>JARFXV010000282.1:115000-165000 GCA_031761425.1 Cosmopolites sordidus
GCACAACGAATACACCATGCCACTGTGCTTGGCTTTTATCGACTACGAAAAAGCATTTGATTCCATCTCAAAGCATGCGATAATGGATGCACTGCTTAGCCAAGGTGTAGAGAGAGCCTATGTAAACCTATTAGAATCGATATATGATGGAGCTACAGCCACAATTCACCTTGATGATCTTGAAGTGGGAATTAATATAGAACGAGGTGTACGGCAGGGTGATGCAATATCGCCTATTCTTTTCTCGGCTGGCCCTGAAGAAGTATACCGTAAACTGGATTGGGAACAGGATGGGGTAAAGATTAATGGTGCAAACTTAGATTTGCAGATGATATTATTCTCATTTCACAAGACCCAGAGGAGCTGCAAAGACGCATACAAGAACTGCAAAGGGCTGGCGAACCATTTGGCTTGAAAATAAACCTGAAAAAGAGTCAGGTTATGTTCAATAACTTCGCTCAGGACAGAAGAATTTCAGTTTTAAGAAGGGATTTAGAGATTGTGGACAGCTTTGTATATCTTGGGCAGAGGATTTCCATGGAGGGGAATACCGCCCGGGAGGTGGAGCGGCGTGTTAAGTGTGGCTGGCGGGCATTTGGTAGGCTCAACATAGTGTTTAAGAGCAGACTCCCACTTTGCCTGAAAAGAAAAGTATTCGATCAGTGCGTTCTACCCGTTATGACATACGGAAGTGAAACCTGGACACTCACATCGCAATCAATTCAAAAACTTCGGGTGGCACAGGGGAATGGAAAGATGCATGCTTGGCATTACAAGACGAGACAGAAAGTCCTGCGCATGAATCAGGGAACAAACAAAAGTCTGACATCATTGGAAGAGTAAAACAGTTGAAATGGAGATGGGCAGGCCATATAGCGAGGCGATGGGACGACAGATGGACTAAGGCAATCCTGGAGTGGATACCGTTTGATCGCAAACGTCCGCGAAGAAGACCGAAAGCACGATGGATTGATGACATCGTTAAGTATATTGGACCCGAGTGGCAGAGGAAAGCCCAGGACCGTGAAGGTTGTAAGCATGCTGAAGAGGCCTTCATCCTGCAGTGGATCGATACGGGCTGATGATGATGATGATGATGATGATGATATATATATATATATATATATATATATATATATATATATATATATATATATATATATATATATATATATATATATATATATATATATATATCACCAAATCTCCGAAACTATAAGACCTACAGACTTGAACTTTGGAAGACATCTTCCTTTTGCTACGTAAAGATCAGCTAAGAAGGGATTTTGCGAAAGTCAATTCCGAAGGGGGGTTGCGGGGTTGTTAAATGTAAAAAAATCCCATTTTTTAATTATAAATCCTACAGACTTGAAAGTTGGCAGGGATGTTCCTTATAATACATAAACATCTACTAAACATTTAATTTTCGAAAATATATTCAGTAAAGGGGTTAATTGGGGGGAAATATGCTAGTGTAAAACATTAAAACACTCTCATTTTTTGACTGTATGTCCTATAGGCTTGAAACTTGGCAATTCTATTCCTTATACTTCACAGACTTTCACTAACGGGTTATACGATAATCCGCTTCAAAGAGGGGTTGCGGGGAAGTAAAATGTACAAATAAAACCGTTTTTTAACTGTCAGTCCTACAAACTTAAAAATTGGCAGAATTGGCATTCAATAAAGACGGTTTATATAAAAATCCGCCCCCAAGAGAGGTGGTGGGGTGTAAAATGTACAAATAAACCCGCTTTCTAACTGTAAGTTCTACAGATTTGAAAATTGACAGGAATTCTCCTTATGCTTCATGAAAATTGATCAAGAACTGTTAAATCAAAGATACATTTCTAAATGGGGTAGAAAGAGACAAAATAATTAATGATAATTTATATTAATTTAAGAATATGAAGAAGACTCCGACAGCCATATCTAATTTGTATTAGCCGGTTAATTTTGAACCATATCTGTTGTTTTTAATGAAGTTATTTTTAAGTTCTACAGACTTGAAACTTGACAGGGATGTTTCTTATAATACACAAAAATTTACTAAAAACGGAGTTTTCAAAAATCCATTCCCAAAGGGGTGAATTGGGCGTAGGTATGGGGGTGTAAAGGATTCACATTTTTTGTTTATATGTCCTATAGGCTTGAAACTTTGCAGAAATATTCCTTGTACCTCACAAACATTCAATTAGAACGGGCTATACGAAAATCCTCTCGCAAAAGGGGTCGCGGGAGCGTCTAATGTACAAATAAACCCTTTTTTAACTGTTAGTCCTACAGACTTGTAACTTAGCAATAATATTCCTTACACTTACCAGATATTCATTAAAGACGGGTTATATAAAAATCCGCTTCCAAGAGAGATGGCGTGGCTTAAAATATACAAATAAATCCGCTTTTTAACTATAAGTTTTACTGACTTGAAACTGGCAGGAATTCTCCTTATACTTCATGAAAATTTATCAAGAAATGTTAATGCAAAAATTAATTGGAATGAATATAGCATCCGAGTTGAATATAATATCGAAAACTGCGTAGACTTATTTCGTTGTTTCTTACTGTGTACAAAAGAAGACTGTTAGCTGTCAAAATAATGTTTTCAACGTCGTGCGATTTTTGATAACACGATTATAAAAATAGATTTTTCAATTATTTCAGTATTTAATTAAGGCATTATTTATTGATATATCTGGTTAAATTATTGTTTCCAATATTTTTCATACTTGAAGTTTTGGTGAGTTTTTATTTGATTTTTGTTAATCTTACTAATATTGTAAATTTGAAAGTATGTTTATTTGGATGTTTGTACTTCAATCACGCTCTAAATATGGAAATATTCTAATGAAATATATCATAGAACGTTATGAAGTTCGGGCAGGGTTTGCATTGATACGTATGTATAGGACTTGTTTTTTGACTTTGACATATTTTATACCTTTTTTACCTTTAGATTTTTTTTTAAAGCTAACTGTAATTAATTTCAGAACTGATACTGATAATTCAAGTATATATATATATATATATATATATATATATATATATATATATATATATATATATATATATATATATATATATATATATATATATGTGTGTGATGTTGATGATATGTCATATCATCAACCCGTATCAATCCACTGTAGGATGAAGGCCTCTTCAGCATGGTTCCAACTCTTGCGGTCCTGAGCTCTCCTATGCCATTCGGGTCCAATATACTTAATAATGTCATCAGCCCATCGTGTTTTCGGTCTTCTCCGTGGACGTTTGCGATCAAGCGGTATCCAGTCCAGGACCGCCCTGGTCCATCTTTCGTCCCATCGTCTTGGGCTAATTGCTTTATTCTTCCAATGATGCCAGTCACTTTCGTTTGTTATCTGATCCATGTGCAGGTCTTTCTATCCCGTCTAGTAATGCCAAGCATACGTCTTTCCATTCCAGTTTTTGAACTAACTGTGATGCGAATGTCCAGGTCTTCCCTGCATATTGTACCATCGTCACGCATTAAAGAAAACATTTGTGTCCTTTTCTTTCTTAGCTTCTGCTTACCTTTGTTAATTCCCCTGTTTTTTCGAGAGTTTTTTGCACAAGCTGCATGTTGTATCGGCGCATTTCCTCTCGAATACGTTTTCTTTTAGTTTTGCAAAGATCAACGTACTCGACTCCGCCAAAAGGACTGTCTGCATTCTTCATTGTCCGGTGTTTCTTCATTAAATTAATGGTCTCATTGGAAATCTTTGACTCTTTGAAACATTTATCTTCTGGTGCTATTGAAGCCGCTATTTTAAGCATATTGTTGGCGATTTTATCATATTGGTCTGTAATTTCCATCTCCTCCGGGTCCTGTAACACAGCAAAGCGATTCGACAAAATAATTTGAAAATCTCTGCCCCTCTCCAGTAGCTTCCCAGAATCCACTTTGTTCCTTTTTGATCTTATCATTCTTTCGCACTCTTTTCGGCAGTTTATTCTAATCTTTGCACATATCATTTGGTGATCACTTCCCACATTAAAATGGTTAAGGACAGTATAATTGCAAAATATTGCTTTATCGTTTGACATGATGTAATCAATTTCAGTTGTGACTTCAGATAGGCTTTTCCATATCCATTTTCTGTTGATCTTTTTCGTGTAAAATGAATTCATAATATAGAGTTTTTGTTCTTCAGCAAAGTCAACTCGCCTGTCACCTCTATTATCCCGCTGACCATTTCCATATGGGCCAGTTGCATTTTCACCAGTTCTTGCTTCTCCGATTCTGGCATTAAAGTCACTCATCACGATTTTATACCTACACTTCTCTTTGTTTAAAAGTTGGGCTACATCATCCTAAAATTCCTCAATTTCCTCATCTCTATAGCTTATAGTTATAAGCTCGGACGATTTGAAGCTTAAACTTTTTATTCAGCTGAATGACGCATTGGGCTAATATATCGGATATACTTTCAAATTTGACTACACTGTCTTTCAGCTTTCGATTGATGAGGAATCCAATTCCACGACATCGTCAATTCTCCGTACCTCGGGTGTAGAGTACGTGACCAGCTGGTTCTAGTTTGATTAAGTCGTCGCTCTTTGTTCGTGTTTCACAGAGCCCAATAATATCCCAATGTATGTTGACAAGTTTGATTAACAGTTCTTGCAGTCGGGTCTCCTTTTTCATTGTCCGCATATTAAGCATAGCAATGTCAAAAGTTCAATGGCAACTTGATCTAACTCGGTGATTCTTAGCATCCTCTGCCTTGGGGCAGATCTTCCCGCTGCTGTAGGTAATTGCCCCTTGGCCTCCGGGAAAGAGGGCCGTGTTTGAAGTTGTATTGTCATGTCGAAGGCATGGACCGTAATCTGCCACGCTGGTCCAATGCGGGTTGGCAGATTTTGGATCATGTTAGTCTGAGGCCCCTGCCTCGATCTGTCCGCCAGGGGTGACCCTCCCAGGAACTTACGCTCCAGGCGGCATAGCTCTAAGCTTCATTGTCCTACTCAAACCCCTTTACCACGTCAAGGTCTAATCCACAAAGGTATATATATATATATATATATATATATATATATATATATATATATATATATATATATATATATATATATATATAATAACATAATTGAATAATAAACTAACGTTTAATTTTTTTGAACCTAATAACATAAAACTCTCAAAACTTTTAGCTTAAAAAAATATATATATATCAAAGTCAAAAAATATGTCAATTAAAAACTACATAAAAAAATAACACATTTTTAAAATAAAAATAAACAAAAAATAACATTTTAATAAAAAATCTTATTAATATTATAACGTAAATATACTAAATTAAGATAACATGAAAAGGCATGTGTTAAGATATAAATTTATGCTATGTATAGGAATTATATTATAAAATTGTTGCTGTTAATTGTAAAAAACCCTAACGTTAACAATATTAAAAAATAATATTAAACTCTATATATATATTATTGTATAAATATGAATCATTTAACTTCATAAATATCGAATTTATTAATAACTTGACTACAGCGTCATCTATCAGCGCCTAGCATAACTATTAACCATCGTCTCGACAAAATCAATATATTGCGGGAATATGGCCTCAATCGGTCAACTCATTCAGATATTTTACGATCCCTAACAGACACACCTATATATATATATATATATATATATATATATATATATATATATATATATATATATATATATATATATATATATAAGCTATATATATATATATATATATAAGCTATATATATATATATATATATATATATATATATATATATATATATATATATATATATATATATATATATATATATATATATATAACTATAAGATCTACAAACTTAAAATTTGACAAAAATGTTTCTCGTGCATTGTAAGTGTTCGCTAAGGAGGAGGGTTCATAAAAAGCAATTCTTAAGCGGGGTTGCCAGGACGTAAAAGAAAAATATACTGCAAAATTTAAAATTTGGGATTGTTTCGTTGAAGTTAAATTTACACCCAGCGAAGTGGGCGGGTAATAGCGAGTTACAATTATAATAGAAATTATCGAACATTCTGGCCCTACATGGCATTTCGTTTTTATCAAACGTATTTCTAGTATTTCAACAAAAAGTAAAACCAATCATTTGATGTGGTTTAATACCAGTTGATGAATATCGAACATTTTTCAATACTATTTTTTAATTTAGTTCTATAACCTCTTCGATACCCTAGTACAGCCGACTTGACATATTTCAACAGTACTTAAATGCTTATAGAGTTGACTGAGAACCGCGTGCGTCTAAATGTGTGGCCTACTGGACACGCTAATATAAGCGGCCGTGCGATTTTACAGATTTTTCAACCGTTTATTCAGTTGAGCAGTGTTTAAGGTTATGTTATAAAGCTGTCATGTGACAGAGCAGTAAAAAAGGTAAAAACTGTAGTTTTATCGCATTTAAATACAATTTTTGTGTATACGCTTTTAACACACACTCTATTAAATGATAATTAAGTATTTGTTTCAATGAAAACTAATATTTTTGTTTGATAAATCATCATACAACTGGCTGAACATTGGAAATAAGTTACAATAATGTATTCAAAATTTTCAGATAAGAAAAGGCCCCTAGGCCATTGCCGAATTAGAGCAGATTTTACAAGATAGTGATTTTATGGCATCGAACGATGAGGAAGATCCAATTCGTCAGAAGATGAAATACCACTTGCAATACTATTTCCTAAGGCAACTGAAAAGACCTCAATCAGAAAGGAAAAAAAAACAAAACCTCGTTTACTATAATGGAACGAAGGAAAATTGGAACCAAATGTTGGTAAAATCGCAGAAGAAAACTGCTATATGGGTAATAGGAAAACATTTTCACCTTTTGACTACTTTAGTCAATATTTCAATGATAATTTTTTTGATATTTTATCTAAACAGAGTAACATCAGAGCTCTGCAAGAGAAGGGGATAATTTTTAATTCCACCCTCGATGAGTACAAAAAATTAGTAGGAAGTAATATCATTATGGGCTATATGAGGCTTCCTAGAATTAGAATGTATTATAAACGTTCATTAAAAATTACAATAGTTACTTGTGTGCCAAGAAATAGATTATTTTATGCGAAAATGCGAAAATTGCGAAAATTTATGCACTTTGTTGATAATCTAACCACATCTGAGCAAATAAAACAAAATAATCGCATGTGGAAAGTACAAATAATTATTGACTGCGTAAGAAAAAATGCACCTTCTTACCTCGAACACCTGATCTAAGTATAGACGAACAGATGATTACGTTTACAGGTTCTACTATTCTTTTACAGTATGTGAAGAATAAACCCAACCCAGTTGGATTAAAAAAATTGTTCTAGCTACACCTCAAGGGTTAGTTCTAGATTTTATTGTATATCAAGGAACAAAAACATGGCCTGGAGGATCTCCTGAACCAGAGCTGGGAATTGGAGGCACTGTTGTTAAAAAATGAACAAATAATTTAGCAGCAGGGCACACTGTGTACATTGATCGTTACTTCACTAGTCTATAATTTTTAGATTTCCTATACGAAAAATAAATTTATTGCATCGGAACTATTCTTAGTTCAAGATAACCTTCAGATCTGAAAAGCAAAGTTCAGACTGATAAAGGGTTGTGCGAAAAAGAACGAGGAAGCTTTCAAGTGTTAATAAGAGAAGATTCAGAGAACTATCTGTTACTAAATAGTTTGACAATAGATCTGTCTTGGTAGCTTCATCCTCCGAGGGTTTTGATCCAATTGTAGAAGCTAGAAGATGGGATAAAACATTTTTTTCCTATATTAACATACCCTGTCCTTACACAATTACATGTTACAAAAATTCGATGGGAGGGGTCGATCTTTGTGACAGATTTATTGCATATTATAGAATTGCTGCAAAAGTGGCCCGTTAGATTCTTCTTACATTTCATAGATCTTGCAATTGCAAATTCATGGGTGGAATATCGATTGGACCAAAAGGCTTTAGGAAATAATGTAATAGGAAATAATGCACATAAATGTAATGGACTTATTCACATTTAAAATATATATAGGAGAATGTCTTGCAGGAGCTGCTTCCGTTCCACACTCAGAAGATAAAGAAAATCAATCTCTAAAGAAGGTTCCAACACCTTCCGGAACAATTCCTCCAGTCGAAGTTAGAAAAGATGGAAACAAGCATCTTTCCATAGGTGCAGTCACTCATAAAAATAAAGTTATGAGATGCAGAAACATCGGGTATAAAGGAAAAACTCGTTTGAAATGTGTTAATGTAATATTTTTCTGAGTATTAACGTAGAAAGACGGTGTTTTTTTTTGTTTCACAATTAACACAATTTATTTTTTTTTTGTAATAATACATTAATAAAACATTACAATTCCAGTTACCAGAAATTATGTCTAAAAATTATTTCATAACATCTTTTTTTTTATGAGACTGAAGAGGAAGCTAATAGGCCTAATTTGAATATGTTTTAAGTGACCGTATTTAATCATTATTTCTTTAGATATACTTTGTATTATTTGCACAGGCATTCTTTTCTTGAAATATATTAAGTCCTTAACTTAATTATCGGGCTCTATGTTTCATCGCCTGCAGAACCTAATCGAATCAGAATTTTTTCCTGCCGAATAGTTTTTTTAAAACTCAATCTTTCAGCTTCAAAATGAGGTATAATATGCGAGCCTACTATGAATAGAACCTTAAAAATCAGTTGTCGGCGTGATGTCGCTAGGAAATCAACATTTGAGGCATTGCCTTCTTTTCGCTTTTAAATTCAAAAAATGCTACGGAAGTATCTATGGGGCTTTGGGAGATAATGCTCTTTCATTTCGTGCAGCACTTGTTGGAAGTGGTTCCAGCCATTTTAATCTAAAAATTTTGAATTAAATGAGATTCAAGAAAAATAAATTCCTGCATGTGACTATGACTTGTGACGAAAAATAGATTGTCTATGATAATCTAAAAGAGGTGAAAATCGAGGGTTAATTCTGTTGACCTATCAATTTGTACCGTAACTGGCAAGCAAAGAAGGAAAATATTTTGCTGTAGGATTATGCAAGGACACATACAGCAAAAATGCCTCTGGAAAGGGTCACATAGTTTGACTGGGAGTTTTTATCGCACCCAGTGAATTCTGCAGAGTTGACCTCTTCGGATTTTCATCCCTTCTAATCCCTGCAACATCATCTGTTGATAGCCGCTTCAATAATCTCTTTATACATATTTCTGAATAGAGTGACCGGGCTTTACAGCACAAGCACTACATATTTCCTCGATGCGAGAAGTTAAAAAAGTGGTTTGATGTTTAATGATAAATCTCCTTCAGTTTAGTGTTTCACACCAAAGGTTAAAATAGAAGAATTGATTTACCAAATTATATTAGTACACAACAGCGATTACATCCTCATTGTCAGTAAAATGAGTTTCCCATCCTCGAAAAACGTTCTTTCTGCTTAGAGAATAAAACATTATTGCCGTTGGCTAGATTTGTGAAAATCTGTCATCGAAATGCAACGTTTGTGGACTGGGGCAGGGCGTTAACCTAATGAATCAAAAGGTCTTGGGCCAATTTGTCATATTTTTCTTTTATTACTTACTGACTTACACGAATGTTCTGTGTAAGATCCTCATAAGGGCTAGTGATCGTGTGCTTATGTGGTAGTCAAAAAAATTAATCCCTTCAAAGTCGTGATGATTGCGGTGGAAATAGTATCTGAATTTTGAGGCGATGGTGAATTTTAGCTGCAATTCTATGCTTAATCACCAGACACTTTCTGAAGATCTAATACGTGATGTGAAGTTTAGCCCATCTTGCCTATTTGTTTCTCTACAAATTTTACTATGATCCTTCGTTCATTCATTAAAATAAAATGAATAGTTTCTTTAATTATGTCTATTTTTGGTATAGCTACATCTAGTGCATGTAGTTACAAGAGTGCAGAATTGATACATAGGAAGAAATAAAACCTAAATGCGAAACTTTGTGTGTCAATAAATGATAACTCTACAATGTTTCTTTTTCATTTGTTGGACAAAGGTTATGTTAAGTACAGTAATTCGTTAATCACCTTTTGTATATCGTTTTTAAATGCCTTCCAAAATTGCAAACGCTCTTTATGACCAGATAGAGATTATCAATTACTTACCAACAACCAATAATAATTATATGTATAATATACCCATATAAAGAGGCTTCATTTAATGCTGAAACTCACGGAACCTATAAATGTAGACAACCAATACGATAAGTTGGTACTGATTAGCAAAATTAAACTACGGCATACGGGAAGGTTGGATAATACCGTGCCCTTAAGGGATTATAGCTATAATATTCCATTGTTACGAAACAGAGCGACTTAAACTTGATTATATTAATAAGACAGTTTACCTGGCAATCAAATTCTAATGCAATCTATAATTCTTATAACACCCATGTGAAAATGTAGGAAATAAAAATTCTTGGAAAGCGCGGCATTATCAAACTAGTCTGAGAAAGCGAGCCTCGGTTTGATAATACCGGGCGTTATAAATTTTAGCCGATATACGAGTCAATCAATATTTATCTCTGAATAAAAGTATTATTATTATTATTATTATTAATTTTAACAGTTTGAGTTAACGATTAAACCATATTTCCTTGTCCCGGCCGAATTCTCTACATATAGTACAAAGGTCATTAACAACATCAGTATTATCATTTTCTATGTCTGTGTCCATGTCATCATAATTGTCATTGCATAACTGTGCTAGAAGAACGTCATCGCTGGTGGAAATGAACACTCTTCTCTCGCTAGTTTTTCCATTTGCTAAGGCGTTTCCTTTTATATCATTGTTGTCTTTATTCTCTTTTTCTTCCTGTTCCTAGTAGTTCTATTCCTGTCCTTTTCTTGTAACTCTGCATTTAAGGCAGTGGCAGTCAATATTTGTGAGTGTTATATCTTGGAACGTCTTGTAATTTTCTGAATTTTTTGAGGCACTGGACTTAAGATTAAATACTTAAATACTTAAATACTACGTGAAGGACTAGCAATAGCTTCAGTTTCATTTGTTACAGGTGTGGTAGTAAATGCTGCAGTTGCTATGTCATTATTCATTGAAGTTTGGTTTAGAATGTTAAGTCTTCAATAATAGGAACTGATATAAAGTCATCGTCACTGAATACGTTGGGATTTATGGGATAAATGCCAGTTACTTCGAATTGTTTTACTATGCTATGTCCATCCAAATTACTCCCAAATATGCTTTATTGAAAATTGAAGCCAAAACATCATGAGTATTTTTTTCACATGGATGGTTTTTCATAAGCCCGTTTGCGTAGCTGTTGTGTAATTCCAAAAAGTGTTTAGCCAATATAACAAGATGGTCAGCTAATTCCTTTTCATCGTCCTTTGTAAACGTTGCCTTCTGTCTCAGTTGAGGATTATAGTACTCTTCTTTTTTTAATCTGTCTTTTATAGAAGATTCTGGATGTACAACTTATGTAGCCACTTCTTTTATTTTCCTTCCAGCATCTACAGCTTCTAAAGCAGCTTACATTTGAAGTGAGTCCCAAGTTCCCTTTTTCTTTTTGTTGCACATTCAGTCATCTGTAAGAGAACAAACAAAATTATTATTTGGGGGCGCGATATTATCGACTGCTCGCACTTATCCAACTTTCCAACTTTGAATTATATACATGCTTTGGCACTAATAAAGAAAATAAATCTAATATTTGACAGTCCTACATTATTATGAACCTAAAGTAAAAATAAAAATGTAAAACTAACTTCATCGAAGCAGAGGCCATGGAAGGAAAAGAGAAGAGAAGCACATGTCATAGATTTTTTTAGTGAAATTATTGTTGATGAAATGTAAAAAACGATTTTTTTCTTTAAATAATCAAATATGTTTTAGAGGTGCTTTTAAAATTTTTTTTTTGGTGCTCAGGCTAACACAGATCTAGGGAAAATTTTGGTAATATTTTTAGTGACAAATGTTATCACCTTTAAATAATTCAACATTATAAAATTACAGTTCCTGTAGGAATTGGTAAAGAATGCGTACGGCAAATATCACATAACAATTTTAACATGCAAAAAGTGTGTGCCAGAATGATGCCTAAAATTCTCACGTTTGAACAAGAAGCTCGCAAAAATGTTTGTATTGACACTTTGAGTGCCGTTGAAAATGACTTAAACTTATTGGAAATGATAACCTGTGACGAATCGTGGTATTTTACTTATAATCCTGGAACAAAGCGCCAATCCATGCACCGGAAAACCCCAAATTCACCGAGAGCCAAAAAGCTCGAATGAGCAAATTAAAATTCAAAGCAATGATGATTGTTTTTTTCGATATTTATGGGATTGTGTACCTTCACTGGGTTCCTGAAGGTTAAACTATTAATCAACATTACTACCTTCACGTTCTTGCTGAACTACGTGAAAGAATAAATACCCGAATTGTGGAGGGACAAGTTATGGGTTCACCAGCAAGACAATGTGCCGGCTCAGTCCGCATTGTCTGTCAAGAGGTTTCTAGCCAAGTATAGCATCCCTGTGTTAGACCATCCGCCTTATTCGCTGGATTTTGCGCCGTGCGACATCTATCTGTCTCCTAAGGTGAAATTTGCATTAAAAGGAACAAGATTTAAGAAGACTTCCAGCACTGTTTCGAACAATGGAAGATTCTCATGGTGCGTCATAGGGATAGTGGAGGGGTGTATATTGAAGGTGATAATCAGTAAATATGTATGAAATCAAAATAAAATGTTTTACAGCGTCATTTTCGTTATTTAATAGTTGCACCTGGTATGTACGAGGATAGAGTGAAAACTCAGGTACTCAACTTTGTTAAGATACTTTTTTATATAAAGTATGTTTTTTTTTATCGCAAATCAGTTTACCAGGATTTTAAATGATGCATTTGTAGCTTTTTTAATGTTTCAAACGTTTATTATACCAGGGTTGATCAATAACTACCCGTATTTGATAACAGATGACTTTGACGAGTGAAATTGATATTACCATCGTGAACTGCAGACTGTTAAATTACCTCGAGCTACATTTCAGATAAATTCATAGGTTAGTTTTTTTTTTGATAGCCAGTTGTATCATTCGTATTTTGTATTTCTCGATAAAATGGAAAAAGAGCAATACCAATGCGTAATTCGTTTTTCATTTTTGGATGGAAAAACATGCGAGAAAATAAAAGTGAAGTTGGATGCTGTCTATGGGGACCCTTCACCATCTATGACAACCGTGAGATATTGGTTTAACGAGTTTAAGCGTGGTCGTACAACTGTTTTCGATGAAGAACCGCCAGGACTCCCATCGAACGTGATTACTGAGGAAATCGTTGATCGAAGATAGAGACTTGGACACATTATTACACGTCAGAGACCAAGAGACAGTCAAAACAATGGATTTTTCTGGGTGAATCTGCTTTGAAGAAGGCAAAAACGATTCCATCAGATGGAAAGGCTATGGCCACGACTTTTTCGGATTCTAAAGGAATAATCCTCATGGATGCCTCAGGGCAGTACTACAGTGAGTTGTTGCACAGATTTGATAAGAAATTGAAGGAGACACGGCCTTATTTGGCTAAGAAAAAAGTGCTCCTCCATCACGATAACGCATCGACACATTCATCTTTAATTGTAGCGGTCAAATTGCAGGAACTGCGCTACGAATTGCTTCCGCACTCACCTTACTCTCCTGACCTGGCACCCAGCGACTTTTTTCTGTTCCTAACTTGAAAACATGGCTCGCAGGAAAAAATCAGCTCAAATGAAGAGGTTATCGCCTAGACAGAAGCGTATTTTGGAGGATTTGAAAAATCGTGTTTTTTAGGCGGCTTAAAAAAGTTGGAGAAACGCTTGGAAAAGTGTATAGACCTAAAAGGAGACTACGTTAAAAAATAAAAATAAATTTCTGAAAAAAATTACGTCTTTATTTCAAACACGGGTACTTATTGATCAACCCTCGTAGATTTTGCTCTACATATGTATTCGCCTTTTAATTCAAAATGGTTCACGAGAAACCAACTGCGGAATCTATAAACATTATGAAAATCGGTCTTTATCATCTTTTTTTTTTGGTTCGATGTATTACTCCCAACGATTTTCCAATTTTTTTATGTCAAAAAATATGACTTGTCGAAGTAGACCTGTGTTTCAGCAATAATCTATTCATTTGATTTGATTTGAATTTCTTTCCAGTCATTTCATCATGTTTGGAAAGAGAACGAAGTCGGAGGGAGCCAATTTCGGAGAATAGGGTGGATGCGGTATCAATTCGTAGAGCAAATTGACCAATTTTACTATTGTAACGCTTTGAAACTGCATTTTTTCTTTGACAAATGAAGGGCTTTTTTATCAACTATACGTGGAATTTGATCAATATGCGACATGATACTCTTCTGTGATCGTCTTTTCCTTTCCCAAATAGTCGATGAAGATAATGTCAATCCAAGTTTCCTCAATTATGACGAATCGCTGCATAAACTCTTTTGGATTATGCTTCTAAACTTCAGTTCTAAACATTGCTCAGAAAGCTCATTCATGGTATCACTCTTACTGGTTCGACCAATTCTGTTAACCATTTATAAATCAGGAAATGTAAAGTATAGAAAAAGTATTATTTAATCAACACATAAAATTCATTTTTCCTGCTGTTAAGAGAAGATTGTTAAAAGAAAACTAAATCTTATACCGACTTGTAATTCATGGAGCATTACTAGAAAGGAATCTACTTTTTTAAAATGCACACACCTTCGCAATCGCAATGCCAGATGCATATATTTTACTTGTGTTGTGTAGTAAAGACATATTTTTTTAGTTGAATGTTTTATTATATTATTCTTAAGAATGTATTCATATTTTATACCATTTCTTTATTTAACTATTAAACGAATCCAAAAGCTATTTTAATTACTTTACTACATTCTTTGCACAACCCCACTTTTCATATTTAGCGCTTTTCCGGCGCCATTTTTCCGGTCGCCGAGATGCGGAAAGAACAGTTTTGAAGAACTAATTTTTCCTATTTGCATAATTAGGTTTAGTTTCATGGGATTGCTTTTTGTAGCCGAGCGAAGTTTTAAGATCTGCAAATCCGATTAGTTTATGAATAGAAAGAAAGAAAAAATGGAAATTGTTCTTGGGATAAAGTTTTTGCTTGTCGTATTTCTGTTTTGTTTTTCATAAATATATATCATCATCATCATCATCATCAGCCCGCATCGATCCACTGCAGGATGAAGGCCTCTTCAGCACGCTTCCAACCTTCACGGTCCTGGGCTTTCCTCTGCCACTCGGGTCCAATATACTTAACGATGTCATCAATCCATCGTGCTTTCGGTCTTCTTCGCGGACGTTTGCGATCAAGCGGTATCCACTCCAGGATTGCCTTGGTCCATCTGTCATCCCATCGCCTCGCTATATGGCCTGCCCATCTCCATTTCAACTGTTTTACTCTTCCAATGATGTCACAGACTTTTGTTTGTTCCCTGATCCATGCGCAGGACTTTCTCTCTCGTCTTGTAATGCCAAGCATACATCTTTCCATTCCCCTCTGTGCCACCCGAAGTTTTTGAATTGATTGCGATGTGAGTGTCCAGGTTTCACTTCCGTATGTCATAACGGGTAGAACGCACTGATCGAATACTTTTCTTTTCAGGCAAAGTGGGAGTCTGCTCTTAAACACTATGTTGAGCCTACCAAATGCCTGCCAGCCACATTTAACACGCCGTTAGATCGTTAGATCATTTAACACGCCGTTTAACACTTCAAGATCATCAAGGTGAATTGTGGCTGTAGCTCCATCATATATCGATTCTAATAGGTTTACATAGGCTCTCTCTACACCTTGGCTAAGCAGTGCATCCATTATCGCATGCTTTGAGATGGACTCAAATGCTTTTTCGTAGTCGATAAAAGCCAAGCACAGTGGCATGGTGTATTCGTTGTGCCTTTCTATGACCTGCTGTACAACCTGGATGTGATCCATTGTACTGAATCCACTTCTGAATCCTGCTTGTTCTCTTGGTTGTGCGTCATTCAGTTTTTTTAATATTCTTTTAGAAATTATCTTAGTGAAAACTTTGTACATCACTGATAGGAGGTTTATTGGACGGTAGTTCTTTAAATCTTCCTGTGCTCCTTTTTTATGTAAAAGGATCACTTCTGCATTTTTCCATAAGTCCGGTACTTTTTGTTCTTTGAGGCATTTTGAGTATAATTTTGCCAGTGTTTTATGTAACGTCCGACCACCAGCTTTTAGCATTTCGACAGTTACACTATCCTTTCCTGGAGCCTTGCCGTTCTTCATCAATTCTATAGCATTTGTTACTTCCTCCACTAGCATATCTGGCATTATATATTGTTCTTCCCTGGGTATTGCTGTCCCTGACTGGCTCTGATCTTCATATAACTGGGAATAAAACCTTCTGACAATCTCTAACATAAATATATATATATATATATATATATATATATATATATATATATATATATATATATATATATATATATATATATATATATATATATATATGTGTATATATATATATATATATATATATATATATATATATATATGTATATATATATATATATATATATATATATATATATATATATATATATATATATATATATATATATATATATACATATAATATTTTCACGGATGGTAGATAACTCTTTCTGATTAAAACTGGAGTACGCCAAGTAAATGATAGTCGTCCGGGGTGTCAGTCCGTGTGGACGTGTTTAATGAGCTCTCTTAAAATTCTCCAAAATAAACCCATGTACAGAGTGCATCGATAACAAGTAATAACACAACAAAATAAGGTCAATAATTGCATTTCGTTATTAAAATATCAACCGAAATTTAAAACGTATCCCATCTAAACCAAGATAGCTACAATCCGCATTTTTGCGTGTTTGCCGCGTCGCCGATCTCTTACCTCTATATACTGCCCAACACAAAAGACCTTGTCCATTGCCTATTGTTTCCTTTTGTATGTAATAATTTAAAATCCCTGCAACAGGCACTGCTAGGGTGAAGTGAGTGTCCCTGTTTTTTTTCCTATATACCTGCGTGTTTACATACGACAAAAACAAATAACACAAAACAATAACTAAATGAAAAACAAACGCGCAAAGCAAGACAAACAGGATACAATAGCAGACGTAGATAAAATGGAAATCGACAAGACTGTTTCAAATGCAGAAATTTACAAAAAACTAGATGAAATGCAAAAAAGTTTAGAATTCATTTCAGCAAAATTTGATGTAATGCAAGACGAAAATAAAGAATTGAACAAGATCCTAAAAAATCAAGAAAAAGACAACAAATTGCTGAAGGACAGAATGGCAAAGCTAGAAAGAATTATAGAAAAAAGCGAAAGAGAAAAAATAAAAAATGATATTATTATAAGTGGAGTGGACAAAACCGAGCAAAATGAGAACACAAAGGAGATCGTGATAAAAATACTTAAACAAATGTGTTGTGATACAAACACCATTGAAAATATACAAAACTGTTGTAGAAAAAATATCAATAACGAAAATGACCCAATCATAGTTATAATAAACAACAAACAAACAAAAATTGACATAATAAAAGCACGTAAGGAAGTTGGAACATTACAAACCCTAGAATGTCACATCAAAGGGCGAAATAAAGACATTTATGTAAACGAACATATAACAAACTTAACCGGGGAAATTTTCTATGCTACTAGACAACTAAAAACGGAAAGAAAAAATAAATATACGTGGATTCGAGATGGTGATGTATGTGCCAGAAAAACTGAAACAAGTGATAAGATAAAAATTAAACAACTGTCCGATGTCGAAAAACTAGAACAATAAATACAACTAGCAAAACAATAATAATTACATGCAACTACATAATAACGAATATCAAGATGATTAACATAATAATGCAAAATATAAGAAGCATCAGAAACAAATTTGAAGAAATTGAGATCATCCCAAAAACACAAAACCATCCGGACCTAATTGCCCTTATAGAAACATGGTTATCACCAGATGAGGAAGATTTATATAATATTAACGGCTACAATGCAATATTTAGATCACGCCAAACCAGAGGAGGAGGTATATTGATGTATATAAGAAATGGTATAGAATATAAAGAAAAAGTAAACTGTATCATAAACAAAATAGAAATAATAAATGTAGAATTAACTTCAGAAAATATATCAATAAGCCTTATATATAAACCCCCCGATGTCAATTTTGACTCGTTGGAATATACTTTAAAACATAATATAATAAACAGAACCAAACGTCATATCATTATCGGTGATTTTAATGTAAATATTTTGGGGAAAAATAGTATTAAAGAAAATAGTATTTAGAAAAATATAAATAGATTGACAATTACTATAACATGTATAAAGAACGAAACTATAAAATTCTGAATAAAAGAAAGACGAGTGCATACACTAGATACAATGAAAATTCTAACAATACCATACTTAACCATGTAATTACAAATATTGAAAATAAGCTCGTTAACATGAGCATAATTTCTTCCGATATATCAGACCACAATATAATTAAAGTAACAATAGAACCACCAACAAAAAAAGGACCTACCTATGTACACTGCAATGCAATTAAAAGAAACAATGAAACAACAAATAAAATGATTTCGGAATTAAACTATGACCAAATTAAATCATATGAAGATCTTTCAGAAACGCTACAGAGTATTATAGAAAAAAATATGTGCATTACGAAAATAAAACGAAGAAACGACTGCCCTTGGATAAATAGCAATATAATAAAAGAAATAAGAAAAAGGAATAAACTTTACAAAAAATATCGAAAACATCCACACAATGAACTTCTAAAAGTAAGATATATAGAACAAAAACAATATACAACACTTACATTAAAAACAACTAAAACGCAATATTTTACAAGAAAATTCAATGAATATAGAGAAGACAGTAGAAAAACATGGGAATTTATTATTAGACAAATACACTCCAAGAAAAATGATAACATTATAGAAATTATCAAGGAAGACGGAACTAGTAGCACCGATACAAAAACTATAGCAAACGAACTAAATAATTATTTTGCCACAATAGGTCAAAAACTAGCTGATAAACAAATATAGGGAAAAAACAAAACCACCACAACAATTATAACAAATAAAATATATAATAAATCTGATGTTAAAAATGTAGAACAAGAAGAAATAGAAAGAATAATACAAGACTTGCATCGACATAAAGCCCCAGGATTTGACAAAATAACAAATGACGTGATCAAGAATAATAAGAAAACCTTAATACCAATTTTTTCAAAGCTAATAAATAAAATGTTAGACACAAGAATATATCCACAATACCTAAAACAATCCATAATAGTCCCCATATACAAAAAAGGAAAAAAGAATGAAACACAAAATTACAGACCAATTACTTTAGTATCAGCACTGAATAAAATAACAGAAAAAAATCTTACACAACAGAATGATAGAGCATATATCACAAAACAACATCATAAATATAGCACAATATGCCTTCCAAAAGAAATCGAGCACGACTTCAGCTGTTTATGATTTGATAGAAAATATTAAAAAATGCATAGAAAAGAAACACACGGTCGTAGTAATATCTTTCGACATGAAAAAAGTATTCGACACAATCAATAAAGAAAAATTACTAGAAAAACTCATTGCATATTGATTTGATAATTACATAAGAATAATTGAAAGCTACTTGATGAACAGACCCGAAAAGACTAAAGTAGGAGAGACAGAAAGTAACACTAATACAGCTGCGTACGGCTTGCCGCAAGGAGGTAACCTGCCACCATTGCTATATATACTCTATACAAACGATTTATTCGAAGAAAACTTCACTGGAAAAATGTATGCTTACGCTGATGACTTGTGCATGTTGTATTCTGACAATGATTACAACAGATTACAACATAATATATATAACGATATGAAAAAGTACGAACTATGGTGTTTTAACAACTCACTCACGATAAACGAAACAAAAACAGAATACATAATATTTAACAAGAAGAAACAAGCAAGAGACCTAAACATAACGATAAGAAACCAAAAATTAAAGGAAATTTCCGAAATTAACTACCTAGGAATTAAAATACATACTACCTTAAAATGGGATAAGCATATAAATAAAATAAAAAAAGAAAATGCCAAAACAATTACTTTGCTCTTAAAAATGAAGCACATCATACCAACAAAAATGAAGAAACCACTGTACCATGCACTATTCTCATCTAAAAATGCTTATATGATTAATACATGGAGCAATACTACAGAAAAAAACTTAAACATACTACAAAGACAACAAAATAAGACATTGAAAATATTATATAATCTCAACAGACTAACGCCAACCGAAGAACTATACAAAAAAACAAAAGAACTAAACATCAGACAACTAAAACAATATCACAATATACTGCTGCTATACAAAATTCAAAATAAATTAATAAAGACAACTATCACATTCACGACAAACAAACAAATACATACATACGAAACCAGAAGAAAATCAGACATTAGAGTTCATAAAAATACACAAGTAAGACTCACACAAAAACTCACAACTGAAACCGTAGCAAAATTCAACAAGATACCGAAAGACATAATAAAATTAAACCTAAAAAATTTTAAAAAGAAGCTTAAATACTTACTACTAGAACACAAGATCTGAGCGACATCGACTAACAGTTAAAAAAAAAAAAACCATGACGCCTTCGATACTATCTGCCCAGAGAGAGACCTAGAAGACTTCAAACTGTTGCAGATGAAGAAGGATACAACCCACAACCGCATGAATCCACCAACAATAACAAATATATTTATGTTGTAATATAACATACAGTTGTAAATGTTAATATTTTTAATATATAATAAATGAAAGCTTATTTATAAAAAAAAATGGGTTATCCCCTCCTCTTCAACCTGGTCCCGGACAAAGTCATAAGGGAATGGGAAAAAGAACTGAAAAATCAAGGTCACTGGAAAACAATACGACTCGGACGATCCAAAAATATCATAGAAATTCGCAGACGACCTAGCCATACTCGCAGACAATGAAAAGAGGGCAACCAAACAGATCGAAGTTCTCAAGGAATGTGCAGAGAAAGTTGGCCTACAAATCTCCTTTCAAAAGACCGAATTCTTCTGCTCAAAATTAGATGTCCAAAATTTGAATACCAAATACGGCAAAATAAATAGGGTCACTCACTTCAAATACCTGGGCGAGATCCTCGAACCCACAGGAGGAGAACCTATAGCACAGAAGATTCGATTACAGAAGATGAAGAGGGCATACGGTAAGACACACAATTCTACAATAATAAATCCTATCCACACACGCAAAAATAAGACACTACAACATAGTAATCAAACCAGAGGTTATACGTAAGCGAGACACTTACACTTCATACAAAAACCGGCACAGAAGACATAGTAAAAGAAGAACGCAAAATTATGAGGAAAATTCTCGGCCCAAAACTGACAGAGGAAGGATACAGACTACATTCTCGAAAGACTACAGAGAGAATTTCCAACGTAGCGGCGGACATAAGAAAAAGAAGGTTAAAATCCCCCGACAAGACACACCAACTCCCCGACTCCCCCCCGACCAACTCACCGAACCCCACCGACAAGACACACCAACAGAATTCTTACATACATACAAGGAGTCAAGTCATGGATCACACAACCATGGATCACACAAGTCAAAGCTGATCTGGGAAAGGCACAAATGGGTCCGACAGAGGTTGAGAATAGAAGACAAACGCACAGAAACAAAATACATATGTGGAACGTTGTATCAGAGAGCGTAAGTTTCGAGGAGAACGGGAATAAAGTGGAGGGAGGAGAGAAAGAGAATCCACGAAATAAGGATGAGAGAGGTGTGGAGGATCAGAAAGAACATAGTTTGACTGGAGACGGGCCCCACCTATCCCTTGTTTAGCACATTAGCACATGTTTCGTCTCTTGATGTTTAGACTCTTTAGGGCACCGACATGTGCTCTCTCGTCAAGAATAGGTAGACCCCATCCACAGTCAACAACCCATACTTCTCGTCGGATGGCGTATATATGCAGTGTTAGAATTCTTTGGACTGCGACCAATGAGACAACAGTGCCAAGTCTCATCAGACACCTAATGGCTGGGTTCTACAATCTTATGTGGAACACACAACAACCTGCGTCTCTGCCTAAATGAGCATTTTGTTTGATTGTTTAACTTTCCTCAAATGGAAGGGATGGGTGGGATGGGAGTATTTTGTTGATTGTTTGACTGGGGACTGGTTCTGGGACTGATCTGGGAGTCTGTGCTCAAACTGCTGACTCGTTGAAATATCTCCAGATTGGTCCGATAATCTGGCTATTTTATTCTCAAAGTATTATATATATATATATATATATATATATATATATATATATATATATATATATATATATATATATATATATATATGCAGTGTTAGAATTCTTTGGACTGCGTCCAATGAGACAACAGTGCTGGGTGTCATCAGACACCCAACTGCTGGGGTTCCACAATCTCATGTGGAACACACAACAACCTGCGTCTCCGCCTAAATGAGCATTTTGTTGATTGTTTGACTGGGGATGGGCTCCATCCATCCCTTTCATTGGAGGGCACATGTTTCGTCTCTTGATGTTTAGACTCTTCAGGGCACCGACATGTGCTCTCTCGTCAAGAATAGGAAGACCCTGTCCATAGTCAACAACCCATACTTTTTGTCGACCTCCTGACGGATGGCGTATATATGCAGTGTTAGCATTCTTGTGGATAGGGTCTTCCTATTCTTGACGAGAGAGCACATGTCGGTGCCCTGAAGAGTCTTAACATCAAGAGACGAAACATATGCCCTCCAATGGAAGGGATGGGTGGGGATCAAAAAGCTGTTAGAGCGTCCTCTTTATTAGTACGTAAGGTTGTGGGTGGGCCACTGGTTATTGGGTGGGGGTGAAAGAAGACGTTTGATTGGAAGGATTTCGGATAGGCAATTTGAAAATAAGGGGTATCAATGTATTTGGAATCCTAAGACCGTCGTCTCTTTTGTGTAGATAGTCTGGACGTTTTTCGATCTCAGTTGCTTCGCGAACTATGCCCGGTTTGTAGGAACATATAAGTGCGATTACTTTAGCCTTTTCAAAATCTATTTTGTGACCCGTTTGGATATGATGTTCTGCTAGAGTTGAGGGGAGATCGTATTTTCGAACGGCGAGAGAATGCTTGTATATGCGATTTTGTATACGTCTGTTGGTTTGGCCGATATATGATTGAATAAGGAATCTCATAGACTCCAAGTGACACTTGGCGAATATTATCTTTCACTGATCTAAGGAAACTGGATATATTTCTTTCTATTGTAAATGTCGTTTCCATATTACGGGATTTGAATCCATGGCAAATTTTATCGGTGACTCCCCTGAGTTATGGTAAAAGAACTTTGGAGTTTTGGGATACTTTTCTAGTGCATTTGTGAATATGATTTGACTTTATCAATATGCCTTTTTATTTGACGCGTCATAGCCATTTGAAATCTACATTTGAATTAGTGCCGTTTCTAGGAAATTCAATTCTGTTTGCGTATGTTTTTTGTCCGATAATCTTTAAGATCTTGTGACTAAAGTTTTGACCACCAAATTTAATTGGGATAGATGATGATGTGAATTCGCATTTAGATCCCAGTTTGTGTGGGTAGGTTTACGATAGACGAATAGGAGAAGCTTAGGTTTGGCTTTTTTGATATTAGAACATCAAGAAAAGCGAAGGCAGAATTGTTTTCAGTTCTCAGTATTTTGTTTGGAATCAGTTATTATTTACGTAAACACGTGTTACGTAAACGTAAACAGTTTTTACATTGTAGCTCCAAGAATATACTAGTGTGATACATCATTCGAACAGACATAAAATAGATGTTTTTAAAACTATTTAAACATGTGTGATTACTTTATTTTAAAAATGATTCTAAATTCATTCTAAAAACCACAATTTGCTGCTATTTGAATATTTTTTCCTAACTGAAACGGCATTATTCAATGTTTATGTTACTATAGATGTTTTTTTACTGACTGACAAAGCAGATACATGTCTAAAGAATAAGAAGAAAAAAAGAACAACGGTGTAAC
This sequence comes from Cosmopolites sordidus, assembly GCA_031761425.1. Classification (NCBI taxonomy): domain Eukaryota; kingdom Metazoa; phylum Arthropoda; class Insecta; order Coleoptera; family Curculionidae; genus Cosmopolites; species Cosmopolites sordidus. The sequence continues at coordinate 139,195 of JARFXV010000282.1, forward strand.
TTTCCATCTGTGAGTTAATAAAGTCTAAATATGAAAATTTGGATATTTTCAAGAAAAATCATCATTCGTAAATAACTCGAAAAACCGTAAGAATTTGTACTAAGGCATATTTGGCCTAATGCATTTCAAATAACCTCTCCTATCACTCCTTCTGGCTTTGTCTTAACCTTCATAACACCTTGTGTATGATATTTTACTATCTAACAGAGGATCGATACGGGCTGATGATGATGATGATGATGATATATATATATATATATATATATATATATATATATATATATATATATATATATATATATATATATATATATATATATATATATATATATATATATATATATCATCATCATCATCATCATCATCAGCCCGTATCGATCCACTGCAGGATGAAGGCCTCTTCAGCATGCTTCCAACCTTCACGGTCCTGGGCTTTCCTATGCCACTCGGGTCCAATATACTTAACGATGTCATCAATCCATCGTGCTTTCGGTCTTCTTCGCGGACGTTTGCGATCAAGCGGTATCCACTCCAGGATTGCCTTAGTCCATCTGTCGTCCCATCGCCTCGCTATATGACCTGCCCATCTCCATTTCAACTGTTTTACTCTTCCAATGATGTCACAGACTTTTGTTTGTTCCCGGATCCATGCGCAGGACTTTCTGTCTCGTCTTGTAATGCCAAGCATACATCTTTCCATTCCCCTCTGTGCCACCCGAAGTTTTTGAATTGATTGCGATGTGAGTGTCCAGGTTTCACTTCCGTATGTCATAACGGGTAGAACGCACTGATCGAATACTTTTCTTTTCAGACAAAGTGGGAGTCTGCTCTTAAACACTATGTTGAGCCTACCAAATGCCTGCCAGCCACATTTAACACGCCGTTCCACCTCCCGGGCGGTATTCCCCTCCATGGAAATCCTCTGCCCCAGATATACAAAGCTGTCCACAATCTCTAAATCCCTTCCTAAAACTGAAACTCTTCTGTCCTGAGCGAAGTTATTGAACATAACCTGACTCTTTTTCAGGTTTATTTTCAAGCCAAATGGTTCGCCAGCCCTTTGCAGTTCTTGTATGCGTCTTTGCAGCTCCTCTGGGTCTTGTGAAATGAGAATAATATCATCTGCAAATCTAAGATGGTTTAAGTTTGCACCATTGATCCTTACCCCATCCTGTTCCCAATCCAGTCCACGGAACACTTCTTCAAGGCCAGCCGAGAAAAGAATAGGCGATATTGCGTCACCCTGCCGTACACCTCGTTCTATATTAATTCCCACTTCAAGATCATCAAGGTGAATTGTGGCTGTAGCTCCATCATATATCGATTCTAATAGGTTTACATAGGCTCTCTCTACACCTTGGCTAAGCAGTGCATCCATTATCGCATGCTTTGAGATGGAATCAAATGCTTTTTCGTAGTCGATAAAAGCCAAGCACAGTGGCATGGTGTATTCGTTGTGCCTTTCTATGACCTGCTGTACAACCTGGATGTGATCCATTGTACTGAATCCACTTCTGAATCCTGCTTGTTCTCTTGGTTGTGCGTCATTCAGTTTTTTTAATATTCTTTTAGAAATTATCTTAGTGAAAACTTTGTACATCACTGATAGGAGGCTTATTGGACGGTAGTTCTTTAAATCTTCCTGTGCTCCTTTTTTATGTAAAAGGATCACTTCTGCATTTTTCCATAAGTCAGGTACTTTTTGTTCTTTGAGACATTTTGAGTACAATTTTGCCAGTGTTTTATGTAACGTCCGACCACCAGCTTTTAGCATTTCGACAGTTACACTATCCTTTCCTGGAGCCTTGCCGTTCTTCATCAATTCTATAGCATTTGTTACTTCTTCCACTAGGATATCTGGTATTATATATTGTTCTTCCGTGGGTATTGCTGTCCCTGACTGGCTCTGATCTTCATATAACTGGGAATAAAACCTTCTGACAATCTCTAACATTTGGGTACGCGTCCTGCACACTGTGCCATCCTCACGCTTTAAAGCATATATTTGCGTTCTTTTGTTTCTCAGCTTCTGTTTAGCTTTGTTAATTCCTTTGTTTTCTTCCAGGGTTTTTTGCACTAGCTGCATATTGAATCGGCGCGTGTCCTCTCTGATACGTTTTCTTATAGTTTTGCAGAGCTCAGTGTACTCGACCCTGCCAAAAGGACTACCTGCATTTCTCATTGCTCGCCGTTTCTTCATTAAATCAATGGTCTCACTGGAGATTTTTGTTTGTTTGAGACATTTTTCCTCTGGTGCTATTGAAGCAGCTGTTTGAAGTACATTGTTGGCGATTTCTTCATATTGAACTGATATTTCCACCTCCTCTGGATCTTGTAACGCAGCAAACCGGTTTGATAAAGCAATCTCAAAATCGCTTCCTCTCTCCAGCAGTTTTCCAGAATCCACCTTGCCCTTCTTTGATCTTACCATTTTTTCGCGCTCTTTTCGACAGTCAATCCGAACCCTTGCTCGTACAATTCGGTGGTCACTTCCAACATTAAAATTGTTAAGGACAGTACAATTGGTAAATATTGTTTTATCGTTGGTCATGATGTAGTCAATTTCGCTTGTGAGCCCAGATGGACTTTTCCATGTCCATTTTCTGCTGATATTTTTCTTATAGAATGAATTCATATATTCATATTCATGAATTCATATATATATATATATATATATATATATATATATATATATATATATATATATATATATATATATATATATATATATGTAAATGTATATATATATATATATATATATATATATATATATATATATATATATATATATATATATATATATATACATATATATATATATATATATATATATATATATATATATATATATATATATATATATATATATATTATATATATATATATATATATATATATATATATATATATATATATATATATATATATATATATATATATATATATATATATATATATATATATATATATATATATATATATATATATATATACAGGGTGTCCCATAGAGCAACTGTTGACAATTATTGACAATTTAAAATCAGTTGAAAATATCAGCTTTAAAATCTGGGTAGTTGGGTTTTCAATGCGACAAATCCGAATTTGGTACTAGCTTGAGCCTAGTTCCTAGAGGGCGCTTGCTAACTACTTACACTGACAAAGCAGATACATGTTTCAAGAATAAGAAGAAAAAAAGAACAACGGTGTAACTTTCCATCTGTGAGTTAATAAAGTCTAAATATGAAAATTTGGATATTTTCAAGAAAAATCATCATTCGTAAATAACTCGAAAAACCGTAAGACTTTGTACTAAGGCATATTTGGCCTAATGCATTTCAAATAACCTCTCCTATCACTCCTTCTGACTTTGTCTTAACCTTCATAGCACCTTGTGTATGATATTTTACTATCTTTTTAATATATTTTACTATTTTATATATATATATATATATATATATATATATATATATATATATATATATATACATACATATATACATATATATATATATATATATATATATATATATATATATATATATATATATATATATATATATATATATATATATATATATATATGTATATATATATAGGGTGTCCCATAGAGCATCTGTTGACAATTATTGACAATTTAAAATCGGTTGAAAATATCAGGTTCAAAATCTGGGTAGTTGGGTTTTCAATGCGACAAATCCGAATTTGGTACTAGCTTGAGCCTAGTTCCTAGAGGGCGCTTGCTAACTACTTTGTGAGTTTTCTTGACCACCTCGTAGCCCAGACATTAATCCGTTAGACTTTTATATGTGGGGTCATATGAAGCCTTTAGTTTATCATGATGAAATCAATACACGAGATGAACTTTTACAAAGAAATCAACAAGCGGCCAATGTTATTAGAAATAAAGAAAATATGTTTTCAAATGTGAGACGAAGACCCTGCGAAAGTGTATTGAGGTATACGGTGGACACTTTCAACACCTATTAAAGTAAATTTCGAAAGTTTGTTATTTAAATAAAGTTCGTTCCATGTTTGACATCTTAATGTTTTTTTTCCTCGTATTCAAGGCACACTTTGCGAATTTCATATTTTTCAGCCATCGACAAGATGTGCAATGGAATATTCGAAACAAAAAATATTCTCGCAAACGGCTTGAGATATCGACATTGACTAAGGGTATCTTTTTTACGTGTGAATTTTTACTCTTCTTTATTTTGAAGTCAAAATATTCCCAGCTTTATAGGGTAAAAAAATATGAGCGAGTTAATTTCGCACAAAGTAGGTAGCAAGCGCCCTCTATGAACTAGGCTCAAACTAGTAGCAAATTCGGATTTGTCGGATTTCGGATTCGGATGATTTCTTGATGTGAATTTTTTTCCAACCAGCCATTTCTTCATGTTTGGTCAGTTTCGGAGAACAGAGTAGATGTGACATTAATTGGTAGGGCAAATTAATAAATTTTGTTGTTGCAATGGCGGACAAATGGCAGGGTGTATTGCTGTGGTGAAATACCGAATTTTTCTTATCACATCTTTTTGGAAATTGAGTAAAAAATGCAGCATAATACTCTTCTGCAATTGTCTATCCCTTTTGCAAATAGTTGATGAAGATAATGCCTTGGGAATCCCAGAAAACGGTGACCATGATCTTTCCAGTCGATGGAAACGCCTTCGTCTTCTTCGGGACATGTTCGACAAGTTAAAATCCATTGTTTTGAGTGTTTCTTTGTTTTTGGTTTATAGTGTCGAATTCAAATTTTATCAACAGTCATGAATTATCCCAGAAACTATTTTCGATTGTACTTATATACGTCTGAATACACAGGTCGACGTGACTTTTGTAACATTGATGAGAATGCTCTTTTTAAATAAATAAATAAATACACACTTTATTTAGCATATACAGCTAATAGTAACAAAACCAAATCAATATACAAAAAAAAACTAAAAGTAAGAAAAACTCTAAAAAATCTTAACAAAAGAAAATACAATCAAAAGGCAATAACCAACATTGTTCCAATGATAAAACACTCTATTGCTTCAAGTAATAATTTAACAGTCTATTGAATACATGCACATTAGGAGCGCTCCCTATGTGGGCGGGCAAAGCATTGAAGAGACAAACACCTTTCCAAAACAATGTCTTCTGGAGAGCAGTAGTTCTCACAATTGGTACATCGTAAGAATGCATATTTACATACATTACATACATTGGACATCGTAAGAATGCATATTTACTCTTTGTACCAAAAAAGTATTCAAATAATCGGGCAACAAATTATGTTTTATTTTATATATCAATCGAATGTTAGCCCCTTCAATGGCCCGCGCAACTGAAAACCAATCCAATGACCGCAACATTACCTCTATCGGTGTATACCTATTACAGTTCAATAGTACACGCATAACCTTGTTCTGCTGTATTTGAAGTCTACCAATACTCTCCTTATTACATGATATCAGCACAGACATACAATAGGTAAAATGGGGTAAAACTATAGTATTATATACAAACCTCTTGGACCATGGTGATAAATGTGACGATATACGACTAAAGAACCCTATTTTTTTCCCAATCTTTCTACATAGATAACTGACATGATTACAAAATGTTAGCTGAGGATCCAACAGTACTCCTAAGTATTTAATTTCATTTACAATTTCAATATCACAATTATTTATATTTATTTTTAACCCTAACTCATTAAGTCTTTTGCAGTTTGCTTTAGACCCTATCATCATGCACCTTGTTTTCAGTTCGTTTAGTTTAAGTTTATTTTTGCATAGCCATCTAAATAGTATTCATGGTTTCAACCATCTCACGCAAATTATACTCAGACACAGATACGAGAGTATCATCTGCAAAAAGACTCATAAAACATTTATCCAATATTGTAAAAATATCGTTGATATATATCAAAAACAGCAACGGGCCCAAAACACTACCCTGAGGAACTCCCCACGCACTTTCCCTCTTTGCCGACACTTTTCCCTCAACCCTCGTCCTATGATATCTGTCTGTTAAGTAACTCTTGCTCCATTTTAAGGCTTTCGATCTTACACCATAACTTAATAATTTTTTACACAGTATATCCCGGTCAATAGTTTCGAATGCTCGCTTTAAATCTATAAATACACTAAGCAGAGTTTTTCCGACCTTCATATCGCTCCTCCATGTTGCGCAGACATACTGAATAGCCGTCTCACAAGAATGTTTTGTCCTAAACCCTGATTGAGCAGAAAGTAACAATTTATTGGTTTCAAAATAAGTTTTCAACTCTGTACATACTATAGTCTCAATGATTTTATCAACAACAGGTAATAAATTAATTGGTCTAAAGTCACTTGGTATACTAGGCTTTGGTATTTTTGGAATTGGTACAATAATGCTGGTTTTTAAGTCCTCGAAATGTATTCGTTTCAAAACTTGTATTAATTAAGTACAATAAAGGATAACCGATGAGACAAAATTTTTTTTTCATTAACCTTATCGTAATTTCATTGTCACTCGTACTTCGGCTTTTTAAACTAAACACAACTTTTCTTAATTTGTTTAGAGTAACATGTTTAAACTCAGAAAAATCGTGAGTCTTGCATACTTTGACATCACTGCTCCAGTCCTGCTCTTCGATACTCTGTTCTACTTCATTCAAACTATCGAAGTAAAAGTTATTGAAGTTCCCCTCCGTAGGTCCGTAGTGAGTATCAAAGTCGATTCGCGAAAAATCGGCACGCCCCTTACCATTGCCCAGCAAATCCTTTATTGTTCTCCACATCTTCCTCCCGTTCCCCCTACAAGCATCGATATTATTATTAAGGTACTTTTTCCTCTCAAGTCGCATCATGGACAGTGCAATATTTCTTTTATGCTTATAAATTCCGCAATCATGTTCATTCTTTGTGAAAGAAAACTTTCTATACGCTCTGTCTCTCTCAACTTGAGCATTTCTTAGCTCTTTGCTCATCCAAGGCAACTTTCTAGGTTGTACTAATTTTAAGGGAGCAGCCATATCAATAGCATCATGTAGGGTTTGCATAAAATCAACATATAATTTACTAATGTCAATGGAATTGTAGTCCCAATCATTCCCCATTAACTCAGTAATCAGCCTCGAGACTGCTTGCTCATTGAGATTCCGAGCATACGTATGTTGAGGTGTTTCACATACAATACCCTAAAGTTTAAACTCGGTACCAATAATCTCATGATCGCTTATCATCGGAAAATCTCTACCAAGCTCCCCAGCTCCAAAATCATTGGTAATTATATGATCAATCAGTGTTTGTGGGATACCACTATTGTGGGTTTCCCTAGTAACAATCTGTGTGAAACCTGCTCCACTGATAATGTCTTTCAACCTTCTAGACTCACTGCTGTTCTTCAATAAATCGATATTTATATCACCCAGAAGAAAGGTTTTATTTCTTTGAAATTCATTGTCACTTAGATTGTCTTCCAAATAGTTTAAAAATTCACCTACAGAGGCACTAGGCGATCTATACCAGGCCGCTACCAAGAAAAACAGCTTATTTATCTGTATCTTAATTGTTACGACCCAGTAACTGGTTAGAACTGTCTCGACAGAAACCACCCAATATTTCAAGCCAGATTTAATATAAATAATAGTACCCCCCGTATGACGACTATCCGAATAACAGACAACAGCCGTATATCCAGTTATGTTAATTTCGTTCTCTTCTACATCTCGTGTTACATGAGTTTCAGTAACACACAAGATCCATGGGTTTCTATCTTCTACAAACTGCCTCAGCTGCAACATGTGGGTCGTCATTCCCTTTATATTAATATGCAATATATCTATATTGCTAGTGGATGCACTGAAGCAATCAAGTGGTTGCTATGCATACTTAGTTCTGTTCTTCATTCTATCAACAGCTCGTTTATAACATTCGCAATTTTTATCAAACACTGTGTGATCATATTTAATATGTGGTATCTTCAGGACGTCATGTGCAAATTTACAATTAGTACACTCCTTTGTATTTGAATTACATTCTGAGTTTTTATGATGTTTGTTACATAAATGACAAACATCTTGTTGACTGCACTTTGCCGCTTTATGTCCATACCTCCAACACTTGTAACATCGCAGCACTCCCAAATATTCATAGACTGTCAAATAAAACTTCTCCCAGTCAAAAAAAACTCTATTACTACTCAACATGCACTTATAGATCTCTGCCGACACCTCCAGTATTATATTACACAGTTTATTTCTTTTAGGAATATATTTTCGAACTACTTCAATATTCAGATCTGTATTTTTAAGAAAACTCTGATTTTTTATGCGCTCTAAAAAGTCTTCATTAGTTGCAATATATGTATCTTCAACGCCAACCACAATTATTCTGGGGTTAATATATTTAGGTATTTCTACCTCATAATTATCGGATAATTCTTCTATTGCTGTTATTTGCAGTTTCTTCAGAGAATCGTCATCCTTACACTGAATCATAACGGATCCCTGACCTATCGATTTTAATTTGTTTATTTCTACCGATAAATTGGACGGATTAATTTTTTAACATAATCCTCAATAATGCCTTTGCATAGATTTACCACGTTTTACATGTTTATATTAAATAAATATCAGATTGTAAAAATATGCCGTCTCCTTTTTTTCCCACCAACGATCCGCTGTAATAAAACTGTACGCGTTACAGTAATTAGCTTATCATTTTCGGATTTAGGACCATAAAATACTTCATATACATGTATTTTCATTAATGTTACTTCAAAAAAGTTTAAATTTGTTGACCTGTGATATCGTTGTGAAATGGTTATTCGAATGTGTTTTTGGTCTGTAGTGAGCAAACGAAGCACATATCGCGTTGGTAGCTTCCTTATGTGTTATGAATAGAGACCGGATTATATGCAACATAAAAAGGTTGAAATATGCATGCAAATATGCAAGAAAAATGTTTAACATGGCATGAAAAGTGTCAAAATACGCGACATTAAATAATAAAAAAAATTGTAATTTTTAGTTTTTTTTTTAATTTCAAAATCACCATAAAGTTAGTAAGTGTACAAGGCTACAACGTAAGATTTCATTCAAATACCCGAAAAATATTGTAAATATAGCTAAAACATGCATCATTACTAGATTTTAGTTACAATATGCAATAACCGGTGAGAACGGGCCAAATATGCAAATGCATATAGTCCGGTCTCTAGTTATGAGCGTCATCTGTGCTGCTTCGATCATATCAAACTCAATAAACCACTTCTGGAAACATGTAATGTGAAAGAGTAAAGTTCCTATAATACTTTTTCAACTTTTCTTGGGTTTGCGCAATGGATTTTTCTCACAAAAACAGTGTTTAACCAACAACAGCATTTTCGCATTTTTCCATGATAGTAAAATATGGAACTTATTTCGATAAACTAGTTTTCAAAAACAAAACTAAATGTAATATCAGCTTGAAAATTATTAAAATATGTTCTACAGTATATTTATAGCTCATTTGTATTGTAAATAAGTTAAATAGTAACAGAATAAGATGCAATAACACGTTTTTTCCCCGCAGTGTATTTTTGGTGATTGTTTTCTGCTTGTTTGCCCCATGCATAATTTGTATGTGATTGAACTCCTAAAATTTTTTATATGCATTCTATTGTATTGATGGGGCATATACTCTAAAGGGGTAAAGGGGTAAGTAAATTATTAATTTCTGATCTTGAATACAAAGATATCTTTATTATTTGAAATTGATTAAGAGCCATAAAACGTAACTTAATTACAGATACAAAATAATTGTTTCATTTATCACTTTGATTTTAAGCTCATAAAGCAAACACGATCGAATTACATTCGATTCAACTGATTTTTTGGGAGGCCGAAAATTAACGAAACAGAGACAATTCGGGTGTTAACATTTTTCAATGCAATTTTATTGCTATAAAATGCAAATAAATAGGATTCCTGCCGGAATATCCAATTTCGATAACGACACTGAATCTGAAAACAAGACCCATTGGTAATATTTGCTTTACAAAATATGAGGGTGGTTCATGAATTATTGTCTCTAATGCAGTAGCTTTGATTTTCACTTCTTGAGTTATTTGTTGCCATTAATTTTTCTTCACAAAGGTTCAAGTATTTGTCTTCTTTCAATTGATGGTTTAATAATTTTAATATCTAGTGGTGTTACAGTTTATATTGAGGAACAGAAAAGTGTTACATCCAGTATATATAATTTGAATCAAACTGATAATATACCCCTTGTATAGTATATTTTGAATACAAAATCTTATACTTTTTGTTTGTTTATCTTTGAGTCTGCAAAATATGTGGTAATTATCATGTAAGATATTGCGCTAAGCTAAAGCAGCGTTCGATAAATTCGCCAGTTCTTGGTAGTCGCCACTGGGTAGCTGCTACCGAATTGCCACGACTTGAGTGTTCTCTTTACATATTCGCTACTACCGGGTAGGTAACAGTGGCCAAGATAGTTTTCGTACATACTTATTCAGTATACTTTTTAGGTTCTAGTGAATGGAAAAGTTGAATATTAAAATTAATATTAGTAAAAAGGCAATTATGTTCATGTTGTGGCATTATCAAACAGAAGAGGAAAATTTCATTTTACATGTATTACCACAAAATGAGAGGCATAGGAAGAAAGAACTGGCTATGTTTAAAAATAGACAGAGAGAAGGTTTCCAGTCTATTTTAATTAAAATCATCTAATTGATAATGAAATAAAATTTAAAGAATTTTTTAGAATTTTGCGGTATCAGTTTAATTTTATTTTAAATTTGATACAACATGATATTGAAATGAAGTCTTGCAATATGATACGAGATCCTATAACACCATCAGAAAAACTGGCAGTAACATTAAGGTGTGTACATACTAGTTAATATTATTTGTTTAGTTACCTATTAACTTTCCTTAGTATTATAAATTAAACATACACATAATGAAAATGACAACTAAACTACTATTTCCAACTAATCATTGTTAAGTTACATTAACAAACTGGCACAAAAAGAATGTTATTAGTTTACGGTCTAAATTTTCCAAAATATTGCGATATCTCTGATGTCGACGGAACATTTTTGTTGTTCCCACACATGGGGGAAAGGCATTGGTGTACTGATTGTGCTACTTTCATACGACTAGGTTGATATTCGCGAAGGGGGAGTTTGTGGTCGTAGCAGTTGTATTTCTGCAGCTTAAATTATCTGATTTTTTTTTGTTTCTGCTCTTATCAGTGGCGGAAATGATTTTACTGTCATTGCGACACTGTTGAAAAACACATCTATTTCATCGTCAGGTGGTGTAGGTGGAACCATTGTTAGTTCCTTTAATAAAATCTCCCTTTCTGCAGCACTCTGCTTAATACCGTTAGAATATCAGAAGAAACGTCTTTCTTCCCCATTTTCAGTGAAAACTGTGTCTCATTACTAACAGAATGCACATTTGCAGGTTCTACATGTTCAGGTACAACAGCAGGATTTTTATCATGAGATTCCACCGTTTCACTATCACTTACATGCTCTTGACTCTCAATATTTTCTGTTTTGTCATTACTAATTAATAATAATTATCGCGAATGTTTTTCCACCTTTTCTTACAAGATCCAGTTAGAATTCATATTTGTTAATATTACAGTTCCCTGAATTGTTATATAAACTAATACAACTTTTGTTACAGGTTCATAGCAACTGGGGAGTCATACAGATCGATATCTTTTGCTTTTCGAATAAGTCACAATTACAAAAATGTATTTGTGCCATTAGCCTTGAAAAGCATGTATAACAAGCTAAAGCCAATATTTTTGCCCCCTCCCGCGGAAGTCAACTTAACAGAAAAAGCAAATGAATTTTCCTTTTTTCGCAATTAGAACGTGTGGCACTTCCCGAATGTTATCGGGGCAGGCAGATGGAAAACACGTGCGAGTTATGTGCCTAGACAAAAGTGGTTCACTTTTTTTAAATTATAAGCACTATTTTTCAATAGTGCTTTTGGCCATTGTTGACGCGAACTATCAATTTCTCATTGTGGATATTGGTTCCTACGGAGAAGAGGGCGATGCGGGAATTTTTAACAAATCTCAAATTAGCAAAGACATTTACGAAAACAAATTTAAATTTCCCGCGCCGGCACTACTTTCGTATTCAAAAAATATTATTCTTCCTTACTTGATTCTTGGAGACGAAGCTTATCAACTTCACAAATATTATGAAACACAAAATGAATGAATTATCACAAAAATTAATGAAAAGACAAGCATTAGAAGATCACAATAAAGCTGTATTCAATTACAGACTTTGTCACGCCGGAAGAGTTACTGAAAATGTTTTTGGTATACCCTGCCATGTTTTCCGAATGTTTTTAACTCCTATTAACGTAAAACCCTCTACTGTGGACCTAATTATTTTTGTTTCGTGTTGTTTACACAACATATTACGCAAAGAATATATGCACAACATGCAAAGCAAACAACATGAATGACGAGACATGAATTTTCCGTTTCCTCCACACAATATGATTCAATTAAGAGGAGCGGGGGGATATGCGTGCCAAGAAGGTTTTGACGTACGAACTCGCTTTTCGAACTACTTCTCCAGCGAGGGAGCGGTACAGTGGCAGAATAACCAAATTTGAGTTTTAATATTTTACTCTTATAATACTGTCGAAATATATTTAAGAAATTTTGACAAATAAACTTACTATCTTTATTCATAATTTCTTCAATTATCCTCCATGTGGCCTCTTTTTTTAAGGTTACTTTATACGATACGTTTTTTGGATCATATAATTCTGGGTTATTGCAAGATGGGTATTGAGACCCTGGTGATCCAAATACCCCAAGCGTATTGTTTAGATGCATCATCTGCAATTTTTGTATGGGGTTACTAGGCCACTCTTTCCACGCTTTTATGCCACGCAAGGATAAAAGCGAAAATTACGTCTCTAAAAGCTTTTTTAGAGACGTAATTGCTTTAAATAACGTGTAAATAAAATCCAAAAAATAAAATATATTATTTAATAATTATATGTAGGTAGATGTGGTTAAGAATAATAGTAGTTTCAGCACGATGTTTTAGGATATCTATAAGCAAAACTTGTTGTCACTCTGAAAATCTAAATTCAACTGCTTTTTAGGTTACGCATGTTGTTTTATGTTGTCAGTAGTGTACTTAACCACAGCCAACTATGTAAAATAAAATTATTTAAACGGTGTGGCGGAAAATATTCTATGGCCCAGTTACACCGTGGGTCCAGAAACCCCGAGAGAACTTATAGCAACTTTTTGAAGATCACAAACAATGGCCGCTAGAACAAATAATAGACGAAGAAAACAAATTAGACATAACAATAGAATATACCAAATATACACTTAAAGCTATGAATACTATTAAAACACTTGCACCAGATGCAATACCAATAGCATTAGTAAAATTATTGGAAGAAGACCAATTACAAATAAAAAATTTTTTTTCAATGCGATTTACAATACAGGTATTACACCATCAGAATGCTAAACTTGAAGAGATTTACCACTAAACACCAAGTCACTTTTTTTGAACTGCTCGACGCTCGTTTCGCTAATCATGTTAGCATCATCAGGAGATGATTTATTCTACATAACGTGCGTCGAGTAGTCCAAAAAAAGTGATTTGGTGTTTAGTGGTAAATCTTTTCAAGTTTAGTGTTTCACACCAAAGGTCACGTCAAAAAGTGTGAGGAATATCGAACTATCTCTTTAATGAGCCTCTTACTTTAAGTTTTCCTAAAGATTCTACATGATCGAATTTATCGACGCTTGGAAGAGGAACCGAGCGACGCACAGTTTGGGTTTAGAAATGTGCTTGATATTGTGCTCTTGATGAGATGTCCTCTTAAATAAAGCATGAGGAGGTTATGGAGCTACTACAAGAAAATCAAATAAATATGCTAGATTTGAGAATAACAAATACCTTATACAATAATCGAACAGATAGAATCAGTGTAGAAGAAGAATATATGAATGATATAGAAGAATATATGGCTGGGGTGTATCGTCTCACCGATACTCTTCGCTATGTATTCAGAGGTCATCATTCAGGAACCACTGCGAGGAGAAAGGTTTCCCAATTAGGGCGATAGGATTTGAATTTGAAATAAAAACCGGCCGAAAATGGTGCTCATTGTTTTTATTAGAAGGTATATTTTATGTCATTTATGATTTAAACAAAATTGCTCAATAAGTCCATAGTAATGTCCGTGGTGTGGTACGTTGCGCAGCGCCGTCTTGTTGAAAATATAGTTCGTTGATAGCGTTAGCCATTCACAGTGACGGTCCGTACTTCGGTGTTCTTGAAAAAATACGGCCCGATAATGCCACCGTACCATAATCCACACTAAAAAGTGATTCTTTCAGAAATCAATGGGGCCTGATGAATCACTTGTAGGTTTGACTCACACTAATAACGACAATTTTGCTTATTGACGTGCAATGAAAATCCGGGTCGTTTTCCATTGCTTCCAACGCTCAACCTGCGAACTCCGGACTCAATTGATGGTCAGTTGGCTTAAGTTCTTGTGTCAATACAATCTTGTATGAGTGTAAACCGAGATCCAACTGAAAAATACGCCAGGTGGTCATCCTGTATAAGCTCAACTCTTGAGAACGGCGCGGAACAGACACATTATCGTTCTCGGAAACACTTTCACGAACAGCCGCGATATATTCTTCACTACATCCACTACGAAGTTGTGATGGTGGCTTTTGGCCATGAAAACTAAACTCACGTTCAAACTTATCAATTATACGGCGGATAGCTTGATAAAGAGGAGCAGACTGACGACCAAGTTTTGAATGAAGTTCTCTTTGAGTAGCAATAAAGCTTCTCGAATTTTGATAAAATGTTTGGACAATTTTCAAACGCTGTTGCAACGAAAACTTGTTCATGATGAAATGGCAACCGATACTGAAAATAACTGACAGCAAATTTAAAGAATTGAATATCGAATATGACTGTAATTAGCTGTCAAAATCCTATCGTCCCTAAGCACCTTTTAAGGTATGCAATGACAAAGTCGTATTGGCGGAAAATATTAAAGACGTACAAAGAATGACGGGAAGGATAAGAGAAATCAGCAAATTTTACCGATTAAATATGAACCTTAAGAAAACAAAATACATGTGTTTTTTAAGAAATCACCTAAGAACAACATACAGTTAAGAATAAAAAACAGTAATAATGAGCGATTGGGTAGATATAAATATTTAGGAACTTGGGTTAATTCAAAGTATGGTAACACGGAAGATATAAAAACAAGAACAGCTTGCAACATATTCTACAAGGCGAAATATTTCTTCTATTTTAGAAAATGAATTGAAAATCTGAATGATTCCTTGTTACATATACTCGAAGATTTTGAAATTTTGCTATTCAGAAGGATACTACGAATATTTTGAGTAGAGAAAATCTACCCAAAAAACAGAAATACTAATTAGTAATAACAATCACAAAATGCACAAATTGGAATACTTTAGAAATTGGTCACGTAATGAGAGGACAACGTTAAGAATCGTTGAGACTGCAGGAAAAGCTAGAGGAGAAGACGCGTGGAAAGACGAATAATGCTATGGCCGTGAAATTAGATTCTATAATTATCTCTCATAAATTTCGGTTCAAATTATTGAAAATTCGTATTTTAGTGTCATGCAGAAGTCCCCTCGTTGGACTTAAATATCTATCAGTAAAGAATAACAAAAAATTAACAACTATTCGGGGGTTCCTGTTTATGTATCTGGAATTGGCAACAATGGTCTTGCTATGAGCCATCTGCAATATACATGGTAAAGTTTGACATTGTTGGCAGTATGCGTACTCAGAACGTTTTTTGATACGGACGCTATTTGTGTTGTTAACGACTGGAAAATTTCATCTCAATCAAAAAATGAAATTAACTCGTGAGCATTTTCGTGCGATGATATACTACGACTTTCGACGTGGATTATCTTAACAACAGTGCATCGATCAATTTTTGGCGATGAAGCATCATCTAAAACCACTGTATATCACTGGTTCACTGAATTCAATCAGGGCCATCGTTCGCTCATTGACGAATTTAAAGCAGGTCGTCCAAAATCGGTTGTTGCCCCAGAAAACATTGATATTGGCTTGAACTGATAAAGCAAGATCATCATGTGACGATCGTGAGATGGAGGCATCCCTGGGCATTAGTATGACAAGCATACACAAGATTTTATATGAACATTTAGCCGTGAAAAATATTTGTGTTTGTTGGATTCCGCATAATTTAACAATCGCTCAAAAAAGGCTCGGGTCGATTAGTGCAAAGAAATGTTCAAAAATGCAATAGTGATGCGTCAAATATGGTGTATAACATCCATACAGGTGCCGAATCTTGGATCTATGCGTATGAGCCCAAAATTAAGCAGCAGTCGACTGTATGGGTATTTCAAAATGAGCCAAATCCAACAAAAGTTGTTTGCTCAAGAAACACTTCGAAGCGAATGGTCGTCTGTTTTTTTTGGGATAAATAGGCATGTAGTGGCAATAGAGGATCGTAGAACTATCAATTTTGAGTGGTACACAACCATTTGTTTGCCAGAAGTCTTTGAAGAAATAAGAAAAAAACAACCAGCGACGCAGGATCATTCTTCACGATGACAACACGACATCTCATACATCGGAGCGAACAACTCAGCATTTGACCGGTTAAAACATCGAATTGATGAGTCATTTGTAGTACGGCCCTGATTTGGCACCCAATGATTTCTTTTTGCCCCCATTCGGAAAGAATAAACTACGTGATCAACGATTTTCGACGCCAAAAAAAGCGGTTGATGCATACAGAATGCATGTTTTGGAGATTAATCGAAACCTTAATCGAAAGGGAAAAAGTGCTATGAAAATTGGTTCCAACGTATGCAGAAGTGTATTGATCATCGCGGAGAATATTTTGAGAAGCAACAAAACTATTTTTAATGATAAAAATGTATTTTTATTTATCATTTCGACGTACGTAAATAGCAACCCTAAAAATTCAGAATATTTTATTAAAAAACCACCACTGGTCAATAAAGTAATCTTTTCTTAGGACAAAATAAAGAAATATGTAAGCAAATCATTATTTCGTTTCTTCCCTGTTGAATGTTGCCTTTCAAAACTTTCTGTTTTCTTCGATTGATGTATCTCATTATCTTCTTGATATCTACCATCACTGACTTTTTTCCAGAATATGCTTGAGTCGAAGGAAACTTAATTGGATCCCCCTTCGCTTGTCTTAGTTTAAACTTGTTGACAGTAACCCTCCAATAAATTGGCCATTTTTACATAATTGTATTCAACAATGTGAAATGTAATCTTTCTCTCCTTGGGATCTGTTACGAATCCAGACGAATTACTTAAGCAGGATTTTTTGAAGATTGGTTTCCGTCAAGCTCTGAAGCCATAAAGGTAGTGACGGCTCGTGAGGGAGGGTGTTGGGATGCCGTCCCTCCATTATATATCACAGTAAACAATTTTTCAGAGCAAAACTCCATATTTTATTTCCGTTCAGTTTCATTCTTCAGAACGTTTTGTCATATGGACAGTATTTGTGTTGTTTAATGACTTGAAAATTTCATTTCAATCAAAAAATGGAATTAACTCGTGAAAATGCATGACCAAAAAAACAGGTGACCAATGGTCGCCTGTTTTTTGGGATAAGTGGATATGTGGCTACAGTGGGACAATATGAATCGTAGAACGGTCAATTTTGAATGGTACAAAACCATTTATTTGTCAGAAATCTTTGAAGAAATAAGAAAAACAACCAGCAACACAGGATTATTCTTCACCATGACAACGTGAGCTTTCACACATCGGACCGAACAATTGAATTTTTGACCGGTCAAAATTGATGGGATGATCCAGTGATCACTCAATGATTTCTTTTTGTTCTCGTCCGTGAAGAATAAACTACGTGGTTAACGATTTTCGAGGGCAGAAGAAGCGGTTGATGTGTTCAAAATGCATGTTTTGGAGGCACCTCAATCGAAATGGAAAAAGTGTCATGAAAATTGGCATGTATCATTATATGCATATCATTTTCTAAAATCATAAAAACAGAAATATTCTATTTACATAATAGTAAATAATTTTAATTATATATATCTTTACTTCTTATATATATATATATATATATATATATATATATATATATATATATATATATATATATATATATATATATATATATATATATATATATATCTTCTTCCATATATCTTTACAAAAAATGTATGAACTGATAAGAGGTTGTATTTTAATATAATCTGTAATATCTTTCAGTAAAGTAATATTAAAAGAACTAGATATGGAAACTTTTATTGGAAACAGATGTAACATAATCTGTCGAATCCTGGCGATAAAACAGCGTTGGCTGCATCTTTGAACATTCTTGAAAAGAAAAAAAGAAGAAAAAAAATCTTTGAAAAGCAAAGGCTACGTGTGCTGTTATCAACACCTAATTTCGTAATGCTACAGGAAATCAAGTTAAAATCAAATATCTAATTACCTGAATGACTTGGTTTTCAGGAGTGTATTAAGATAAAAAACCTAATTGATAAAAAAAAGAGTAAATTAAATTGGGTAGTGAACGGTTTTGTGTAAGCCGGACTCATTCTAGTTAATAAGATTACCCGGAAAATACTTTCGGTTTTCGTAAAGAGATTCCATCAGCATTTTTATATATGCTGTCATAGTATAATTTCGGTTCAGTAAAAGTAATGTTGTCAAAGGTAAAATGACGGATACTTTTGAAACCGCCTCCTGTAGACAGGGTTGCTTGTTGGCTCCAGTTTTATTCTTTATTTTAGGGTTTTATTGATATTCTTTGATTTATTCTAACTTTTATCTTTATGAATAGGCATTGTGATATGCTATAGGATTGATGAATGCTTTTCTAATTGATAACATACGATATGTATGGTACATATGATAGCAGATTGATAGCAAACGATCCTATATCTTTTCAACAAATTCTTGATGCATATCATTATTATCATCATCATCATCATCATCATCATCAACAGGCCGTGTCCATCCATTGCAGGATGAAGGCCTCTGCAGCATGCTTCCAACTTTCACTGTCCGGAGTTTAGCTCTGCCCTTTGGGTCTAATATACTTAATGATCATTAGTCTATCATGCCCTCTGGCACTTTCGTGGACGTTTGCGATCAATATCCCCACAAAGGGGATATATATATATATATATATATATATATATATATATATATATATATATATATATAAAATGTATATATATATATATATATATATATATATATATATATATATATATATATATATATATATATATATATATATATATATATATATATATCCCCTTTGTGGAGTGGATCAGACCTTGACGTGGTAAAGGGGTTTGAGTAGGGCAATGACGTTTTGAGCTATGCCGTCTGGAGTTTATGCTCCTGGGAGGGTTACCCTTGGCGGACAGGTCCAGGCAGAGGCCTCACACTAACATGATCCAAAATCTGCCAACCCGCAATGGACCAGCGTGGCATATTACGGTCCATATTTTCAACATGGTAGTTCAATATGTTGAAATATGACAGTATAATCTTAAACACGGCCCTCATTCCCCGGAGGCCAAGGGGCAGCTACGTACGGCAGCGGGAAGACTTGCCCCAAGGCAGAGGGTGCTAAGAATCACCAGGTTAGATCAGGCTGCCATTGGACTTTTAACATTGCTACGCTTAATATACGGAGTACGAAAACGGAAACCCGACTGCAAGAACTGATAATCGAACTTGACAACATACATTGGGATATTATTGGGCTCTGTAAAACACGAAGAAAGGGTGAAGAGTTAATCAAACTAGAACCAATTGGTCACGTACTCTACACCCGAGGTACGGAGAATGGACGATGTGGTGGAATTGGATTCCTCATCAATCGAAAGCTGAAAGACAGTCTAGTTAAATATGAAAGTATATCTGACCGATTAGCCCAATGCATCATTCAGTTGAATAAAAAGTTTAAGCTTCAAATCGTCCAAGCTTATGCACCAACTATAAGCCATAGAGATGAGGAAATTGAGGAATTTTATGATGATGTGGCCCAACTTTTAGACAAAGAGAGGTGTAGGTATAAAATCCTGATGGGTGACTTTAATGCCATAATCGGAAAAGCAAAAACAGGTGAAAATGCAACTGGCCCATATGGAAATGGTGAGCGGGACAATAGAGGTGACATGCTGAAGGACAAGAATTCTATATTATGAATTTGTTTTATAAGAAAAAGATCAACAGAAAATGGACATGGAAAAGTCCATCTGGACTCACCAGTGAAATTGATTACATTATGTCAAATGATAAAGCAATATTTTGCAATTGTACTATCCTTAACCATTTTAATGTGGGAAATGACCACCGAATGGTATGAGCAAAGATTAGGATAAACTGCCGAAAAGAACGCGAAAAAATGATAAGATCAAAAGGTGACAAAGTGGATTCTGGGAAGCTACTGGAGAAGGGCAGACATTTTCAAATTTCTTTGTCGAACCACTTTGCTGTGTTACAAGACCCAGGGGCGATGGAAATTACAGACCAATATAAAGAAATCGCCAACAATGTGCTTAAAACGGCGTCTTCAATAGCACCTGAAGATAAATGTTTCAAAGAGTCAAACATTTTCAATGTGATCATTAATTTAATGAAAAAACACCGGACTATGAAGAATGCAGACAGTCCTTTTGGTAGGGTCGAGTACGTTGAGCTTTGCAAAACTATAAGAAAACGTATTCGAGAGGAAACGCCCCGATTCAACATGCAGCTAGTGCAAAAAACTCTGGAAGAAAACAGGGGAATTAACAAAGCTATGCAGAAGCTGAGAAGGAAAAGGACACAAATGTTTTCCTTAACGCGTGAGGATGGTACAATATATAGGAAATGGACGGAAATGTTAGAGTTTGTCCGAAAATTTTATTCAAAGTTATATGAGGACCAGAATCAGACAAGAACAGTAATGCCCACTGAAGAACAAATGCTGGATATCCTGGTGGAGGAAGTGACAAAGGCTATAGACTCGATGAAAAATTGCTAGGCTCCAGGAGAGGATAATATAATGGTAGAGATGTTAAAAGCTGGTGGTCGGACCTTACATAAAACACTGGCAAGATTATACACCCAATGCCTCAAACAACAAGAAGTACCCAGCCTATGGAAAAATGCAGAAGTGATTCTTTTACATAAAAAAGGAGCACGGGAAGATTTAAAGAACTACCGCCCAATAAGCCTCCTATCAGTGGTGTACAAAGTTTTCACCAAGATAATATCCAAAAGAATACTAAGAAAACTTAATGACGCACAACCAAGGGAGCAAGCGGGAGCCAGCAAGCTTGGCATTACGGGATAGAAAGACCTGTATATGGATCAGAGAACAAATGAAAGTGAATGACATCATTGGAAGAACAAAGCAATTGAAATGGAAGTAGGCAGGCCATGTAGCGAGGCGATGGGCCGAAAGATGGATTAGGACTATCCTGGACTGGATACCGCTTGATCGCAAACGTCCACGGAGAAGAAATTTGGAATGTGAAAATGACTGGACGTTAACTTCTTTTCGAGTGATAGCTGATGACGTAATCATTATAGATGGTGCCACGGTGCCATTGTGACCAATTATTTTCAATGGGATCCTATAGCAAGTGACACCTCGTTTGAAAGGTATTTAAAAGACCTATTCAACAATACTAATTTTGGTTCAAGGTAGTTTTGATGCATTATATATATATATATATATATATATATATATATATATATATATATATATATATATATATATATATATATATATATATATATACTAAAATTTCAGTTTATAGTATAATTAATAAAGAATCACAAGTTCGTCTCTGAACAATTGTCAAAAAAGTTGATCTTTTTGTAATTCTCCAATTTTACTTTTTTTGCTTTTACATGGTTCCAATTCTTGAATATTTACTTGAAATATTTTTACATGGAACGTTTGAATTTCTAAATTAACACAATGTTACGAACTTTAGAAGACAAGGTAGGTTAGGTTAGGTTATCTTAATGCTTGGTGAATGCGGAAAGAATGTTCATGCTGCGGAGCGCCTTTTTAATGAGAGCTTCTTCATAAATTTGAAACAACAGTGCTAAATATGCAAAACGATCGGGTAGACCAAACATTTCTAATGATAAAGAAATCGACATAATTGCAGAAATGGTAGTAAACCCTATTTGTTACAAGCCTACAATCCAAGTTGCATCTACCTGTGAAGTCAGTCAAAGGATGGTGCACCGGGTGTTGAAAAAAATCATCCCTATAAATTAAAATTGGTGCATCAACTTCGATCACATGATACCCCGACCGAAGACTGTAATTCTGTGAAAATATGACCACTAGAATTGATCAAGCGCCAGATTATTTAAAAAGAATTTGCTTTATTGACGAAAGTAGTTTCTGCCTCAATTGAAATGTGAACACTCAAAATGTAAAGTATTGGAGTGATACAAATCCTCACGTGTTTAGTGAGAAACATACACAGTTTCCAGAAAATATCTGGGCAGGTATACTGGGAAACCACATTGTTGGGCCTATATTTTTCAATAGCAACTTAACCAGTAAAGCATACCTGGAGATGTTAGAGACCGCGATTGAGCCGCTAATTCTCGAAATTCTAGAAAACAATCCAGATGGATTTGGTAACTTTGAAACGGAGCTCCACGATTACTGTGCTGCAGGAAGACATTATTTGGATCATGAATATCGTGGTAGATGTATTGGGCGACGAGGTTTGATGGAATGGCCGGTTCGGTCACCGCTTATAGTTTACAGCTTACACCTTTCAATTTTTTCTGTGTTAATCTAAAGTATATGCTACAATACCTGACAGTATAGATGTTTTAAGACACCGAATTATTGAAGAGTATAGAACAATTTCCGCTGAAACATTTGAACGAGTGCGACAAGAGTTTACCAATAGGATGTTTTACTGCCAGAAAGTAGGTGAGCACATTTTGAACATTTATTGTAAGGGCGGACTTGTGAATCTGTATTAATTATACGCTAAACTGAAATTTTAGTATTTATTTATTTTATGCGTCAAAACTACAATGAACCCAAATAAAATTAGTATGGTTGAATAGGTCTTTTAAATACCTTTCAAATGAGGTGTCACTTGCCATACAATCCTATTGAAAATTATCGGTTACAATGGCACTGTGGCACCATCTATGATAATTACGTTATCAGCTATCACTAGAAAAGGAGTTTACGTCCAGTCATTGTCATATTCCAAATTTCATTAGTTTAAGTATAATCGTCCACAAGATAAAAGGGAGGAGGGTATATATATATATATATATATATATATATATATATATATATATATATATATATATATATATATATATATATATATATATACATATCTGGTCAACTTTCCAAACGTTAACCTTGTGTTTGAAACAGCCTCTATCCTGAATTTTACTTTGTGTAATATTTGCTGATCGTAGGTCCTCTTTAATTACAGCAATCCATTTAATTATTTCTACTTTAGCTCCTATTTTATAAAATTCGACTATTTGTCTAGTTAGCCTACTCTGATTCATCCGTTTTATATGTCCGTAAAACTTAAGTCTTCTTTTTCTCATATCGCTATGAATATCTGTGTATTGTTTGATTTCTTGCTTTTCTCTAAGTCGGTTTGTTGTGCTATTTATTTGTTTGGGGCCTAAGATTTTTCTTATAATTTTTCTTTCCTTTTTTTCAGTGTCCACGATGTCTCTCATTCTATTCAAAATAAGCGTTTCTGCCCCATATAGACATTTTGGTTTAATAACTGTGTTATAATGTCTCAGTTTTGTGTTTTTAGATATGCATTTTTTGTTGTAAATATTTTGTGTAAGTCTCAATGCCGTTTCCATTTTTGACATCTACCCTGATTGGCCGCTTTTTCCAATCCATTTTCCATGATTATTTCACCCAAATATTTGAATTGAGAGACTCATCTGATGTTACCATATTTTGTTTTTAGAAATGGTGTTCTTAGTCTGTTTCAGGTCATGTATTGTGTCTTTTCAAAGGAAATTTGGAGTCCTATCTTTTCTGTTGTTTCTTTTAGGATTTCAATCTGTTTTTGTACCGTTAATATATCTTGAGTCAAAATTGCTAGATCATCAGCAAACGCCAGACAATCAATTTTGATGTTGGTTCTCCCCAGTTTAATAGGCTGGTCAATATTCAGGGTCGACTTTTTTTCACGCCACTCCTGTATTACTTTTTCTAGAACACAGTTAAATAATAGTGGCGAAAGTCCACCTCCTTGTCTCACTCCAGTTTTAATTTCGAAGGGCTCTGAGATATCACCCATGAATTTAACTTTTGACTTTGTGTTGGTTAATGTTGCTTCAATTAAAGTTAATTGCCAACGTTTTCAGATCTAGTCCTTGTTCTTTCAAGATTTGGAATAAAGATTCGCGGTCAATAGAGTCATATGCTTTTTTGAAATCCACAAATGTACAGACAATATTTTTAATGTACAGTTTTTGATGTCTTAGGATCAACTTTAGATTCAGGATCCGTTCAGGGCATTATATGCCAGGTCGAAAACCTGCTTGATATTCACCAATTTTAGATTCTAACTGTCCTGTGCTCTGTCCAGTAGTCATTGAGATATAATCTTGTAACAAACTGGGAGAAGAGATATCCCTCTGTAGTTGTTTACATCCGTTCTATCCCCTTTCTTGTGTAGTGGATGGATTAGAGCATCTTTTCAATCTTCCGGAATTCGTTCGGTTCTCCAAACTTCTTGTAGAATTGTTTGTTTTAACCTTGTTTTGGTTATTTCTTTGATTGTACCTGGATCAGCGGATTTCAAAAGTTTAGCAGTGATTCCATCTTCACCAGAAGCCTTTTACTTCATCTTTTGCCTAATTACTTCATCTTTATTCGATGGTAATGAATCTGCGTTTGTTTGTTTAGGGTTTAGTGTTGGTACTTTGTTTAAGGGCTCACGACAGTTTAGTAGTTGTTCAAAATATTTCGCAAGTTCTTTCCAATTGTCTTGGTTATTTAGAGCTAATTGTCCGTTTTTCTTTTGGAAGCAAAGACTTTGGGGTTGATAGCCTGTTAATTTTGTTTTTAAATGTTTTGTAAAAGTTTCGGGTGTTATTTTTTTTTAAATCTTTTTCTATTTCATAAAGTTGATTGTTTTCATATTTTCTTTTAGTTTGTCTAATTAGCTTCGATGTTTCTTTTCTTACTTCCAAAAAAATGTTATAATGTATTGCTGTGTTTTGACTGTTCCAATCTTTGAATGCTTTACTTCGGCTTAATACTGCTTGTTCGCAAACTTCATCCCACCACGGATGTTTTCTACGTTTTTGTAAAGGGACCAACTTTAAAGCTGTTTTAATAATTTTTTTTTCAATTCTTGCCAGTTTTGTGCTGGTTGCTTATCAAGCTCTTCTGTTAAGGTTGGATTTATTTTCGTAGAGTCGAACTTTGGAATTAGTAGTTGCTTTTCAATAAGTTTTCGAGGTTTTAAGCTAAGTTTGATTCTAGTCAAGTAGTGATCCGGGTCTATGTTAGCTCCTTTCCTGACTTGAACATTCAAAATCTCTTCTCAAAATAGTGTTTTCCAGAATTTCCCAGTACTTATTTACTTTTTAATATATATAAAGGTCGATGGAAAGCTGTGAGTTAACCAATGTGTGGATGGTAAAGTTGGCGCGTGTGAAGACGCTGGCCGAGGTTGGCGCTTGCTTTGTGCTTTGGTT
>JARFXV010000282.1:170000-532500 GCA_031761425.1 Cosmopolites sordidus
TTATAGCGCTATCCGCCTTTGGGTTCCTAATCGCCAGTTATTTCTATCCTCCCAGTCATCCTCCGAGAGATTCCTTGCCGACATAGCTTTTGTTATTCCATGCAACCATGTTATGGGCGGTCTTCCTCTTTTCCTCCTTTCCGTAGGCATCCACTCCAGAATCCTTTTAGGTAGTCTTTCCCTTGGCATTCGCCTCACATGCCCATACCAGCCTAGTTGTTTCCTTTCGATGTCATCAATTATTGTGTGCTCTACCCTCATTAAATTTCTGACGTCCTCATTTCTAACATGTTCAAGTCTAGATTTACCTGCCGATCTTCTCCAGAAATCCATTTCCACTGCAAGTAGGCTGTTTTTTTGCTTGTTTGTCAGCTGCCATACTTCCGAGCCATAAATCAGTGTGGGTTGTAATATAGAGTTATAAATTTTCTTTTTTGTCTGTGCTCTAATATTTTTTTGCCATAATATTGAGTTCAATGCTCCGATAACCTTCTTTCCCTTTGTTATTCTGTCTTTTATTGTTTCGTTGTTTCGGCCAGTCTTGTTGAGTCTTGAGCCCAGATATACGTATTCCTCGCAGCACTTGATATATTCGTTGTCCAGAATCAGATCTCCTGGTAGTTGTTCTTGTCCAATGTTCAAATATTGTGTCTTCTCTGTGTTAATTTGCAATCCCCATCTCCTGTATTCTTCGAATAGTTTCCGCGCCATATATTCCAGGTCTTCCTTATCCTGGGCGATCACCACCTGATCATCAGCGTAGTGTAATGTATATAGAGTTGTATCCTCTATTGTTATTCCCATGCCATTACACTTCCGTTTCCATAACCTCAGCGCTTCATCGATGTATATATTAAATAGGGTAGGTGACAAAGAACATCCCTGGCGTAAGCCTTTAGTTACGTTGAAGCCTTTTGAAAGTTTATTACCCATTTTTATTCTAGATGTTGTGTTTCTATAGAATTCCTTAATGGCATTTGTAATAGTCACATTAATATTAGATTTCTCTAGGACTTCCCATAGTTTCACAATAGGGACCGTATCGTATGCTTTTGTTAGATCTACTAGAAGTAGGTGTACATCTTGTGACCGCATTGTCTTCTTTTCAATAATTTGTGTTAGGCAGAAAATATTGTCTATTGTTGATCTACCTGCCCTAAAGCGGTTTTGTTCTTCAGATTCGTAGGGATTATATTCTTCACATATGAGATCCTTTAATATTTTTCCATAAAGTCGACTTAATGTACTCGTCACCGTTATACCTCGATAGTTGTTGCAGTTCTTTTTGTTGCCCTTTTTATGTATAGATGTAAACCAGCCTTCTTTCCAGCATTGTGGAACTGGTTCCCCATTTAAACATCGGTTGAAAATTTCTGTCAGGATCTTAAAAAGTTGTTCCGTTCCATTTTTTATTAGTTCTGCAGGGATACCTTCCGGGCCTGCGGCCCGACCATTTTTTAATAAGTATATGGCTTTCTTTGTCCTGTCCAGATCAAGAGCTATGGGTTCTCCAACAATTCGGATTTTCTTGGGAGACTTGTTCATATATTCTGTTCTTTGCTCTGTCAGAAGTGATTTATAGTGCTCCTCCCATTGTTGGGCTGTAATTGGGTTTATATTTATTTCATTTCTCGTTTGTGACCTTAGATTCTTTATAAATCTCCATGATTCACTAGATTTACGCCCACCTATATATCCATCTAATTCTTGGCATTTGTTTTCCCAAATTTGATTTTTTGCTTGAACCACAGCCTGTTTGAATATCGATGTAGCTTCTTTGTATTTCTGTCTGTCTTCTTGTCTCTTTGAACTCATCCATTTTTCATGGAGCTTTTGTTTTTTGTTCTTCATTTGTTGTAGTTGATCGTTCCACCAGTACTTCCTAGCTTTGGGATATGTTTGTTTAATTCCTAGGGATTCTTTGGCTGCTTGGTGTATTCCTTCTGTTACATTTTTAAGTAGAGATTCAGTTGAACTATTCTCGGGAACCTTTATTAATCTTCCATCTAGTCTATTCTTATATAAGGTTCTCGTACTTTCATTTTCCAGGCTTGATAGATTGTATCGAGGATCTGTATTGCTTTCCAGATTTTCATTTTTAGGTTGTCGATGGCTGTTTCCTTTGGTTTGCTTATATATTGGTAAAATTATTTTTCCTTTTAGGAGATAGTGATCACTTCCGCATTCAGCTCCTCTGCATACCCGGACGTCATGTATTTTAATACTTGATTTTTGCTTGATAATTAGATAGTCAATTATCGACTTTAGGTTTCTGGTCCTTTGGATCCAAGTATATTTGTGGATATTTTTATGTGCATTAAAGCCATTCGTTATTATCAATGATTGATGCTGACATAGTTCAATCAATCTTACCCCATTATCATTCAGTGTCTCTTCTCCATGAGGTCCAACCACTAAATTCTGTGTTTTCTTTCCCGTTCTGGCATTTATGTCTCCGAGTATTAAGATCTCTCTAGAGGGTCCTATATTTGATATTACGTCCTCCAGTTGTTTATAGAAATTTTCCTTTTCTTTAACTCTCGCGTCCTCATTCGGGCCATATACCCCAATTATCGACAATTTTATTCCCCTCAGGCATACATTTACTCTTAATATTCTCTCGTTCACCGCTTCCCACTTGGAGATATTCTTTTTGTACCTTTTGTTAATAAGTAAAGATACTCCTCTCTTTGCTCGCTCTTCCTTTTTTACGCCGCTATATATATGAATATAATTTCCGCAAGCCTGTGTTCCTTGTCCTTTTTTCTTTGTTTCCGAGATAACTACAAAGTCTACCCTATGTTCTTCCATTTCCTGTAGAACGTCTTCCATTTTATTTCCACATCCCTGTACATTCCATGTACCACATATCATAGTCCTTTTTCGTTGCAGTGTTCGTTGTCCTTTAATCCGAGGCATAGATTAGGTTTTTTAACAGTTAAATTTTTCAGAGTAGCAGGGAGTTAGCCCGATGCCTCAACCCCCAACCTGGAGGGCCAGGTATTTTGTTTTCGGGGTGTTCTTCCCCTAGGCTGATTGTCGGCCATGACTATAGAGCTCCGTCTGCCCTTTTGATTCAGCTCATTTGCTCTTCCACCGTTGGGATTTTGTTATCCTCTTCCGCCTTCCGACCATTGGCTTCATTGGAATTTATTATTATTATTATTATTATATAATTAATTTTAGAGAGTTTGAATCCGAATTATTTTGAATTTGATAATACGTTTTATTTGTCGGATGAGGGTTTAATAATGGACCCTTCAAGTCGTTTACTTGAACTTTTTATGGACTTAGAAAATGAGATAAATCAACATCAATCAGTAGTTTATTGGTACTTATATTTTGAAGATATTATTATTTTCTTCACAGATACTGATAGACAACGAAATACATTTTTAACTTACATTCTCTGTATGATAATATTAAATTTACAGTTGAAGAGGAACATAAACTTTCTAGATTTAACAATTACTTGAAAATATAAGAGTTTGTAAGTTTTCGTAACCCATCTCATATAGACATACTTAGATAATATCATGTCATCCTTATTCAAAAAAGATGGCAGTTACTATTAAACATCCCAATGTCAATAGATTATTTTAACAAATACTTAAATATCATCAAACAGATAGCAGGTAACAAATGATATGACCTGAATATTACAAATAAAATAATTAATCAAAACGTTTATAAGAAAACTATTAATTATTATCGATGGAATAAATAATATCTAAAATAACAAGTACAAAATTTATATATACAGGAAAAGTAACTAAATTAGTTTGACAGCATTTTTCAAAAACAAATAATAGAAAAACTGCCTTCAAAATATATAACACTGGTCAAACAAGATTTTACCCAACGATAATAAGTTGTATTATCAAGAAGTACACGGTAACCACTCATCAACAAAATAAGTTTTACAGCTGGCTTAAATGGAATTTATGGAGTCGTGCAGGTTGAAACATGTATCGGTTATATTCTTGAACTTTACGTGTTATTGCTATATCTGGTCACTGTGACATATAAAAATAAATTAATAGAGCACTCTTAAACCGTCGATTGTTATATCTTTTGCCAACAAATAGTTTAAATAGTCTATTAAGTGTATTGTTAACTAATTTATGGTTTTACATTTTTGTCTTCATTTATATTGTTTTATTTCTAAGTATTTCTGTATTTAAGTCATAATATTGTCATCATAATAATGCCTCACATTTGTAAAAGTAATCCAAACAATTTTTGTTATATGTGTAGTAATTTTACTACGAAAGAAAAGAGTGAAAAATTTATTCCATGAATTTGTCGGGCGTACGAACTTTACTTTGGTGGCGCAGTTAAAAATACAAGCCGCATGTTTCGCAAGTGATATGCTCGAGTTGTGGGAAGAATTTGCGGGATTGACTGTTTGGTCGTCGATCAAGTTTACCTTTCGCAACACCAATGTTATGGAAAGAGCAGAATGACTAGGTTGAAGATTGTTATTTTTGCATGAATACAGGCCTTAATACCAGTAAAAAAGAAAATATCATTGTATTGGGACAATATCAGCTCAAACACCTCAATCACATGATGAACATCATTCAGTCCACACACCGCTTTTTGACGATTCTGATAATGATACGTAAAACGATACTGAATCTCATAGATCTCCTTTATTGTAACAGTATCGATGCACTATTTCGAGCTTTCGGTATTATTGGAAATTATTTGTAGATTCGTCTAAAATTAGTCTAAAAGTAGAATTGTTACACAACGGTAATAAATATCCTTCCATTCTCGTGGGTTATGCTGTTTCCATGAAAGAAAACTATGACAATCTGGAGCTTTTACTTGAAAAGATAAAATATTAGAAATATTCTTTGAAGATTTGCGCAGATTTTAAAGTTATAGCTGTAATTTCGGGTATGCAACGGGGTTATACAAAATACTGTTGTTTTTTTGTGCCGTTGGAATAGTCGCGATAAAGACATTTTTTACATCATAAAACTATGGTCACCTAGTAAAAGTTTTACTCCAGCATCAGAAAACATATTTCATCTGCATTTGGTTTAATAACAGAACATTATTGTGCCACCTTTAGACCTACAATTAGGAATAATGAAAAACTTTGCGAAATCTCTTAACCGCGAATGTGAAGCTTTATAATATCTTAAAGAAAAGCTTCCAAAAATTACAGATACAAAGTTCTCAAATACGACAGTTAATTAAGGACGATACATCTAAGACTAAATTAAATAAAATAGAGAATAAGGCTTGAAAATCCATAGTCCTAGTTTTAACCAATATTCTAGGAAATGTGAGAGCTGAAAACTACAAAGCACTACTAAAAAATATGATTCAAGCATTGCACGCTATTGGCTGTAAAATTTCTCTAAAAATACACATTTTAGACTCATATTTAGGTTTTCTACCTTGAAATATGGGAGACGTTATCTATGAGCATGATGAGCGCTTCCACCTGTATATATTGGGTATGGACCGACGCTTCAAGGAAGATGAAATCCTGCTATGCTAGCAGATTATTGTTAGGCATTAAGAAGAGAAACTGCATAGCTCATTTAGGGAAATCACGAGTCACAAATAAAATCTATGATGCACTCACGTTACAATATTGCCACTTCAACACAAAAATACCCAGACTTTGGCTTTTGTATGATCCAGAAAACTGCAAATGAAAAAGTAACATGAAAAGTTTTTTCCTTAAAAGTTTTAATCAAAAATGTGTTTCGAAGCTTCTGCTTGTGCATAGCGGCTTTTCATTTAGTTCATATAAAGTTTAATTATTCACTATCACCAAAACAACTTTCAGCATCTGAATCGCTGTTTAAGTATTTAATTAAACGTAAATAAATAATTTTATTAGGGGATTAATTTCTAGTCTATCAAATACTCTTTCGTGATTCGACCATCTTTCAATCTCTTCTTCTGTATGTCTGACGCTGTTGATAAAGCTTCTTTCCACATATCCAAACAGTTATCAATCGTTCTTCCGTCTCGATCTATATGACGATTATAATAATTTTTAGCTACTCCCCATATCAATTATATAGGATTGAATATGCAATGAAAAAGAAGACGTACCACTTTGTGGCCATACTCTTCAACCATGTGACCTACCACATATTCTTTTTTAGGCTTGTTCCTGAAAAGAACATTATAAAACATAAACCAGTCCCTTTAATTACTGCTTACGAAATAAGGATTTGCAGCAGTTCACTTTTCAATATAGTGTTTTCAAAAAGAAGATTATGCTTCGTCAGTCATTCTGCAATGTTTTGTCCATGCAGTTGGAGGTTTATCCATCAGTGTACTGTGATATGGTGCATTATCCATGACAATAACTGATGGCTCCTCCAAGATTTTCAACAGCTGGTTTTCAAACCAAACCAGAAAGTTATCTTAATTAATTTCACCATGATAATCGCCTTTTCTTTTAGAAGAGAAGACAAATTCGGCCTCTGGAATAAAGCCTTTCTTGTTCTCAGCATGAAGAACAATATATTTGCATTTGCATATACATGTTATTATTGACACGTCTTAAAATAACTATTCATGACAACATGACTTTAATGACTCACCTTTTCCATAAACTTTTGTAGTCTTTACACTTCTCTTGCGTTTACACATTCTCTTTTATCATCTTGCCATTCGTTTTTTATATTTTGATACATCTTCAAAAATTGGATTCGTTTAAAGGCAATATCTCGAAGTTCCATCAGGCACCCACGAGGATTTTCCTTACTCGTTTGAAACCCATTTCTTTTAGTATAAATGAAGTGTATGAAGCGAAGTTTTATATCCATCATTTTGATACATTTTCAAAAATTGTATTCGTTTAAAGGCAATAGCTCGAAGTTCCATCAGGCACCGACGAGGATTATCTTTACTCATTTGAAACGAATTTCTTTTAGTATAAATTAAGTGTATGAAGCGAAGTTTTACATCCATCAAAGAGCTGCAAGTTCTTTAGTTTTTCATGAATACTTTCATGATTAACTGTTTGTTCTGAAATGTTCAATAAAATTTTATAAAAATACAATATGACCATGTAAATATACTCACTTTTTTCATACATTTCATAGATTTGATTCCGAATTGAGCTCACATGGATGTAGGCGCTTTTTCTTCAGTGATTTTAAGATATCGTTATTCTTCAACTTTTTCGAAATTGCACTATTTGTACCAATACTAATATTTAGACTCGCTAAAAAAACTCCAATTAACCCTGAGACCTACTAAGTTATTAATACATACTTCTCTCACAGCGTTTAATGGCAAAAGAGGAGCTCCATTATCTCGTTCCTGTTCAATATAACTGATCAGTTACGAGACAAGTTGCTTACACTGAGTGCTTAACGGGTTTGGCATTTTTTTGCAATTATAATCGCAGATTTTTTACTACAGAACCCACAAAAACATAAACTAAATCAGAAAATAGCTAAAACAGCAAAGAATATAGTAAAAATAATTCAAAACGTTTGATGGCACAACTCAAAAACGATCAGAACATGAAAATGACAGATTCGACGAAGAAAGTTGTGTTGTGCAATAGATTTCTCTAGATATAATCCACATGTGATACTTGACACTCCTTTGCAATTCGCAAAAGGTCACAGGTTGGTGTGGATTTTGACATTGACATGTGATTTTGGTTTTTTGCTCGGAATTTCATGTAATGGATGCGGATGACTTTTATCTTCAACATGATGGCGCACCACCGCACATTTCACTAGTAAATATGGGTTTATTGCGAACCAAGTTCGACAACTCGTTTTCATTTTTCAAAAAATGAATTTCACAAAATGGTCCTATCGCTTGGCCGTAGAGATCATGCGATTTAACTCCTTAGATTATTTTCTCTGGGGACATATAAAACAAAGGTTAACAACAACAAACCCGCGATATTGGCGACTTGAACACTAACATTCATCATGTCTTAGTCGTCATATAGCCAGAAATGTGCGCTAGGGTCATCGCAAATTGGCGCGAGCGGATCCGTGTCTGCAAAAAGAGCCATAGCGGCCTTTTGGCTGAAATATTGTTAAAATCATAGATTGCGTGTCTGTATCTCTTAAATAAAGCAATCGGGACAGATTTTGAGCAAAACATGTGTGTCTTATTCCTTATAAGAATACCTTCTTATAAGAAATTCCATTATTCTTACTTGTAGACCCTTTATATATTTATTTTATGAATATTTTCAGGAGGGATCGAATTTTACCTTATTACATAGGATTAAATATGTTGACCCTATGCAATTTGAAACCGAATTGATATTGATAAATAATTATCGTTAATAGCATCTGATGCAGCTATGGCAAAAGATACGCGGTATGAAAATAAAGCGAAATAGGTGGCATACCGTACATTCTCCTTGTAGGGGAGGCAGGCCAATATCTGTTTTGTGCGAGCTTAAACACCCTAGAGTCACTTGGTGTTCCATAGGAACTGTTTTTGCCAACAAGCAAATCAGCATGCTCTTGATCTTTAATTTACTCATTTAGGCTTTATTCGTCGTGGTAAAGTTGGAGGTTGCTATTTCTGACTCTAATTCTGGGCTTTCAGTTTGTGTTAAAATATCCAGTACTCGTCAGCAGTACTGACACGTTATAGAATTGAGGATATTGTCAAGACATGTTTCTCCCCTGTTTTCTTTTTTATCCTGTAAAAGATATTTCAGAACCATTTTGGCGTAGATTTTATTTTTTTCATGCCCAATTTATTGCTCAAAATGTGATGAATGGTTATGTGAGGCAAATTCAAATATTCTGCGATCAATCTGACCGTCAACCGATCATCAAAACGCACGAACCCTTATTAAAGTTTAAGGTTTTAAGGTTTATCTTGAATCGAATCTCAGCCTTCTGAGAATGCCTTAATCTACTTGAAAAACTAGGCCCTTTACAAACAATATCTCCAATGGTTTAAGTTGATGTTTTGCAAAAATTTCGTTATGCCTAAGTCTGAAAGAAAACTTCCTAGCGCAACGTTGCTCGAAATTATTGTCAGACATTTTCAGAATATACTAGAAAAATGCGGTTTACGAATCTTGCTACAAATCACTAAGTGATCTTATAGAGTTCAAAGTGGTGTGCAGTACGCATCAGATGTTGGCCTGCATTCGGTACAGGGAAGCCAATAATGTTGCCAAATTGAACGTTATGCCACCAATTTTATTACTTAATTATCATACCTCGTAATTTAGATACCAAAAATAACGAAAAGAACATATGACATAATTGTATAACATTTACATATGCATATATAACATACGACATACATAATTGTTTTATTTCGAAGGCTAAAACATCAATCACTTTGTGTATTTGCAAAATATGTAGAATTTTCTGGAAATTATGTATACAGGACATTATTTCTACACATAAAATGTTAATAAAAATATACCAAAATTTACATTTTACTGCTTTTTATTGAATAAATCCATATAATATACAAGGATTTCAAAATTAAACACAATCGGCATTTTAAAATTAACCAATAGGCGAATTCGTACCCCCTAAAAGTTTAATGTAACATTGGCATGTGTCATTAATACATTGTCCAATCACCCAACCGTGCTCTACACAATATAGTTCACATGTAGCTATAGCACAAGAGGCTCTTTTGACTCGAATGTAATCTAGAAAACAAATGTTATTAACAAACATTATTAACCTCACCTTCAGTTATTGTTTAACAATTCTTTAGTTATTGACTAATACAGGTCAGCACCCCGATGGGCTTTCACACAATGACTAATTACTAACTTAGAAGATCTAACTTAAAAGATCTAACTGAGAAAATATTACTTCAGAGCTAACTTAGAAGATCTAACTTAGAAGATCTAACTAAGAAGATCTAACTTAGAAGAACTAACTTAGAAGATCTAACTTAGAGGATCTAACTTATAAGATCTAACTTATAAGATCTAACTTAGAAGATCTAACTTATAAGATCTAACTTATAAGATCTAACTTATAAGATCTAACTTATAAGATCTAACTTATAAGATCTAACTTAGAAGAATACACATCAAAGCACAAAAACTATTCAAAAGGATAGGTAAAGTGCAACCACATCGTGCCCGAAAATAAAATCGGTACAATCGCAGCCATCGTAAAACCTTATAGTACAAGATCCAGCAGCAGATTCCTGCAGGTGTTTTTTTAATGAAAATTAATTCACATGAAGAATTAATAACAGTGTAATTCATTACTGCCGGGTAGCCTGTCAAAAAATAGTCACCATTACCTATAATTAAATATATTGTAATTCGTTTATTTTAATGAATTCCAACTATATTTTTTAAGCGAATTAAACGTTATTTGAAATAATATGATGTGAATAATGAAAAAAAATGTTTGTCAGCTCAGTCAGTCGCAACCTCTAGGTTACCAAGTGTAAACAGCTATATTATTGTTAATTATCTACGCTTGTTTTTCAAGAAAATTTTATACTAAATTGGTGTTTAATTTTTGATATACACGATAATACATAGTTTCCTGTCAAAATATGGCCGCAAATAGTGCTTGTCATTATTTAAATCAATTACACTCTCTCTCTTTCTCTCTTAATGAGTGTGAGCGAGAGAGAAAGAAAGAGCGCGCTGCTTTGTGTTGTAAACGGAACTGTTATCCCAATCCTTCACAAATTGACATGGGATTAATATATGGTTTTTACTTTTTGTATCTCATTGGATATTCCATATCTCAAACATTTGGAAAAGTTGCTCAGTTGATTTTAATAAAATTCCGCTCAACAAGTGCTCATGAAATACATATAATTTTGGACAGGTATCTAATACCTTCCATAAAAGATTGCGAATGTCAAAATCAAGAAGAGGTTAATATTCCATATACGATTAACGGGCCTTTCCAACTCAGACCCACACATTTTTTTTTGTCTGGAGCCTGAAGCCTGAAGAATTTTCATTTCAAACAAGTTCTTATCAACTTCTTGGATGATTATTGGGAGAACGATTGTTTTGCTTGAATATTACACAATAAAATAGTCTTCATAAATGTTGGAGAACAGTGCTTCTCATATTGTTCAGATAGAAACCGTGTTTTAAAAACTGAAGAAGGTGATTTAAATTGTCAACATAAAGAAGATGACACGCGAATAATGTGTCATATAAGCAAAACTCCTCAAAAAACAATAGTCAAAGGTAATGATGCTGATGTTCTGATGTTCCATGTTATTGGTCAACATACAAAAAGTTCAAGAAATTTGCCTGGCAGGTACAATGTCAAAAAAAATTAAAAGGCCAAAATTGCACAAATTGTTTGTATTATAAGTTCGGTCCTACTTTATGTCTTGCTTTACTAGCATTTCATAACTTTACTGGCTGCGCTATACAGCTGTGTTTTATAATAAAGGAAAAGTCAGGCCTCCTAAAATAGTTTCAAAGAACCAGTATAATTTAAAAAGAATCCTGTACTTCCTGAAAATGAATGAAATCTAGAATATTCGATTATTTTAAAATTAGCATTAATATATTAATTTTTAAAACGTGTAAATTGATCCATCGAACTAAAATCTAAGAAATTTTTGCTCGATATCTCGGCGCTTGTTTTTTTAAAGGTTTGGAAACGCGTACTTGTATGAAAGCTAGATAAGTTGATTTATTTTTAAATATTTATATTGGACAATTCAAATTTTTAATTCAAAAACTCTATTCTATTACGCTAGCAAATGTTTCTTTAACATTGATAATAATTTGAATTTGAAAGTTAGAAAAATAGTTTTCAGATTTTTTCGGTCATCGGCGTTTATCTCCGAAACGGCGTTAGATGGCTTTGCGGGAATGGTTCCATTGGATCGAACGGGGTCTGTTACGTCAGGATGTGTGTCTTTTATATTAATAACAATTTGAAGTTGAAAGTTAGAAAAATATTTTCCAGTTTTTTTCCGTCATCTGTGTTTATCTCCGAAAAGGCGTTAGATAGTTTTGTGGGAATGGTTCCATTGGATCGAACGAGGTCTGTTACATTAGAAAAAATTTATATGTCAAGTGCCCGCACCAATCCATCCCCAATATTTATTTAAATGAATCCCCTTTACGTTGGATGCCAAAAATGTATGTATAGAACTATTTTTTTTGATTAAAAAACACAAACTGCACACTTACGGTCCCGCGTTGTTCAGCGCCAAATTTTACAGAGACAAACAAAAAATAGAAAAGAATTATTTATAACAAATAAAAAAGAAAATTATAGGTGATGTTTACAACTACTCTACATAACTAAGCATAATAGTCACTATGTTTTCTTAATATTTTATTAGACATTATTTTGTTGACAACTTTGTACACCACTGATTGGAGGCTTATTCTTTATATCTTCCTCTGCTCCTTTTCTATGTAAAAGAACTACTTCTGCATTTTTTCATAAGTTGGGTAATTTTTGTTCTGTGAGGCATTCTGAGTATAATGTTGTTAGTGTTCCATGTAACGTCCGGCCATCAGTTTTTAACATTATATTATATATATATATATATATATATATATATATATATATATATATATATATATATATATATATATATGACAGAAATCTTTCTTCCGTACTTCCACGTGTCTCTGCTCGTTTCAAATTAGCCGCCACCATCACGTCGAGACCTCAGAAGTACCCCTCAGGATCGGTTTCTGCCCTTACAATCGTCATCAGCTGGGCTCGAGTCTAACACAAGGAGACAGCCAAATAGAAACGAACAGAGCAAGACCAAGTCAACTGGCCATATTGATGGCGTGTCGCAATCTCAATGCAACTCGCGCCATTCTACGGTGAATGTTCGCAGCATTCGGAACTACGCAATGCATTCTTCCCACAACCTTGGATGTAGGTATAAGGTATGCCCAAAAGATAGCGTAGTGAGGCCGTGGAGAGAGATATTTGATTAACACAAATCTTTCATCCGTACTTCCACGTGTAGTGGGACCGTGGAGAGAGATTTTTGATTAACAGAAATCTTTCATCCGTATTTACACGTGTCTCTGCTCGTTTCAAATTAGCCGCCACTATCACGTCTAGACAAGGACCTCCCAGGACCGGTTTCTGGCCTCGCAGCCGTCATCAGCTGGGCTCGAGTCTAATGTAAGGAGACAGCCGAATTGAGAGACGGCGAGGGCGACGAGACAGCCCTCTTTGTGTATTAACGTAACCATATAGCCCAAAATGAGCTTCGTTGCTGAACAAAATTTTGCGGATAAATCTTGGATCAAGTTGCAATTGAGCCCATTCACTGAACGTACGACCCAAATGATAGTCTTGTGGTTTGAGTTTCTGGACAAGATTGATTTTGTAAGACACGAGACCAATATATTTACGTAAACTTGTCTATGTAGTCCAATAACAAAGTCCAACTGTCTGCAAACTGCGGGGAATTGATAAATTTGGATTTTCCACAACAGTGCCAGCAAGTGCTATATAAATTTGGGGCATATTCAAAATCTTTACAGGCTCTGAAGGCCTAGGGCATAATGTTCACAATATCATATTTTACATATCACTAGTTTTAACATTGCATAAATGGTTCTCCCATTCAATCCATCTTCATCAGTTGCTCTGCAGCATAGTCTGGACTATCCCTCTCCACTCCTTCCTATTGTTTGCTGTTTCCTTCCATTTCACCATACTTATCGTATCCAAATCTTCCTGCTCTTTAACTCATCCATCGTTTCCTTGGCCTATCCTTCCTCTTCTTCCCAATTGGTCTTCTGCGTAACACTAGATTTGTCATTCTCCCTCCGTCCAGTCTCTCCACGTGTCCAAGCCATCTCACCCTCAGCGCTTTCATAAATGTTATTATATTTGGACTTCTGTACTGTTCTTACAGTTCCTTGTTTATTCTTCTCCTCCATCCCTCCTCAGTTCTCTTCCCTCCATATATAGATCGCAACATTTTTCTCTCCCACCTTTTCAGTTTCTCTTCTTCCGTTCGATTCAGCGTCCAAGTTTTACAGGCCTAAGTTGTTGTAGGTCTTACTACCATTGTATATATTCTTTGTTTTGTGTTCCTGGACACATAGTTAGACTTCATCAGTGCCTCCAGGCTTCTATATTTTCGGTTACCTCTTGCTATTCTGGCCTGTTCTTCGTGTTCGCTATCTTCGATTGTAACTCCTTGGTACCAGAAATTTGGGGCGTAGAACACTGATTATGATATTTAACTGACACTGGTAATACATTTGCACAATTTGATAATTTTGCTGTGATATTAAACATTCCATGGTGATTTGCCAGACTGTAGTGAATAATTTTGACATTAGAAACTAGCAAACTCACAATTTGTTTGACAGCGACTTTTATCGGAAGTTCGGACCCACTAAAAGAATCACCCGTTACAGATATGGAATTAATTGCTGTTGTTGCTTCCGTGTTTATTGAAAGATATAGTTCTATTTAGAAAACGAAGCAATTCTTTTTAGCCCCTAGAATATTTTTTGCTAGACAGGTTCTTTTCCAACTCATTTTATGTATATGAAAAAGAGATTGTGACTGTGAGAAGAGAGTGTGAGATTGTGATAGAATGCTTAATCTATCCTATTTGGCGATATGTAAGAATTCAGGATAAATCTTAATTGTATTTCGTCCTAAGCAGCCAGATATGTATGGGAAACGAAATTTATCGGGAAACCATTTAAACAAGTTTTAGTATCTCCTGATGATATTAAGGTGGCTAGCGAAACGCACGAGTAGTTTCATTAGAATTCGATCTGAGTAAATGAGATAATAAAGATTTTATTTAACGCCAGAAGTTCCAAAAAACAAAATTATTAATAAAATACATACAAATTATTTCGTTTTATGCCTCGTTAACATATATCAATTGTGTAATAAAGATTATCATTATTATCTTAAAAGTGATATATACTATAATATAATAGTTTTTTTATTTGCCTGTTTCTTCTCGAAGTCAATATTTTGTATTCTTTTCAACTAACTCTATTATTAAACAAAACAAAGGTTTTTTCATACTCCATGTGAAAATTTACTTCTTAAGTTGCCGTCAAATATCAGCAAGTGTTTTCCAAGACCGGTTTCTATCTTTAAGCCGTCATTACTCGGAGCTGAACGTTCGAAAGCAACTGAAAGATTGATCTAGGGCCTGACTAAATATATCGGTTAAGTTGCACGTAGACTGCAATTAAATACAATCACGCCAGCCTGTGATTCGTAATAGTTCTATTGTCTGAAATCGTTCGTGAACCATCCTAGACCCCATTAAGGTACCAGGCATGCATGAAAAATGCACAGGGAGCTTGAGGAGAATAGTAAAATATCTTTAATATTTTTTATTACGTGGAAAACGGGAAAAAAATCTTGTTTTTTTAAGTGTTTTTAATATTCTCCCCTAGCTCACTTTACAATTTTTATGCAAGTCTAGAATTTACTAGTTTGCCTAATTTCCCTAATGTCCTAATTATTTTTGATCGTAAGCTTATCTAAACTCTATAAAAACGGAGTAGATTGGTTAGCTATCGGAACAATATTCATCTTTATTTTATTGCAAAAATGTGGTCAGTTACTGAGTTTCCTACTCTCTCTATTTTTTAGTTTCAACTGAATATATTTTTGAAATGTTGCATAGTCAGCCTGTGGAAGGAGCAATTTTTAGGGCAAGCACGGATGGGTTTTCCTTATTTTTGAATATTTGTATATATTTTTTGTATCTTATCTAGTAAAGCAATTTATCTATATACCGACCAATAATCTTGCAATTGTCAAAAATGACGCTATTTCCGATTTCTCGGAAGTTTAAAAGTTAGCCAAGTTTATTAAAATTTAAGTAGTGAATTTCGTACGTATAAATGTTATTAATTATTATTTAATTTTACCAGTGCCAATAAGCCAGGTCCACATGATTTTTGTAAAATTGACGAGAATGCTCTTCTGCTTCTCCTTATATGCTATATCATGAACCAATTGAAATTACATGTACCTGGCCTTGGACTGGACCAATGTAGAAATTACCACAAGGCTGTAGGGCGGGTATTTCCACATTCCACGAACCTTTAAGGGCAGTTTTATTGTTTTTTTATAGTTTTGTCTGTCTTGTTTACAGTACAGTCAAGTGTATAAGTAGATTTTATAAAAAATTGCAAGTTCTAGTCGTCAATCAAGATAAAAGTTGGGCTCCTCATGTTTGCTGTGTGAATTGTCACGTAAATTTAGTAGAGATTTATTTTTTATTAGGATGCATCGCAATAAGAATTATATGCCGGTTGCTCTTCCTATGGTGTGGAGAGAACCTATTGCCATGCAAGTGATTCCTACTTTTGAATCCTTAAAATGGAAGAGATTTAAAAAAGCAAAACGACAAAATTCAATATTCAACTTCAGTAACCCAAAAAGGTGCTTTTTCCGCCTTTCCATATTAAGCTTTGATTAATAAAAACTTTTTTCAAATCAATAAGCAAAGAAGGTAATGATTTTAAGTAAATAAAAGAAATATTTCCCCAATTAAGCGATGCAAAATTAAAAGAATGCATATTTATTGGACCTCAAATAAGGAAACTTCTAGGTGATTTCCGTTATAAAAAGAAATTAAATGAGAAGGAATTGGCAGCTCGGAGGTATTTTGTAAGTGCAGTCAAATAATTTCAGGGTAATAAGAATTATGAAAACTATGAAAACCTCATAGATGAATTCTTAAAAGCCTATGAAGTACTGGGGTGCCGCATGTCCTTAAAAAAGCATTTTTTTACACTCCCATTTGGATTTTTTTCGCAAAATTTGGATGCAGCAAACGACGACCAAGGAGATAAGTTTCAAGACATCAGAATGATGGAAGCAAGATACCAAGGATACTCGAACCCATTTATGTTGGGTAACTACTGCTGGTTTTTAAAAATAAATGATGCTACAGAACACAAGAGGAAAAAGTCAAAGTTTTTGTCACTGTATGACATCTCCTGTAATATATCTTTATATATCTTTATTCATAATCCTCAGTAATGTCGTTGAATAGATTTAACAGGTACGTTTTACATGTTTGTATTAATAAATATTAGATTGTAAAAACAAACAGTACGTGTTACAGTAACTAGCTTATCATTTTCGGATTTAGGACTGCAAAATACTTCATATACACCTATTTTCATTAATATTACCTCAAAAATATTTGAATTTGTTGACCGGTGTAATCGAAAAAGTTGAACAAGTAAAATTAATATTTAAATTTCTATAGATTACATTAGGTTTGAATTGAATTCTTAAATGATTGAAGTGTTACACAATACATATTATACAATAAATTATGTTTCCGATGCTACAATGATTTCATACAAATAAAAATAATCAAAATCGAGTTGCTAAATACCTAATATCCCTATATAAAATGCCATACAAATCCAAAATATTAGTTTGAAATATTCAAACAACATTATGAATTATTGAACATTATTTATACTATTTATTGATTATTTCGTTACCTTGAAAAGTATCGATCTCCTGAGGATCTGCAGGGGCAGAAATTACATAACCCAATATAATGACAAGTAATAATAGAAATACTTTCAAATATTTCATTGTTTTATATTTTAACGATAGTTATTTAGATCAAAAGCAAATTTCTAATATATTACATTATACGTATAGTCATTTTTATATAGGTCTACTCATTATAACAATAGATGTGCTTTTAATAAGCAGTTTTTTTGTTTAATTATAAGGTAAAGTAAAGTTTGATATTACTATACTATACTTAGTGTTAACTATTTCTTAATCTAGACACTTAAATAAATTATGTATATTAAAAAGTACGCATTTCATTTCGAATGTGTACATTTTTGCTGTTAACAGGCATTTCTTAATTATACTTTCCAAATAGAAGAGTTCAATTTTCAACTACCACCTATCAAAGAAATCACTTGACAGACTGAAAAATTATAATAGTTTTCAGAGAATATCTATTTAAAATTAGATGTATCTATAATATCTTAGACTAAAGCTAATACCAAACTATTGCTTTTTGTTTCCGGAATCTATATACATAAAAATGTAAATTTGTTACGTTTGTTCAAAATTTTAAATCATCGAAAATTAAAAAATTGAAATTTTGACACAAGTTGCATGCCAATCCGCGCATTTTTTATATACCTATTATATAGATGTGACACCAGTATTACGTAAAAACATGCTTTTTTTGAAAAATAATGCCATTTGTCGGACGTCAAAGTAACACACGGTATTTAAATATTTTACTGCAATGAGAGCGCCATCTGTTGAACGTAACAGCAACACACGCAATACAGACAAAATCCTCTAAGTGCACGAGTCCGGACCGGGATCCATCCTCTAAGAGCACACTTTTCCTACGATCTTTCTCATCCCTACTTTTCTAATTTCTATATCTATCTTTATTTAATCACATGCTCTTTTTCTCTGCGCCGCACATTACGCAGTATGCAAAAATGAGTTTAAAATGTGACCGTTAAAAATGTAGTTTCATGCACAAATATTATTTATTATAACTAGTATTAAGGAAAACTGTGATATTTCTTAATATTAATTTAATGATAATTATGCTATAACTGATAATATTTTATAAAACACATGTTACAAAATAAGAAGAAAGAAAAGGTAAGTCATCTAAACATATTTATGTTTCATTAAGTGTGCATTGAAAATGTACTATTAATTTTTGCAATATCAAAATACCTAAAGTAGTTTTTATTGAAAAAGGATTTTTTTTCGATTTTCAAAATTTATTTAAATTCAGTGTTTACACAATGTTAACATA
The DNA here is from genome assembly GCA_031761425.1 of Cosmopolites sordidus. Classification (NCBI taxonomy): domain Eukaryota; kingdom Metazoa; phylum Arthropoda; class Insecta; order Coleoptera; family Curculionidae; genus Cosmopolites; species Cosmopolites sordidus. Next base: position 188,748 of record JARFXV010000282.1, read on the forward strand.
AGATATATTATTATTATTATTAGGTGCGTACAGACCCGGTTGGATCAGGCAAATCATTCTGACTCATTTTCGAGTGTTCTTTCTGATCCTCCACACCTCTCTCATCCTTTCTCCGTGGATTCTCTTTCTCTCCTCCGTCTACCTTGTCCCCGATCTAATCGAAACTTCGCTCTCTGATGCACCGTTCTACATATGTATTTTGTTTCTGTTTCTTCTATCCTCAATCTTTGTCGGGCCCATTTGTGCCTTTCCCAGATCAGCTCTGACTTGTGCGATCCATGGTATTGTTGACTTGATTCTTTGTATGTATGTAAGAATTCTGTTGGTGAGTCCGCCGCTACATTGGACATTCCTCCTGTGGTCTTTCCAGAATGTAGTCTGTATCCTTCCTGTCAGTTTTTGGCCAATAATTTTCCGCATAATTTTGCGTTCTTCTTTTATTATGCTTTCTATGCCGCTTTTAGTGTGGAGTGTAAGTGTCTCACTTTCGTATAGTACCTCTGGTTTCATTACTGTGTTATAGTGTCTTATTTTTGCGTGTGTGGATATGCATTTCTTATTATAGATATTGTGGGTCTTGCCGTATACCCTCTTCATCTTCGAGCCTTCTGTGCTATCTTCTCTCCTCCTGTGGGTTCGAGGATCTCGCCCAGGTATTTGAAGTGAGTGACCCTCTTTATCTTGTCGTATTTGGTGTTCAAATTTTGGACATTTAATTTTGAGCAGAAGAATTCGGTTTTTTTTGAAAGGAGATTTGTAGGCCGACTTTCTCTGCACATTCCTTGAGGACTTCTATCTGTTTGATTGCCCTTTTTCCATTGTCTGTGAGTATGGCTAGGTCGTCTGCGAAGACTAGACATGATATTTCTATGTTGTTTTTGGGTCGTCCTAGTCGTATTGGTTTCCAGTGTCCTTGGTTTTTTAATTTTTTTCCCATTCCCTTATGACCTTGTCCAGGACCAGGTTGAAGAGGCGTGGGAATCTCCTGGCATACTCCGGTTCTAATAGGAAGGGTTCGAAAATTTCTCCGATAAATTTAATTTTTGAGGTTGTGTCGGTCAGTGTCTGCTTGATCAATCGTAGTGTTTTGGGGTCGAGTCCTTGTTCTTCTAAGATGTTGAACAGAGATTTTCGGTCGATGCAGTCGTATGCTTTCTTGAAATTCACGAAAGTGCAGATGATTGGGACGTTCCTGATAGCTTTGTATTTCCGTTTTGTTTTTAAATTAAGTATCTGTTCAGTGCATAAGCGACCAAGGCGAAAGCCCTCCCTGGTACTTGCCTTGCCAATTTTGTGTTTTAATTGTTCTTGTGTTCTCTGGAGAAGGCATGCTGAGATAATTTTGTAAATGACTTGTAACTTGTTGATGGTGGTATGAGTGGGTATAGATACAATTTTTCTTGGAGTATCTTGTGTCGTATTCGGAGCAATTGAGGGGATCAGAGAAATATTGTGCCAGCTCCTGACAATTCTCCTAATTGGTTAACTCTAATCTCCCATTTCGCTTTCTGAAGCAACGATTTTGTGGTGTGTATCCACGGATTTCTCTTGCGAAAGTCCTATAAAAGTCTCTCGTGTTGTAATTGCGGAAATTCTCCTCTATAAAGTCTAATTGTTCCTTCATGTACTTCCTTTTAGTTTGCCTGAAAACCTTTGCGGTCTGTTTTCTAGTCCCGTCAAAAAGCTGTTGATTTTCTGGGAATTTTTTTAGTGTTGTATTCCTGAAATGCTCATTTATGTCGCTGCAATGCAGTTTCGCATTCCTAGTCGCACCAAGGATGTTTTGTGTTATTTTTCAATGGGATCAGTTCTGTGCTTTTTGTGTAATTTTTCCCATGTATCTGCTTGTTCCTTTTGCCATTCTTCTGTTATGTTGTATTTCTGTAGGTGCTTTCTTGTGATGAATTTTCCTTGTGGTGAACTTGACCTTGATTCGTGTTAGGTAGTGGTTTGAGTTAATATTGGCGCCCCTGCGGACTTGGACATCTTGGATCCCTCTTTGTTATGAGCATGAGATGGCAACGTGGACTATCTGGAATTCTCCAATCTATTGTATATGCGATCTCCATGTCTCCTGTTTTCGTGGAGGTTTTTGTTAGGAATGTTGACATGATCTTCAGGTTATTCTGTGGCATAGTTCTATGAGTCTTGTGCCATTCTTGTTGGTAAATTTGTTACCGGGGAATCTCCCTTCGGTTTTCTGATGGATTTTTTCTCTACCAATTTGTGCGTTAAAGCGCCCAGTAAAATGTTGACGTCATTCTTTGGGACCTTTCACATTACCTTCTCTAGTTTTGCCCAGAATTTCTCTGTAGACTTAGGGTTTTTCTTGTTTTCCCCGTTTGTTGGGCATGTACGTTGATCATGGGGTATTTTTTATTGGAGCACTGTATGCGTATTGTCATTAGTCTATTGTTTATGGGGGTGATTTCCTTAATAGAGTTAACTGTCCCTTTGGGTACTACAAAGGCCACACCCACAAGCGGAGCGCCCCTGGCGACTCGTTTGTCTCTCCTGCTTTTGCCTGTCAAGTTCTGAAGTTAAATTGTGAAGTTTTTCTAGTTGAATCAGTGTGTAGATGTTGAAGGTACCAATATATGTAGGTGTTTTGTGAGGAAATTTGCCGGAAAGCTCCGAATTTTTTGAGATCGACGGGTGGATTGTTTACCATCTGGGGTATCATTGTTATTACTTGCACGAGTCACGGTTGCTTATAAGCTTATATGTCTAGTGTTTCCACAGGGAGTTTAAAACCAGGGATTGATAGTTCCTGGAGCGTGGTGTATAGCCGCACCCTCCGGGTGAACAGATGCCGACCAGGTTGCTGGTGGTTGCCACTTCAGACGAGACCTGGGTTTTTTCCTTCCAGAGCCCTGTTAGCCGTCTGTTCCCGAAATAAACGTTCGGGTTCAATCATTGTTCGTTTCCTGCGACGTGGATGAAGGGTCGGAGCTTCAGGAAGCATAGATATACCAGAAACCGGTCTTGGGAGACGCTTGCTGGTGCTCTGGATGGTGAATGAAGGTATGGCAAAGCACGACGTGCGTGTGCGTCTGCGTGTTCGTCTGTGTGTTCGTGTGTGCGGGTGCGTGCGCGTGTGCGGGTGCGTGTGCGTGTGCGTGTGCGTTTGCGTGCGCGTGTGCGTGTGCGTGTGCGTGTGCGTGTGCGTGTGCGTGTGTGTGTATAATTATCAGTAGTTATTTAATTTAGCATGATAATAATAATACTTTGTAATACTTATTAATTAAAACTGTTACCTGATAAAAACGTAATCAATCATGAAACTGTCTATTTGTATTTTCCTTTTTATTGCTTTTAATACGATATTGAAGCTTTCCCTACTAGGCAAGTATAGATTAAATTTTGTGCTCAGTGTAAGAGGTTTTGGTAATTCTAGTCATAAACAATATCCTTGTATTTCTACAATATACTTATTGAAAAGAAAAGTTTGAAAATTGCTCGATTACTGGGCAAGTGGAACTGGGGAACGTGCACTTGGAGGACGGAATTGTGTGCAGATATAGGACGTATGTATTTAGAGGACTTGCCCTTAGATGACTTTGACTGTACTAAACATTGCTCATTCTAGATAGTATGCTTCTTGACAACTGCTGTCACTTAGCATTTTCAATGTTTCCGATATGCATTGTTAAATTGAATGTTCATAGATTTAGATTTATTTCCATTTTGATTTAATTATTTAACCCCACTGAGCCACAGCAACGCGTGGCGGGGTACGGTTAGTAATCAATAAAAGCAAATATTTATTATTGAAAATGGTTGTATTGTTTTTCAAAATATTCTCCGCCATGATTGCTACACTTTTGCATATGTTTGAACTAATTTTCAGAGCCCTTTTTCCATTCCGATTGAGTTACCTTCAAAATGTGCATTATGAGCGCATGCACCGCTTTTTCTGGCGTCGAAAATCGTTGAGTGTGAAGAAAATCTTCACAGAACAACAAGAAATGATTGGGTGCCAATTCAGGATTGTACAGCGGATGACTCATCAATTTGATGTTTCGATAGGTCAAGTATTAAGTTGTCATCGACTTATGGCAAATAAATGGTTGTGTACTATATAGAACTGATCGTTCTACGATGCTCTAGTCGTATTCTAGCCGCTTGCCTATTTATCCGAGAAAAACAGGCGACAATTTGCCTCGAGGTGCTTCTGGCTTAAACAACTTTTGTTGGGTTTGGCTCATTTTAAAAAACTCATTTAACCCACTGCTGTTTACCTTCGGGCTTATGGGCAGAGATCTAAGATTCGTTACCTGTGTAAATGTTAGTCTAGTTAACGAAGCATTTAAATCGAAATTTTGAGATAAAAGGCTGACTTTTTGATATAAGTTTGTTTGAGGCATTGTATAACTATGCATATAAGTAAATCTGTTTCCAACCGCCGGCGATGGTTGGTAAAAAAAAAAATTAACAAAGTGTTTTTTCAAAATAATTCAAAAACTATAAGAGTAAGGAAAAAAGTTCCAAATAAAAGGTATAGAGCATAATATTTTACATAAAAATGGTTTTATAACTTTTTCTACTATTATCAAGATTAACAGACTTAGGGAGCCTGTCAGTTATGGGATGAAACAAACATTTAAAAAAATCATAACTAGCAGAAAAATGAATTAATTTAAAACTTTTTTTTTGAATCTACTCTAAAAAATCATAAACTTTCTTCTCAGAGAAATATATATATTTTTAAATTGTTATTAAAAAAGTTATAACAATTAAACATTTTAAATTGTTAATTTTAATGACTTAATAGCGTTAAAAAAATGTTTTTTCTATATTGTTTGATTCATTATTTTAAATAATGAAAAATAGCTTTTGAAATTTCTTTTTACCTTTAATTTTCAGGTAGAAAATCATTTATTACTATACGTACAAATACATGTATTATGAGCAAATTATTTTCCAGGGATTAAAGACAATTTTAAATTTAGTTTTTAAAGTCATCAAAGACGAGAACCTTTTTTTGCATAAGTAAGAAATAGCGAAGGGGATCAATGTTTTAGGACATTGATGATTGATTGAGCCCAGTGTTCTGGTCCAAGTTTTAGTCTTGTATTACATCATTAAAAACTTTAAATAGTCCTTCGCCAGTCGCATGACTAGAGATTGATTTGCAAAATAGCATATTTTCTTTAATCGATCCCTCGCATCGATCAAAATACAAAAATTGCACCAATTTGGCGCCAAGCCAAGATATATCTGTTCACTCGTCAAACTGAATAGCAAAAAATTCACGTAATTTAATCTTTTCAATTATTTGATCGTAAAAATCAGTGGCCATTTCATTAATACGTATCGTTATTGTGTCGTTTGAAAGTGGTATAGTTTTCAACTTTTTTGCTTCTTCCGGACATATCACATTAACTATAATCATGGCAACGGGTAAAATTAGTTTTTCTGTAATCGTGAGGGGCTTAGACTCCCTGGTAACTCTTAATGCTATTAAATACGATGCTTGAAGTGCTACGACCTCGTTAAGGTTTGATTTGTTGATAGTAGTTTGTTGATTTTTCAAGACGAGTGATTTACGTTCGAAAAATTCTAATGGTTTGTTTTGTGTACACATGCCGGCTGTTTTGTTTGCAGATGCCGAACTAATCTTGAAGGTTTCGTGCTTTATGCGAACAGAACTTGATAATAAACAACAAATTGTCATTCAAAGCAATTAATCCATCTTTTAAATATGCTTCATTGTATAATCTAATCTTTTTATTTACTGATTCACCAGATGTAGACGGTGCATTTTGTTTTGTCACAAATTTGTCCATTTTATTTAATATTATAAATTTATTTTATTACCACACTGTCATTAATTTATTTAAGCAGTATTTAACGCTGGGTGAGAGAAGAAATCGTAATACTTGTTTTCGCAAAAACCTAATTAACAATGAAACTCTACGTCTCGTTCCATTGATTTTCCAAAGCACATAGCTTGTACGAACTTGCCTAAACGTGCTCGGGACGAATGATCCGTATCGCATGTATGGGCGGATGGCGCGAAGTACGTGCAAGCACATGTTCGAACTGGTAAAAGTATTATAAGAACAAGGGGTTACACAAGTCTTGTAGTTTTGTATCTGTGGTTGTGAGCGGTATTTTCGTATTATGCTGGGTCCACACCAATAAAATTTTGCGTGTGTGTTGAATTTACTGGAACATTTTATTTGATTTATTTGGTGGACAACGACACATATTTGTATATCAGAGCGTCTATATTGCTGCGCAAGCACACTACATACAACCAATACAGCCCGCACAACGCAAATTTGTATTGATGTGGACCCAGCTTAAGTGTAACGGCCCATTCATACATACATCCGTCATTTTATACAAAGACAAATAGATGATTCATTTTGTTTTACTATTCGTAAGCGTGTGAACACGCTCGTAGAAGTGTATAAGCCATTTAAAATTAAAACAGATTTTTCATGAATCGCGATACTGGAAAAAGGTCGAATCGTCGCCGTGTTAACCGGCCGATGTAAATCTTTGATAAATGTCAAATTATCATATTGTAGTGAGGGGGCAACGTTTTTTCCATAACCGTATCAGTGTTATTTTTTAAAAATATTGAAAATCATGCAGTGATGAAATTCTTTATAAAAAAAGGTTTAAATGTAATGGAAATTCAGAATAAAATGAGACATGTATTAACAGACTCCCCTGTTCAAAACAATCATTTGTAAGTGGGCAAGTGAGTTTTAACGTGGTCGTACAAGCCTGGATAATGATCATCGTTCTGGATGTCCAATAAGTGCAACTGTTGAACAAATAATTAATTCTATACATGATATGGTTATGAATAAGACACAATTGACTTTAAGTGAAATTACTAAGGCCGTGAACATTTCATATTTAGCGGGTGTTTCATATTTAGAAAAAGAAATTGGGCTTGAGAAAACTAGAAAGACGGTCAAAAACGACCTCGAGAAAATCTTTTTTCGAAAAAAAAACAAATATATTTTAAACGTCATTTTTTAACTCTGGATGGAATTTGGATTTATAACTATGATCGACAACTGCGACAACAAACCGCACAGTGGATCGAGTCCGGTTTGGGGATGCAAAAGGCATTTTGTTAATTGATTACCTTCAAATCGGTAACACAATAACAGGACAGTATTACTTTGGATATTGATCCTTTTGGATCAATTGGGTGCAACAATTAGTGAGAAAAGATCCGGTTTAGCGAAGAAAAAAAATCATTTTTTATCAAGACAATGTACCGGCTCACAGACGTGTTTCTGCAAGGGCCAATTGTTGAGGTATCTACCATATTTCCCAGATCTGGCTCCCTCTGACTTTGATCTGTCCTCAAACCTCAAAAAAATTCCACGTGGCAAACATTTTTTATCAAACGAAGAATTTATCGCAGCCGTAGATGAGTATTTTAGAGGACTTAGAAAAATGTATTGCGATTAAGGAAGAATATACCGAAGAATAAAGTAATTTTTCAACTATTAACTTGCTTTATCATTTCCGCTTTGCATATATATTTATGTCTTGGTAAACAAGTGAGAAAAAAACAAAGAATCGTCAATATTCACGTCAATAAAATATTGCGTTGTGCGGGTATGTAATGTGCCTTCGCGGCAACGTAGACGCTCTCACACACAGCCACACCCAAATATTGTCGTCGCACAGCACGCACACGAACTATCTGTTGTTCATCAGGTAATTCAAACAAATTGTCTCAGTAAATTCAACACACACTCAAAATTTTATTGGTGTGGACCCAACACATGTGCTTTGGGGTTATGTTTCTTTCACACGTTGAAATTTGTTTACATGATATAGCTGGTTGTAAAAGTTTTGTTTATTAATAAAAAATTTTTGGTTATTAATAAAAAAAATCAATAACATTAGTATCTGCAGTTTTTCATTAATATAATTAATGTAATTATATTATACTGATAATCTCAATTTAAATTTAAACTAAGACACAAAATTTATTTATTTTCACGAAGAAATTTCCAAAATATATACAGTCAGTCACAAATTGCATTTAAAAAGAAATAAAAAAATATATAAAAATGGTCCTGAATAATACCTCACAAAAGTGTACATATTATATAAAAAAATTCTCCAAAAAATTAATATTTTGGTGGTTCATCTTCATTATTTATGATCGCTTGTAATATTTTGGGCATTGCCAGGATTACATTTTTGTGACTTCTGGGGTGATATTAGCCCAAGCAGATTCTAGAACACTTTTTAAAGGTACCTTGTTGCATGTATCTTATTAAATGTCGTATATTCGCACTCTTCTTTCCGCTCAATTGGGTCTAAATCAGGTGACTGGGGTGATTAATAAAGTTGCTCATCAACATTATATACGATCCATTCCTTGACAAGTGCCGCTGTGTGTTTGGGGCCGTTGTCTTGTTGAAATATTCATCAATTTCCCAATTCCCAACGTTCAATTGTGGGTTACAAATTATCACACAAAATTTGGAGGTACATACGGTGATCCATATTACTCTCAATAAAAACTAGATTTCTCCCCCATCCGCTGCAATTGAGCCGCTGCAATTGTTTGACAGCTTGTATCAAATTTTCCAGTTTTAACTCTTGGTTCGCTTTCTCCGTCAGATCCAAAAATGTTACATTTGCTATCATCAAAAATATCCTTGCCAACTCCTCACCTGGCAAATTCTAACCGTTTTCGGCTATTTTTCTTAGATATAAGTGATTTTTTTTTTGGTCTTGTGTCATGAAATGCTTTTGATCTGAGGACCCTACGTACCATTTCTGTACTGACATATTTTTCAGTTTTTTGTAAAACATAACCGGCCAATTTGGGGGCACTAGTTTTGGGTTTTAGTCATTTTTTTTCAAAATTGAGCGGATATCACGTTAACCCAATTTTTCTAGACTATCAGATCTGGGCTTATTGTACACGTAATGTACTGTACTGTATGTAATGCACTGTACCACGTAAAATAAAGTTTTTTTATTATAGTGGCACTCGAAGCACGATTGTTTTAACAATTTCATTATAAGATTTTCCTTTACTTCATTATTGTACAATTAAATTTCTAATTTGAGCAGAAATTTCGTTTCTAACCATTGTAACAAAAATAATATTCTATAAAAAAATTCAAAATATTACTATTCCCTTGAGATGGATGCCTAAAGTGTACTAAAATATAATTTGGATTTATGATAATAATACCAGAAACAGTAAAACATTTTTTACTTCAAGTTGGTATATTTCTTGCTACAGGTTAACTTTTGTGAGGTTTTATTCAGTACTATTTATTTAGTTTGAATGTAATTTGCAATTAAAAATTTGGTTCCATTCCTATTGTTTTTTATTTGTATTGGGAAAGTAATTTAAAAATAAAGTAAAAAAGTCGGGAATTAGACCGTTTTAAAAATATAACTAATTTGCATGATATGTGTAGATTTTTGTGACTGATTGTAATTGGAGAGTTAAGCGTTTAAAAATGATCGACCACTACAGGTAGTATTGTTTTCCATATATCTTGCTTCAAAGCGCACCTGTATATTCCGGGATGAACACTGAGACAGTCGAAAACCTTGATTCAAGAACGCTAGATAAGAGCTCTTATACTTATCTTATACTTACTAGTACTCTAGTACTTTAAGTTTAATGTTGAACACTTTGATCTTTATTATGCCTAGTTAAGTAGGGTTGTTGTAACATTACAGTTAAATTTCTTTTTTTTTGTTATAATTATTTGTTTTTTATATTTTTTGTTTTTTAATAAAAACATAATTCTGTACATAAAATGTGGTGCCCAACATGGGAAACAAACCGCAAGTGCGGCCATTTGTATTAGTTTTCTTGACTTTCACGCGGTTAAAAACCATGGCGATTTAGCCGTAGTGTGGCCTCGGCCTTAAGTGCAGTTTTGGCTATTCAGTTAGACGAGTCAACAAACGTGTCGAACTTGGCTCAATTTTTGCGTTTTGTCCGATATGAATGTGAGCGATCGATTAAAGAAAATATGCTATTTTGCAAATGAATCCCTGTGTGTGCGAAGTGTCCCGAAGTATGCTGCAACTGGCGAAGGACTCTTTAAATTTTTATTGATGCAACATAAAACGAAAACTTGGACTTTAATAAATGCATTGCGGTATGTATTGATGATGCGATAACGATAACGGTGAAGAACAGTGTGATAAGTGGTATGAGTAAAATTAAAAGAATTTATGCCACATATGGAATAGACGTAGGGGAAGTCCAGGTATAGCGAATAGCCCAGGCAAAGCGAATACCCTTCACTATTTCAAAATAGCGCGTGCAAGCACACCTGTTGCATGCCACGATTTCCGTCCCCCACCCGTCAGTCGTAAACAAACAGAGTTAGCGCAAGTTCACGCTTCGTTTGAGAAAAAAAATAATAAAAATAAAAAAGTAATAGTTTGTTACGATATTTCAAGGTACGTATTTTCATAATTACTCATGTACATGTGGTGTTACTGTTTTGGTTTGTTTGTATCCCTAAAGTACATGCTTTCTTGTTGAAATATTGTAAGTTTTATTGAGATGTTGTTTCTGGATTTCGTTGTAGGTTAGGTTAAATTCAACAAGTACCTATTGGGCAAAGTGAACACAGGCAAAGTGGATACGGTATCCACTTTGTCCAGTAGTATCCATTTACCCGGTAGGCATTTTGATTAATGGTTATTTATATTGTTATAGATGGTTTACAAATATAAAAGAAAAACAAATCAAGCCGAATGGAGTGAGGATGTTATAATGCTTGTAATAGCAGACTGCAATGCTGGTATTAATGTGAAAACGGCGGCAAGAAAATATGACCTACATTATGCTACTTTGTATAGGCATTGGAAAAAAAGTAGTTCGACTGCTCAGTTTGGACGTTTTCGTAAAGTTTTCAATGATTAACAGGACGGAGAGCTTGAAACCTATTTGCACGAGTTGGACAACATTTTTTATGGCTTAACCTGAGAAGATTTTTAAACATTGGTTTACATTTGCGCAAAAAAAAAACAGTCTCATATCGACAAAGTTGGGACAAAAGTAAAAAGGCTGGTGATAATTGGTTTTGAGGATTTATGAGCAGAAATCCGCAAATCACTTTAAGAGTGCCAGAAGCAACGTCGATTGCTAAACTTAAAGGCTTCACCCGTCCACAAGTGGTAAGATTGTGAGAGTTGTTGAATAATCAAATGGAAAAAACATTGTATTGATGGTACTAGGATCTACAATGTTGTCGAAGCTCTTCACGAGACAACCTATCAAGATGTAGGGACTATAACAACGAACATTAATGTCAGACCTTCGACATCAAGGCTCCAAAGTTCATCTGGACCAAGTAAAACTTTGGATAATATCCCGGTTGATTCTTCGAGTGACGACAATGTCGAACCTACGAAACCCATGACTGTAACGGTTCAAGTTCACAAGGCAATGAGAGAAAGAGGTGTATCGCCATCAATAATTTCAGAACTACATGTAGAAGACCCTCTCAATAGCATCCTTACGAATCCAATCTATGATTCATTCCACGCTACTTTCAAAAATGCCTTATGAAGAAGATTTACTCAAATATAATACCAATGACATAAGACCCCTCTCAATTCCTCATGTTCTCATGGGGACTCGCAAAAGAAAAAATCAGAAGTCTGGGGTGCTTACCAGCACTCCTATAATGGAAGAAAGCTAAATATATCAAGGCAAACACCAAAGTTCTGAAAAACATTGGCAAAAATTTAAAACCAAAACCAAAGACTACGCTAAAGAAAAATATTAAAAGGACCAAAGATGTTAAAACGACCAAAAATACTAAAGTTAAAAAATCTAAAATCAAAGAAAATGTTGAAAACTACACATGCTATTTTTGTGGAGAAAATTACGTAGAAATCAATAGCCAGTTGATGATTGAATCCAGTGCAATTCCTGTAAGCAGTGGAGTCACGAAAAATACACGGCTTACGAAGAGGAAGAGGTATTTCTTTGTGACAGCTGCACTGATAACTGAGTACTTATATTCATCATTAATTTGATCCTTCTTATGTTAATTTCGGTAAATGTTCTTTAATTAACCGTATGTTCACTTTGCCCTATGGTCCTATCCACTTTACCTGGTAGGTTGGGCAAAGCGGATAGTGGTACCGATTGTAATTCTATTAATAATTTTTAGTAAAATGTTGATGTTACTTAATTTTTGTTGATTATATTAAAAATTTTAATAAATACTGATTCATACCCAGCTATTATTTTCTGTGTCTATTAATTTTCTTGTCATAGGTCGTCAAAGCTTAAGGTGTCCGCTTTGCCCGGATTTCCCCTACGGCTTTATTTACCGAAATGCGCTTGCTAGAAAAAGATGCCAGATAATTTACAAAATGTTCTGTCAAAAGGCGTAAAAATTATTAATTTTATTAAAAGCCGACAATTCCAGACAAGATGCTTTCCACATTGTGTGTGCATTGTGCTTTGAGCATTGCGAGATTAATTGAAAATCTTTTTTACATATAAAAATAGCTCATTTTCAGAGTTTTTACAAGACGGAGACACTTTATTACTGTTGGCTTATTTGAGTGGTATATTCTCACATTTGAAAGACTTGAATACGAGTTTACAAGGCCATAGCAAAAACATTTTACTAATTATAGACAAAATCTGTAATGATGTTATTGATCGCGTGTTGAAGAGCATGAAAACACATTTACGCGAATTGAAAATTTAGCGACTGGAATATTTTCCAGATAGCAACAATGATTTGTCGAAAACATGGGTTTTAAATCCGTTTGATGAAAATGTTGCAGCTGTTGAATTACCTCTACAATTAGAATTTTTAACTCAAGATTTAGATAAGTTTTGGCTTGCATGACGATGTGAATACGGAAGTCTAGTAGCGGAAACTTTGAAAATATTGATCCCCTACGCTAATTCTTACTTATACGAAAAAACTTCTCGTCTATGGTTACTTTAAAAACTAAATATAGAAATTGTCTTTTATCACTGGAAAATAATTTGCTTATAATACCTGTGTTTGTATGTATAGAAAAACTTTTAAGTGAAAAACAAAATCAACCGTCGCATTAAATTATTATTTCAAACAACTTTGGTTATTACTTTATTTAATTTTATTATATTATGTTGCTATTATTTGGTAATATTTCATTTTCTAACACTTGTTTTTAAATTAAAAATACTTAAAATAAAGAAAATTAAAAAAATATATATCATAAAAAACCATCCAAGTAGTTGAAAACTCTGCTGCGATGAGTAGGACCATAGCAGATATATCATTCGATCTTTGTCGTGAGCATATGTGTTGTCAAAGGCGTTATTGTAATGGGTGGGACACTAGCGAACGTAATTTTCTATCTTCGTCGTAAGCAGTGGTGTAGGATGTAAATAAAATTCAACAAATGATTGAATGATTGAATGAATTTCTACCTGAAAATTAAAGGTAAAAATAAATTTCAAAAGCTACTTTTCATTATTTAAAATGCGGAATCAAAATATATAAAAAAACTATTTTGTAACGCTATTAAGTCATTATAATTAACAATTTAAAAATTTAAATTGTTATAACTTTTTTAATAACAATTTAAAAATATATATATTTCTCTGAGAAGAAAGTTTATATTTTTTAGATTAGATTAAAAAAAAAGTTTTAAATTCATTAATTTTTCTGCTAGTTATGGTTTTTTTAAATTTTTGGTTTCATCCCTTAACTGACAGGCTCCCTAACTCTGTTAATCTTGATAATAGTAGAAACACTTATAAGACCATTTTGTAATTTTATGTAAAACTCTTAGAGTTCTTGAATTATTTTGAAAAAACACTTTGTTGTTTTTTTCCAACCCTTGCCGGGGGTTGGTAACAAATTTACTTGTATGCATAGTTATAGAATGCCTTAAATAAACTTATATCAAAAAGTCAGCCTTTTATCTCAAATTTCGATTTAAATGCTTCGTTAACTGGGCTAAGATTGATGACGTGCAAGCATTATTTCCCTGAATGAGCTATAGATATTCATTATAAAAGACGAAGTACTTCAAAAATAAAATTATTAAAATTTATTAATCTAAATAAATTCTTAACTGGGTTATAAATCTTGTTATTAATATCCACAAAAAACTTGAGCTAATCAGAGCATGAAATTATTACCACTGTGAATGGTTTTTAATCCTTTCTCAAAATTCGTTTAAGTTATTTCATGGACTTATAAAAGTTGGTAATTTGTTGACCAGGGTAATTTAGGACTTCTTATTAAAAACAATAAAAATCAAACGAATAAACTTTATAAATCAGGTTTATTTAATTGAGTGCGGTTAATATCCAAAAGTCTACGCTGGGCAAATAGAAATATCCTTTTCTATTAGGCTTAACGAACACAAAAAAAAAGTTATATTAAGGAACGATTATGCTAATTTCAGAAAATCGCACTTTTAACAAAAATTTTAAAATCTTACATCAAGAAAATAAATCTAAAAAACTAAATCTAATAGAGAGCTTAGAAATTATTAAAAGAAAAAATCAAGGTTTTCTGCTAATTAACTGACTTAAATGGTTCGCTCTGGAATTATTAGGTCTTCAAATAAATTTTGATCCTTTTTTACATAAAAGTAATATTTATTTATACAAAGGCAATATACATGTCAGTCTTGAAAAAAATCTCCATTACTTTCGATGCATTTCTGCCATTTCTCGGCCAGCTGGCGAATCCCTGCTCGGGGATCACAAAACGATTGTGGTTTTGATTCCATTAATTCAGTAATAACATTTTGGACCTCTTCGATTCAATTCGATTCAATTGGATCAATAAGATGGTGTTGAGGAGAACGAAAGAGGTGGAAATCTGAAGGGGCCATATCTGGAGGATAGATCGCATAAGGGAGAACTTCCCAGCTCAAAGTATCGATATGTTGTTTGGTTCTTGCCGGCGTACGGAGCCGTGCGTTATCGTGCAATAATATCACCTGCCGTGTTCCTTTGTCAGCATATGGTCGATTTCGTCACTTTAACGCATCGATTGTTCTTGATAACGTTCTGAAGTTCCAGTTTTGCCTGGTTTTAGCAATTCAAAGTTTAGCACACCTTTCATATTCTACAAAACACCTAGCAATACTTTTTTCGCGTGAATATTCGGCTTTGTAGTTGACATTGATGGTTCGCCGAAATGCTTTTCTCTTTTTAGAGTTATCGTATGGAACATACTTCTCATCATCTGTCACAATTTTCTTTCTGTTTAAATCTTGACAGCAGGCAAACTGCTGTGTCGTAGCGTTTCACTTTATTTTCTGGGCTAAGCATGTTCGGGACCCAATGACCAGCCCTTTGATTTTTATCCGGCTTCTGCCACCGATGGGAAATCGCTTGTTGAGTGATACCTAATTGTTCAGCTCCTTTTGTGTTTGACAAGGATTTTCTTGCAACAGTTGATCCAATCTTCAACTTTTTTTTTGCTGCTCCTGAATGATGTTGATAAGAAAGATAGAAATTACATGTCTGAAATTTTCGGTACCATCTTTTGCACCTATTCTCAGACATTGCATTTTCTTCTCAACCAGATAAATAATTTCTTTCGCCTTGAGAACACTTTTTTTAGTTGAAAAACTAAGCCTCAAGTCGTTGTCGGACCACATCGTGCTCACTTGTTGTAACATTTGTGAGGTTATGTCGTATAGCAAAGTTTTCATATGTTCGTTTTTTTTTTAGTTAATGTTTGGTACTACAAATTCCCAAAGCAACGGGAAAAAGATTTGAACTTAAAATAAAGTTATAGTTGATTAATTCGGACAGGTCAGAACTTATTAGTATACCTAATAATATTGCACGTCTAAACGTTAAACATCGAATTCCCGACTGTTATCATTTATTATAATATTTGGTGACCTCAGTAATAACTAGTACATATTACATTTTCTTACTGTAAATTTTAATATTTTAGTTTCGTATTTGAATAAAGCACTGTGTGTCGAAACAATTAGAATACAATTTTTTAGACATAGTGGAAATTTAAACATAAGTATCAATTCTTTTATTTAAAGTGAATTTCCATCAAGTATGGACTACCCCAGTTAAATATAAAAAGAAAATTTCTAAACAATCTAATATAAAGGAAAACAACTAATGTACTGTTTGTGCTGCGTAAATATTGCTATATAACGTTTGACTTTTTGATTCTGTTAAACAGATATACTTTTTTGTATTTTTTTATAGATTCCATTAGTCCTTTTGTACTGCTGCAGCTTTTTATTCAGCATAAAAAATCTGTTTTTTCTCGCGTTCTCGAAAGGTAAAACTTTGCTAAAGGGGTTTTCTTACGAATCACTGTCCATAATGCTTTGTAAAACAGTGCTCACTTTTTAGTTACGCATGAACAAGCGACTACCGTGTATGAAAAAGCGTTTAAAATGCAAATACGGAAATTTGAATTTTTATTGGGACGGCGATTCTCTTTTTTTTTAGACTGTTTACCACGCTTGGATACTATTGATTCATAATTTATGTACATCATCAAATAACTATCCATATTTTCCTAGACACTTAAGGTGATAATTTTAAAACATATCCACAAATATTGAATTTAAAGTAGTATTCAAGTTTATCAGTTTTTTTTCTAAGCAATTTTTAATTTAAAAACTTTTTGTTTCGATGATCTTTTAAATATATTTTTTCAAATTTTGCCCGTCATATCAATTCTTCCGGCAGGATTTTGATTTTTCATTTTAACCACATTTGATTGGAACCAATTTTATTACCACTTTGAATATATCTATAACTAGTATCTATAACTAGTAGTAGTAACTATAACTAGTATCTATAACTCCGTTCATTTAACTTCCTTGTTCATAATTTTTTCTCACCTGGAAATGTTATAGCCTTTCTGAGGACTTCTTTTATTTCCACGATTTGCCATCTTTTGGATAGGCTACTTCTGGATATTCATAGTTGGACATCCATGTCCACGCTTGGATATGATTAATTCGGAATTTATGTATATCATCAAATAAGTGTTCTTGTTTTCTCAGACACTTAAGGTAATAACTTTAAAACATATCCACAAATATTGAGTTTTTCTTCTAAGAAATTTATTAATTAAAAACCTATTTTTTATAATATTTTTTTCAATTTAAGACCATTATATCGATTCTTGCATCAGATTTTTGGTTTTTTATTTTCATTATATTCTATTGGAACCAGTTTTATTACTACTTTGAATAGTGTCTATAATTTCATTCCTTTAACTTCCGTGTTCCTAATTTCTTCTTATTTGGAAATTTTATATTTTTTCTGAGGGCTTTTGATTTTTGTTAATCTCCGGGTTTCAGCATTACACAAGATATTGATTTAATGTGTATAATTTATTGGGTTGAAACAAAAGTTTGTCAAGTTTCTGGTTCTGATGTTCCTAAATCATTCCGGGTGTCGATCAGTTCGTTCTATGAAGAGTCACGACGTTTCGCCAAAATATCATTTGGCATTTTCAAGTGTTGTTCGCTTCGAGTTGAGAGTCCAACTGACCTTCCATTATCTACCCATCGTGAAAATATTCGATGTAACATCAACAGTAACACAATAGTAACATGCAACATAACCGTTACCAGTGTCAATGTTGGCTATGTTCATTATGTGAACTTGGAATGATTAGTAATACCGATGTATGGGTGCCGCATGAGTTAATGGAGAAAAATTTGATAGACCGAATTTCTGCATGGGATTCTTTATTGAACTGGAACGAAATCTATCACTTTTTAAAGCGGATGATGGTGATAAAACATTGGTTGTATATAGTAATGTTAAACGTAAGAGATCATGATGTAAGCGCGAAGATGCCCCTTCAACCAGCGCAAAATCATTAATTCGAACAAATTCTGCTTACAACTGAGTGCATTAAAGCAAGCAATCGACCACATGCGGCCTGAATTAGCTGACAGCATCTTTATTATCTTCCATGAAGACAATGCTATACTTCACGTATCTTTAGCCACCCGAGAATAACGTTCACAACTTGACTGGGATGTTTGGGTCCAGCCACCGGATATAGATCGCTTCAAAACAGCTCATATTTGCTAAAAAGTTTCCTTCTTGTTAGAGTAGAAAAATCACCTGGTTCAGCTTTTTAGCCAGAAACCTCAGAACTTCCATGAGTGCGGGATTATGCAGCTACCGGAGATATAGAGAAAGATTATCGAGCAGAACGTCACATTCTATATGGATTAAATGCAATTTTTAGAAAATCGGCATGCTCGCATCTCCTGTAATCCGACGGTTCGGAAGTCGAAGTGCATTGTCGGTTGTTGAGGTTAGTATTTGGATGGGTGACCATCCGAGGAGACACCAGACAAGAGTGTAAAATCTGACTAGGAATTTTCCCTCAGTCACGCCAGTTTGTGGCTAAGTAAGATTGGAGTCTTCTGAGAGGTATTCTACGTTAGTCACTCGCCAGTCGGTAGGCTTCTCGGCGGACTGTGATTAAGCATTAAACTAAGGGTTGAGCGCCTGATGGGTGCTGACCGAGGTTATTTGTAGCTGATGATCGTGGTTCGGAAACTCAGGCTAAGCTGCTAAATCGCCTTACTTGCTGATGAGCCTCTAACCTTAAAACCCTAAAACTTTTCAACAACTCAACATATATTGAATAGTTTCTTTTTAGATATATCCCTTTGGTTTATTAAAATATCATTGAAATATCCAATAATGTCTGTTGTGCATTTATTGTTTTCTTTTCCCTTTCCTCTGTTTTTGCTTTTGTAAATATTGCACCCAAATATTGCTATTGTGCAACCCCATAATTTCTGTGTATATACATTTCTCTAACAACTATTCTATGCGCTTTGCGTATCGGTGAGAATAGAATGAAACAACGTCCTTTATCGCCATACTTTGCTGTATTGTTCAAAGAAGCGAACGGGCTGCGATGGTTTACAAAAGGATATGTCTATGTAGTGTATATGGCTATAATAACTGACTGCGCCTGCCAAAAAGGTGTTGGTAGTTAATTGAATTCAGTCTCAATCAGTACCAAACTCAAACTCAAACCAGTCAACCAAACAAAAGCAAATCGTCTTGAAATCTTGAAATATTCATTAGCCTATCAAAAATGAAATAATAATCATAATAATACCCAAATTGATATTTTTTTAATCATGAAATTTATCCGACTTTTTTTTCAAATTAATTACTTCTAGTTGATCACGTACATTTTGTACTAAACTAAAGCTTCACTTTGGGACTACCTCAATGCGGATCCATCAATGCGCTCAATCTGCGAATTTCACCTTTTATGCCTCTAGACTTTACTAGGTATAAGTAGCTGATTTGCTACTAGGAGGCGTCTTGAATCTCCCTTGATAATTTATATTCTTAGATCACATCCTTAATTGAGGGTAGTCGGATGGCATGGTTAAGCATGTATCTTGGCTTGTTAACTATTGTACGGATCACTTTATGCTTGAACCGTTGTAGAGTATTCAGATTGTTGTCGGCAGCTGTTCTTTAGTGTTGTATCCCATAAGATCAAACGGTTGTTTTCCTTTTCTGGGTAAGATTGTATACGAGGTGTGGCTATTCAATAACGAGACTGACGCTGCTACAGAAGAAGTTAGCATGTGTCAAATGCCAGCGACCAACAGCTGTCTAGCGTGAAGTTTCCTTTTTCGAATGCAGAACCTCTCGCTTCTGTAAACAAATCCGTATAACCGTAGTCTTCGTATTAGAGTTGTTTTTTGTTCCGCCAGAAAAATGTTAAGTATATCAACAGATCAATTCTTCTGCTGGAACCTTTAGTGTGAAAAACTAAATTTGAAGAGATTTACCACTAAACACCAAAGATTAGATTAAATCATCTCCTGATGATGCTAACATGGTTAGCGAAACGTGCGTCGAGCAGTTAAAAAAAAAGTGATGTGGTGTTTAGTGGTAAATTTCTTCAAGTTTAGTATCAACAGAACTATGAGTTCTTGTGAAATTTCACTTGAAACTTGGAAAAACCGCTACTGAAACTATTTTATTGAAAGTAATTTATTGAAAGAAGTATATGGTAATGAATGTTTATCGTGTTTTTGCATGTGTTTTTGAGTAGTTTAAGCGTTTTCAAGATGACCGAGAAGACGTTGACGATGATCCACGCCCGGATCGCCTTTCCACATCAAAAACGGTTGACAATATCGAAAAAATTGGTAATTTGGTTCGATTTGACTGTCGGTTAAGGATTTATGTGATTGCTGAAACTGTAGGAATTGACAAAGAATGTGTACGGAAAATTTTACATAACAATTTTAACATGCAAAAAGTGTATGCAAAAATGGTGCTAAAATTATCACGTTTGAACAACAAGAAGCTCGCAAAAATGTTTATATTCACACTTTGAATGCCATTGCAAATGACCCAAACTTATTGGAAAGGTTAATAATATGTGACCAATCGTAGAATGAATGCACTGAAAGCCAAACTATTAATCAACATTACTATCTTCACGATCTTGCTGAACTCCGTTAAAAAAATAAGGAAAAAAACGACCCGAATTGTGGAACGACAAGTCATGGCTTCTCTACCAAGACAATGCGGCGGCTTATTCCGCATTGTCTGTCATGAGGTTTCTAGCAAAGTACAGCATCCAAGTGTTACACCGTCGGTCTTATTCGCCAGATCTTGTGCCGTGCTACTTCTATCTGCTTCCTAAATCTGGCTTAACACAAATAATATTTGAGTCCGTTGAAGCTGTGAAAGAGAAAACGGCACGCGTTTTGAAGGAGTTGACAGAAAAAGACTTCCAGCATTGTTTCGAACAATGGAATATTCGTATGGAGCGTTGCAAGGATAGGGGAGGGGTGTATCTTAAAGATGATAAGTAAAAATTTATGAAATCGAAATATAATGTTTTACTGCGTCAGTCTCATTATTTAATAGTCACACCTCGTATAAAGGGTCTACCAATAAGATTGATGGAACTTCAACATTAAATAAAACACATTTTTGCTCAAAATCAGTTCCGATTGCTTAATTTAAGATATTCAGACATGTAATTTATGATTTGAACAAGATTTCAGCCAAAAGGTGGCCGCTACGGCTCCGCTCGCGCCAATTTTCCATGACCTTAGGACACATTTTGGGCTGTATGGCGACTACGGCTTCACGAATGTTCGTTTCCAAGTGGCCAATAGTCGTGGGTTTATTGCTATAAACCTGTGTTTTCACACGTCTCTAGATAAAATAATCTAAAGGAGTCAAATCGCATAATCTCGGCGGCTAAGCGATCGAGGCATTTCGTGAAATTAGTGAGTTGCTGAGCTTGGCTCGCAATTAGCCCATGTTTTTGTGGTGTGCCATTTGTTGAATATATGAATCGATAGAACATATCATGGAATGGTTGAACATATCATAGAATCTATGCGGTCATCTGCATCTATTCCAATAAATTCCGGGAAAAAAATCGTTCAGCATCGCCTTGTATTGGTCGGTATTGATGGTAATCTAATTGATGGTCGCTCCTTCTTCATTTTTAAAGAAATAAGGACAGTTGCATTTTTTGCGGTTACAAAGGACTCTGATGTATCACGTGTGGATTAGATTCGCACCAATACCGACAGTTTATTGACGACAGTTTATTGACGAAACCATTGAGACCTAAATGAGCCTCATACGATGGTCAGTTAACTTCAAGTCTTGTGCCAGTACCATCTTATACAGATGCAGGCCTAAGTCCAACCTCAAAATTCGCTATGTTGTCATTAGCGAGCGGCCTCTTACGATCGACGAGCAACCGAAACGTTGTCATTTCTGGCTACACTTCCTTGAATGGTGACAATATTCTTAACACTTGTGGCTTTTTTTGTCGTGGAGAGTAAACTCACTTTCAAATTTTTTAATAACACGATCAATAGCTTGTTTAGAAGAACCACCACGATAGATCGGAATTGCTGCTCGTTGAGTAGCACGAGGGGACCGTAAATTTGCGTAATAAAACTGGTCAATTTCCAAACGTTTTTCTTACGTGAAACGAAGCATGATTTAATTGCAAACCTTTCGGAAAACAATTAAAAAAAGATGCCAAAAATTGGTAAACAAATATGACCCCCGTGAGCTGTCAAAGTTCATTCATTCGTAATGGTAGACCCTTAACAACTGACAATACCGAATAATGATCAGACGGCAGATTATAGCATTACTCAGCTTTAACGGTTAGTCAGAAACTTTTTTTATGTGGTAGGTTATAGCATCAGAAGACTTTTATTCAATCTAAAAGGCATTTTAGGTTATGCGTTTGCATAGGTTTGATTATTCCATTGGAACCTTTCCAATTATTCTATTGGAACCTTGGGTGTGAAACAATAAACTGGAAGAGATTTATCATTAAACACTAAATTATTTTATTCAACGTGTCGACATGCATTTTGCGAACCATGTTAGCATCATCAGGAGATGATTCAATCTAATTCTAAAACTAAACTATGTTTTATTTATATGAAAACCGTGTCTAATTTAGTGTGTAAAAATCAGTAAACGTGCAGTTAATCAAGCGTTACATTAATAACACTTGTCAATGGTGACGTTGTTGCCCTTGATATGGGAGTAGTTTTAGGATGATTTTATACTGACAATTATAAAACTACAAATGGTTAGGTTTGGTGGTTTTGGTTTTGATTTTTGGTTTTTCGAAACTGGCTCTAGTTTTTTAAATAATGGCTGTTTTCGAGATATATTTAAATTGTTGATTTTAATATGCATAGTTTATTGAAAATCACTTTGTTATTCTATTAAAATATTTATTTTAATTATATAAAAGTAAAAAAAGGTAATAAAAACAAAAAAAAGGAAAAAAAGTATATTATATCTCTTTCTTATAAGACCAACAGCAACCTGCCATCATATGTTAATGAAATCTACCCTGATATCTCACCTCCATGACTTTTATGTCCTGGTGAAAGTGCTCTCCCTGCTCCTCACTAAAATCTTATGTTATCGGAAAATCTGTCCAGGTGACTGTGGAGATAATACATTTTTATGCTCATATTTACTTCTAAAACCCTTAAGTTTTCTAATATCGTTTTGGCAATATCTTCAAAATTTGACGCTCTATAGCTACCAAGAAAATTACATATAATAGATACGAAACTTTTCCAAGCTTCAGCTTCCACAGCAGTCATGATTTTTATAAACTTCGCATCTTTAACTAATATCCGAATTTGAGTGCCCTCAAAAATTCCAGCTTTTATCTTTTCCATACTTCAGTTAAGTTGGGAATTACTCTGCAAATGTATTCAAAACATTTTTCGTTTTTATCCAATGTTTTAACAAACTGTTTTATGACACCCATCTTAATGTTGAGTGGCGCAAGATAATTTTGTTGCTATTCAGTAATGGCATATTTACCACATTAGCTTTACCTACAGTTAATGATTATCTCAAAGGCCACAACTTTTGTTTCCAGTGATTTTGTTTTGCTCGACCATCCCAGAGACAAATGAAGAAAGGGTGTTTTGTGTATCCACTTTGTTGACTAAGTAAGAAATTTTTAAATCCACACAAACTGATTATTAATGTTCGTAATAATTAATTTTTTTCAAGAACTAATCTAATATTCTCATATTTCTCTTTGAGTGGATTGTATGGAATGAGATGGATTGTATGGAACAATGCGAGTCTGAAAACGCTGTTGCTTCTGGCGGCATACGCTCCAGCTGAGAGGCGTAAACAGGCGGAGGATGTTCTTCGTTGTGAAAATTATATATTCTAAATCTGGATATTGCCATTTTGTATGCCGATTGAAGCCTTTGACGTCTATTATGAAAGTAGCAATCAAAAGTAGTAATCATCGCAATGATTTTTGAGCTTCCTCCAGATTATAGGAATACCGAAATTTAACCCTGAGCGTTCTCCTTTCTTTCACAAGCGCAAAGATTCAACAAAAGATTTACAAACCTTATGAGGAACCCACGGCTTATCTTGTTTTTTAATTTGTATTCCGAAATAAGCGGTATAAACCTTCTTCACGAAGTCGGTGATATTTCGTCTTGTTTTACTGTTGCATTTTCTTCGCGAGGAACTCATCATTCTATAGATAATTTATATTGCAAAAAGCAATAAACAAAATATAAATTAAATTTTAAACATAATGCGTCAGCAACTTACCAAAATGCACGTTGTGCGTCCATCAATCTTGTCAAAAACTGAATACTTAGACCTGTTACACGGGCTGGGGGGTGTAAGGAAAACTAAGGTCACATGGACTCCTGTAAGGACAACGAAGTGAAATAATTATCAAAATAAAGCTGATAATTTTGGTATTCCTCGCGCCATTCTTACAACTACGGTAAATAATGTTCCAAAGGTTCTTCAGCTCCCGTTTCGGGTTCAATCTTATATGCAAATGCAGAAACCCCCACTGAAAACAATTATCTTATAAGCCCGTGAGCTTTCTTGACATTATAACTCTTAAAATTGTTTCTAGCTTTAGTGGAACAAATCTGTTCATCTACGCAAAGATATTCCTCCATGTGAACTCTAGGAAAGTCCCGTTCAAATTTTTTATGATAGGTCTAACTTTGAATAGTCTCTCACCATTCGGGAGGTATCTTCATTACGTGGAGGCATCTTAGAATTGTCATTGAAATGTATTTATTGCTTAATTTTTTTAAACTTTCGTTTCGACATTGTTTCTTGGCTCATAAGGGCATCAATGGACGAATTGCAATGACTGATTACACTCGGTAAGTGTATGAATCACATATATATTGCTCCAATAAATTGCTGGATGTCAGTATCTTGTAACTTGAAAGGATTGATTAGGATTTTTTGAATAATATAAATATTTATTTGTTCAGCAATAAAACTTGTCAGGTCTTTGGGAAAAAAATATAAAAAATATTGAATAGGTGTATAGAGCTCTAATAAATTAGACGGTAAAGTGGAATTTCCCAGAAATCATATTTGTTGGTTATTTAGCATAATATTCCTTTTTTTCCATTGTAAGCTTCGCTTTTTTCTTTTTTGATGAAGCCGATTAGCTCGTTTGCTGTTTCGGTTCTGGAAATGAGCACAAGCAATAGGCTCATTACGTTCAATATCTTGAATGAATGAATCTACGTCAATTCCGGTATTTTCACAATCACAATCGGAAAAAGCTTCAATGTCATCTGATAGTGGTTGGTAATCGGGATCTATAACGCTGTCATCAAATCCACCCTCACTATCATATTGGTAAACTATATCACATATCGCATTATCCCGCAATGATCGTGATGCCATTCTAAAAGAAAATTAACTGATTTAGCAACAACATCCAACTCTCCTTACTTAATGTAACAGAAATGTCACAAACACAAAAACGTACTGCTGTTATATAAATAGGTAAAGATATTGATTGCTTATTATAAATAAACTTATTCATTCACTTACCTAGAGATTTACAGAAAAATAACACTATTTTCCGCACTTTTTGTATTTTATTGTAAAATTTAAATTTTACACGAGTACAAAACTATATCTTTAGCTAACTTCGAAGTTCAAACTGACAAAAGTCGATCGGTTATCTATGATTTTATGTGCATACTAATTCCTTCAATAGTGTGTTACAGTAACGTTACATCGATTGGAATGAACTAAATATACTCAGTACATAGTCTGGTGGGATTTTCGAGATTTGTTACAGAATTGTCACATGAGACTATAAATTATTAAATAAAAACTATCCTCTCACAGACGCTGGGCGATCCAAGAAACATTTGCTATATTTTGACTTTTTATTTTTATTTGAAATCATTTTGCATTTTGCCTTTACATGACTCTCTAATGAAAGCTTTGGAAGACTCTTGTAAGTGCTTAATACCAGTTTCAATTGAGACATTTATTTAATTGACTTAGTTGTTGCTTGTCGAAAGTCTGCGTTGAAGGATTTTTTAATATAATGATGCTCTTCTTAGAAACATATTCACTGTTTTGGTCAATTTTGAGTCTTTGAATTTTTCGTTTAAATATGACTTTTTTAATGAATTTCGTATTCAGCTCTGTAAACATATTCCTTTGCCCCAACATTCGTGTACTATATTAGTTAATTTAAAAGATAATTACTTGTAAATATTATGTGTCTGAATTTTAAGAATACACCTTTTACTATATAAACCATTTCTGTTTTGCAAAAGTAGTTATTTTGTAACATATTTTAGAAGATTTTTGAATACTAACTTGAATAAAATTGGAAATCTTTTTTTTAAGTTTTGCATGACTTGGGCGTCGAGCCACGCTTAACAAAAGATAGGGCTAAATTAAAATTTTCAAAAGACCATATTGTCCGTGATCTAAAACGATGGTTAGCAAGTCGCAATTTGCCTTTTTCCGATAATAAAAGAGTTTTTGTTGAGAGATTAGTTGTTGATTTTGTTGTTGTATTTTGCATGAATTTTATTATTTATGTTTTATTTTTCTTTTTAAGAGTTGAAAAACGTATCGCGAATGGTAAGGATAAGAAAAATGTTGGAATTAATAATGGTAAATGTTTAGAACAATACATCAAATCACTCTATCTACATATACAAAGTCCAGTATCTCGCACGTTTCCTTCTAAAAACAGACCGATTTTTCCATTCTGAGTTATTCTGCTTACTTTTAACTATGGAACAATGCATAATTATATAACCATGCATAATTATATAAGCACAATTGTTGATGATTTTCAGTCTATGATGAACTAGTTTCTAACTGTGGAAATTCAAAAGCACTCAAAAAAGAAAGTCAAGAAAGATTTTGTCTTGGAACATGGAAGACAATACTGTACTAACGATCTGTTAATTTATTATCTATATAAGTATTATATTTATATTGTTTATATATATATATATATATATATATATATATATATATATATATATATATATATATATATATATATATATATATATATATATATATATATATATATATATGGAGTGTCAGATTTTCTTGGACTGCGTCCAAATCTGACATTGCATATACACGCCATCCGACGGGAGGTTGGCGAAAGCATGGGTTGTTGGCTGTGGATAGGGTCTCCTTATTCTTGATGGTATGGTATACGTCGGCGCCCTGAAGAGTCTGAGTTAGTTGGACTCTTCAGTCGAAACGGACAACACTTGAAAATGCCAAATGCGATTTTGGCGAAACGTCGTGACTCACAGAAGCTTTGGAAACATTATCTACCATCCGTGAAAATATTAGATGTAACATATATATATATATATATATATATATATATATATATATATATATATATATATATATATATATATATATATATATTTATTTATAATGTGGGCTGATCCCCCATACTAAAAGGATTTGAAGAGTTCCTTACCGTAGTTTGTAGAACAGCTACAATTTTAATATGAAATGTATTAACTTATTGTATTATCATTGAAATGTATTATCAGGTATTCAGACAAATTACAGCCGATAATCAATAAATATATATATATATATATATATATATATATATATATATATATATATATATATATGTATATATATATATATATATATATATATATATATATATATATATATATATATATATATATATATATATATATATATATATATATATAGTCGAAGAGATTTATCACTAAAAATCTAACCAAATTACTTTATTTAACTGCTTGACTCTGCGTTTCGATAACCATGTTAGCATCATCAGGGATGATTCGATATAATTCTAAAAGTAAACTATGTATGTTGTAAAGCTATCTTCTAGCTTTAGTTTTCTGCCCTTTAATGTCGCCATTATGTCGCCTTTAATTTAGAGCCACATATTTGATGCTTCACATTGTAATTACCGCCAGCTAAAATTATGTGTCATAATGTTTTGAAAAATTATTCCAAGTTTTCCTTTTTGTTGCTATGCTTTTATAGGCAGTAGATAACAGTCCTCAAGCTATCGTCCAGATTAATAGTTACCTGGACGACCTCTAAGTGTTCCAGGTACCTGTGTTCCTTTTCATATGCCTCAGCTTCATGATGATTTATATCATTTCGTATGATTAGTGCTTTACCTCCTGAAGATATTTAGTATAGAAAACTTTATATTTAAGTATAGTTTGTTGATTAGATGGGGTTTTGAAATCACCATAATATTAATATCTTGATCAGTTATAAATGTTTTTAGTTCTTGTAAACCACTATAGTTAATACGTTAAGTATACTGTTCATTTCAAATTTGGATTAGAACCTTTGGTGTGAGACACTAAACAAAAACAGATTTGTGGAGAAAGTTGAATCATATCTTAATGATGCTAACATAATTAAGATTTTAACCGAAAGATGGGCCTGTGAAACCAATAGAGACATTTTAAACTGAATGTTGGCAACTCTGCTTTTCAGACTAATAATTGTAAATTGTGGCTCTCGGTACCTTTCCTCCACTTATCCATCATCCACCTCCCCTTATGAATTCTTAGTTAACCGTATTTGTTTCCTAGATAGATTGATTTGTTAAAACATACGGGTCTAACACACCAGGTCTTTCGCCTTACGCAAACTATTTTTACTTTTCTTTTTATTGTTTGTTAAAAATGGTTCATTTTATTTTTACACAATGGAGAGGAAAACCCATCAAGAAACATAAAACATGTATGTGATACGCATTCTGCCTTTGCTAGTAACGTCATGTAGATGTTGCAAAAACTGGGGGATGAATGAACTAGCTCAGATGAAGCAGCAGACTTCAACGATTTAGATGATGATCCGGACTATGTTTTGCCTGCTCTATTGTAAGACCACAGTGAGTAAATGGATTAGGAAGCTCTGATAGAAGGTAAGATTGTGCATGAAAATTAAACTATTGATGATGATGGTGTTTTTGATGAAATTGGGGGTGCTGATGAGATGGTTGTTGAAGAAGAACAAAGTCGACTGCCTGATTATATATTACATGGGATGAAGAAAAATGAATCTGGACCATCCTATTTTTGATCAATTAAAGAACCAAGTAGAAATGCTCATACTCCTAGTAGAAATATTACTCGATGATCACCTGGTCTTGCAGGTCCTGCAAAAGCTTTGGGAAGTGTGCATGACAAGGGCAAAGTTTGGAATTTTTTGTTTACTGATGATATGGTCCAAATGATACTTATTTATATACATCAAAAACTTTCCTCTGTCAGAAGCTCATTAGGTCCCAATACCGAAAAACTAAACTACCGAGATACACACGTTATAGAAATGGAAGTTTATATTGGCTTGTTAGTCCTGTCGAGCATTCTCAAAAGTGTCCATGTTAAAATGAAGTTATTGTTTTCAAAAGATGTTACAACCAGACCCTATTTCAATGCTACAATGTCTTCAAAACGTTTTGAAATTTTAGCATCGACATCGACCTTGCGGTTTGGCGATTAAAGTATCCGCGAGTTGAGTTGACAGTTAAGGCAGCTCATATTACCGAAATATTCATCTAATTTATTTCAAACTCGCAAAAAGCATATTATCCTACTGAAAATTTGACAATCGATGAAATGTTAGTGCCATTTCGGGTTAGGTGTGGCTTCAAGGTATATATGCCTAAAAGACATAAGAAATATGGCGTGAAAATAATTTGTTTCTATGCTGTAAAGACATCTTACCTTTATATCGCGTACATTTACACGGCAGCGGGTTCTGATGGCATAGGATTGATACCAAATGAGCTAAACTTACAAAAACCAACTCAGTGTGTTGTACGACTTTGTAAAGTAGTTGAACATGCGAACGGGAACGTGACATGTGACAACTATTTCACTTCTGTTGAATCTGTTGAAGTTGCTAAAAGAGGTCTAACTTATGTTTGCACAATGCGGAAGGATAAGCTGGTTATCAGTTGCAGGGTCAGAGTTATAGAGTTATAGAGCTGATCATTGTTTCAATGGGTGAAACATCCTTGTTTCTTTTGTGCCTAAAAAAAATAAAGCCATCGTGCTGATTTCAAATATGCACCAAAGAGCAGAAATAAACCCACAAAATAAAAAACCGGAAATAATTTGCTATAACGAAACCAAATGCAGGCTCGATCTTCTAGATATGAAATGCGCAGTTTACGGGTCGAACAGAAGAACTAGGCTCGGTGTATTCTATAGAATAGAAACTATTTGTAACATCAATTCTTTTATCTTTTACCAAAGCTACAAAGATTCACCTTTGCTAAACGGTTTTTTTATTTCTGAGAGATTTGACAAAAGATATGATTGAACCGCACTTGAGAAGAAGACTTTCGATTTAAAATATTCCAAAGGAACTAAGAGCACTTATTGTAAAATTACTTTCAAATCCAGATAGCGACCAGCAAGCAATTGAAAAAGTTGTAGCTCCCAACACAAGCTCCAAAAACGGAAACTATGTAGCAAGTGTCCATACACCAAACAGGAAAAAACCATATACGTGCATCAACTGTTCTAACGCTATTTGTTTAGAACATATCAGAAATGTTTGTGTAGACTGTACGCTGATGGTTCCTACTCCAGGTACTTCAGAATAATATAGATAATTTTTCATGTGATTTATTTTATTTTAGGTTTACTTTTTTCGGTCAACTATATTTTAATTAACTGTATCAGTAATTATTATTTTATTGTCAATTATTTTCTTTTTATTGTCAATAAATGTTTCTTTTTAATATATTTTATTTAACTTCTGCGTCGATGATTTTTGGTAATAAAAATAACGAATTAATGAAAAAAGGGCATTCAAATTGAACAACCTGGTATCGTAGACCAGGTCTTTCACTTTACGTAACATGAGACCGTCTATTGGTTAAACTGTTAAGTTAAATAAAGTTATTGGATGTTTAGTTGTGACTCTTCGAGTTTATAGTGCTCGTTTGTTTTATCCATGTTATTAATCTGTTTATTAATGGATTGAGTTGCTTGGAGGTTATTTGCTTACGCAATATTCGTTTGAGTTCTTGGATATATAATATTTCATGTTGGACTTGCTGAGTTGGCGTAATAAATGTTTGTGAAAGTTCTTTTTTTTCTCGTAAAGTCGAATATAATCGTGGCTGCTTATGTACAATGCAGCCCGGATATTTAAAACACTTGACGTTTTAATCTCAATTATATTATCCCCAATATTTTTAGATTATATATATATATATATATATATATATATATATATATATATATATATATATATATAAATGCTGACGTTTCGATGGAATCTCATCCATCATTTTCAAAGCCTTTACTCGCATTTGCATTTACACGCAAATGCATTTGCCGTCGAAACACCGTCGAGTAAACGCTTTGAAAATGATGGATGAGATTCCATCGAAACGCCAGCGAAACCGTCCACCACCAGTAGACATTCAGTTAACACGGGATACCCGAGAAACTGTCATTACATTTCACACCCGTGAAAACATTTCGACGAACACCCGTGAAACAGTTCGAGATAAGTCACTAGAAGAGAGTGTTAGTTCAAAGTTACACGCTGAGAGTACGAATCGAGAGTTTGAACTGAAATGTTAAATAAGAGAGTTCAGGTTAACCCGTTGCACGTGAAGAGTTTGAGATAAATCGCGAGAAAAGAGTGAGAGTTGAAAGCACAAGTTTAAGAGTTGCACGCGAAGATTAAGAGTAGAAAGAGAAGAGTCAGTTCCCTGTTGATTCCGAAGTCAAATTAAATAAGTATTTTGTTACGTCAAATCTCGCAAAACTTAAGACAATAAGTGAAAAATTGCCCATTACAAGTATAGTGAAGTATTTGTGAATAAATGTTTATATATATATATATATATATATATATATATATATATATATATATATATATATATATATATATATATATATATATATATATATATATATATATATATATATATTACTTGAATCTCGAAGTCAGTGGAATACACCAGAATTTTCTCGAACCAACGAGGTTATGCACGAATTGTTACTGCGCTTTTGAAAACACTACTTGCGCTGTCTGTTAGCGATAGAGGGTATTACAACTATCTATTTCCCACCTTTTGACCACCTTTCGTCAAGTCTCACGGTCATAACAATACACAATAGTAATTGGACTAGCGAATTTAGCAAGCGTATGCTCGTTCTTCTTGGGCGCGTACTCGACGACTAGTTTAGAAATTATAGATAATGGCAAGAACATTAAAACGATTTTGGCCCTTGGAACTTACTGGAGTAATCAGTATTGCCCTAAGGCTGGAAAGTTTGGAAAACCCTGGTATAGGCTAATGACGTCTATGACATTTTGGAGAGTAAACATACACCATCAAAAGCCAGTTTGTTATTAATTGTCATTGGTTAAAAAACATAGTTTTTTATAACTTTGAATATGTCGAATTATGTACCAAAAAAAGACGTTTTGCGGGGAAATTTGATGACTCTCGTTCCTTTGAAGAAAACGGCTGCTGAAAGTTATCAATTGTTGGTTGAAGCTTATGGTGAATGTGTCTCTAACCCAAAAGACTTAAAAGTGATGACTTTGATATAAAATACAATGAGTGTCCAGGATAGACGAAAAAGTTTGAAAATGCAGATTAGCAAGCATTATTGGTTGAGCACTCAACTCACATGTTGAAACAATTGGCAGAAGCATTGAATGTTGCCCAATTCACCATTTATGAAAGTCTACACGCATTGGAAAAGATCCAGAAAGTCGTGAGAGGTGATGAAAAGTGGATCTATTTTTATCCAAATCTGTTTTGAACCAAACGCGCAAAAATCATGGGTAGACCGAGGCCAGCCTTCAACATCACTACCCGTTCGCAATATACATGGAAAGAGGGTTTTGCTGTGTATTTGGTGGTATAATAGGGGATCTTTGTATTACGAACTGCTGAAACCTGGTGAGACGATTACTGGCAATCGATACCGACAAAAATTGTTAGGATTGAAACGAGCTTTGAAGGAAAAACGACCAGAATGCATCCAATGATACGATAAAGTTATTTTTTAAAATGACAATGCTTAGCCTCATGTTGCAAAATGTATAAAAAACTATATGAGAAACGTTAAATGGGACGTCCTACCCAACCCGAACGTATTTACCGGACTAACCTCCGTCGGATTTATTTCAATCGATGTAGTACGGAGTTTCAAAATAACTCGTACATTCTTCCGATTTGGCTTGGCTTCGAAAAACCAAAAGTTCTTTAGGCGCGGTATCCGTTCTTTGAGAGAAAGATGGGAAAAAGTAATAGCTAAGCATAGCCAATACTTTGATTATTAAGGTAATTTATTTTGTTATGGAAATTAAGGCTCAGAATTTGCGAAAAAAATGATATTATTACCTGAAACACCTATTACATTTTTAGGTACCCAAAAATATTTACTGTTTGGTACCCTTAAAATATGCTGAACTGATGCTGATCAATTGACAAGTTTCTCAAAATACGAACGTATTTACCGGACTAACCTCCGTCGGATTTATTTCAATCGATGTAGTACGGAGTTTCAAAATAACTCGTACATTCTTCCGATTTGGCTTGGCTTCGAAAAACCAAAAGTTCTTTAGGCGCGGTATCCGTTCTTTGAGAGAAAGATGGGAAAAAGTAATAGCTAAGCATAGCCAATACTTTGATTATTAAGGTAATTTATTTTGTTATGGAAATTAAGGCTCAGAATTTGCGAAAAAAATGATATTATTACCTGAAACACCTATTACATTTTTAGGTACCCAAAAATATTTACTGTTTGGTACCCTTAAAATATGCTGAACTGATGCTGATCAATTGACAAGTTTCTCAAAATATCATATAATTAAAAATAATTAAATTAGTTAATTAATATTTAGTAATGGAGTAATTTGAATAAAGTGGGCGATGAATAACTAAAATATTTAAATAATCCATCATTTTAATTAATGTATTTGTAGGAGTGGCATTTTGGTAATTTTGTACAGCACCAGTATGTTACCATTTAATCAGTGAATATTTTTCGATCCAATGTAGAAAATAATACATAAATTAATTTTAAGAGTTGGGTAGGAATTAATTACATAACTCTACTCTATTTTCTAAAAAACAAAAAAATGTGTTACCCTTGCTATATCTGTGAATGTTCGTACTTTAGAATACAGAATTTAAGAATTAAATCATAAGTGTATAAGATTGGCTCTAGTTTTTATGTTATTTAAGTATATCTACAAGTCGTAATAATATTTAAATTTTTAACTATAGTCACAAGTTAGAACGCGATTAAAGCGCATTAATCTTACGCACCTGCACATCACGTGTCTATCCACTTGACCTTAGTTTTGTTTACGCTATCCATCTCGTGGCCTAGTTTTCAGTTTTTTGACAAGGCTGATGGACGCACAACGTACATTTTGATAAGTTACTAACGCATTATGTTTGAAATTATTTTTTTTTTGTTTATTGATTTTTATAGTACAAATTGATGAAATATTACCGATTTTATGAAGGAGGTTTATACCACTTATGTCGCACTATAAATTGAAAAACAGTATAAGGCATGGGTTCCTCACAAGGTTTGTAAATCTTGTGTTGAATCTTTGCGTTTGTGAAAGAAAGGAGAACGCTCAGGTTTAAAATTTTAGAGGGAGCCCAAAAATCATTTTGATGATTGCTACTTTTGCGTAGTAAACATCAAAGGCTTCAATCGGCATAAAAAAGACAATATCCTGATTTAAAATCTGTAATATTGCCCTCTTTTTAACAACGAAGAACTTCCTCCGCTTATTTACGCCTCACAGCTGGAGCGTATGCCGTCAGAAGCAACAGCGTCTTCGAACTTGCATTGTTCCATACAATCTATAAGTATAAGTGGAAGTGAATATGTGGAGACTTGTCAGCGCCACAGTTGTTTTCTGAAAGTGAACTTAGCGATTTAATATGAGATCTGAATTTATCAAAACAGGAGTCGGAAAACTGTTAGCATCAAGGCTAAAGGAAAATAATTTATTGCAGCAAGAAGTATTAATAACATTTTATAGACTTAGGGAAAAAAGATTTTATTCCCTACGTCTATAGCTAGAAAAAGACCCTTATTTTAGTGAGGACGAAGAGCTTGTCTCTTATAATAACATTGTAAACTTACTTCTAGACATGATTTTATCTGAATATAAACCTACTGATTGTCGGCTCTTTATAGATAGCTCAAAAATAATTTTAAAATGTGTTTTATTACACAATGGAAACTGATAAACTCAAAGAAGAATACGAGAATATTAGATTAGTTCTTGAAAAAAATTATTATTACGAACTTTCTGGGGAGTCGACTTCTGTAGATCACCAGGCCGCTGATCGGTATCCAACTGAATTCAAACTATTGATTGAAAGCAAGGGTTATCAACGAGGTCAGGTATTTAACGCCGATGAGACAAGTTTATTTTGGAAGAGGATGCCTGTTCGAACATTTGTGTTTCAAACCTAAAGATCCGCACCAGGATTTAAAGCTGCAAAGGATAGGGTTACTCTTCTATTTTGCTCTAATCCCTCAGGTAACTACATGATAAAACCACTGTTTGTAAACAAATCTCTTAATCCACGTGTTCTAAAAAATAAAAACAAAATGATGTGCCGGTCTTTTGGAGAGCAAATCAAAAAGTTTGGGTTATTGCAACATTATTTACAGACTGGTTTCCGAACTGTTTCATACCCAGTGTTCAAAGCTTTACTTCTTATTTATAATGCTCCCGGCCATTCAGAATCCCTAAAGTTTGCTGATCCAAATATAGAAGTTTGCTTCCTACCTCATAACACTACATCACATCACTGATATAACTATTAGATCAGGGAATAATAGCAGCGTTTAAAAGATATTATGTCAAGCGAACTTTCAGTTATTTATTGAATAGCATAGCAGATAATCCTATTCTTACTGTTACTGAGAATTGGAAAGCTTTTGATATCGCTCATTGCATAACATTTATCAAAAAAGCAGTGTATGAGTTATGTTCGTCAACATTGAATTCCTGTTGGAGAAAGTTATGCCCAGAGGTTGCGGCTGATATGTCAGCAATTCCTGACAAAACAATAGAAATTGAAGATATTCTAAGAATCTTACACCAAATTCATGGCGATTGTTTCGACCAGTTGCAGCCAAGTGATGTTGGATGTCGACGGCAATACGGGCGATAAGATTCCGACGAGGCAACGAGTATTAAGATGAGTTTAAGAGTTTACAAAACAATGTATTAGCCGCAAAACAGTTGCAAGATCTGGTTTAGGATGAAGACCTTTCACTTGAAAGAAGCCTAAAGTTTTCAAATGGTTTGAATGGGCTACTACAACCTTATAGGGAGATCCAAAAGGAGCTTACAAAAAAAATGAAACAGCCAACAATTTTGCTTTATTTTTCGAATATAAGTTTAACCTTTATAACAAAATTTAAATATGTACCTACACATTTATATTTATATTATATATATATATATATATATATATATATATATATATATATATATATATATATATATATATATATATATATATATATGTACCCAGATGTGTACCCGATGTACCCAGTTTATGGAAGAATGCTGAAGTGATTCTTCTTCATAAGAAAGGAGCACAGCAATATTTAAAGAACTACCGCCCAATAACCGTCTTATCAGTAATGTACAAAGTTTTTACCAAGAAAATATCCAAAAGAATATTAAGAATACTGATTGACGCACAACCAAGCGAGCAGGCACGATTCTGAAGCGGAGGCAATACAATGGATCATATCCAGGTCATAGAAAGGCACAATGAATACATTAATTCACTGTGCTTGGCTTTTATTGACTATGAAAAGGCCTTTGACTCAATAAGAATGCAACCAGGGGATAGACACAATCTATGTGAACCTACTGCGATCCATGTTTGAGGAAGCTACAGCTACAGTGCACATGGATGACCTTGAAATTAAAATCAACGTAGAAAGGGGTGTCGGGCAAGGTGACTCAATATCGCCTGTTCTTTTCTCAGCCTGCCTAGAAGAAGTATTCCGTAGTCTGGATTGGGAACAGGAGGGGATAAAAATCATTGGTGCATATCTATGCCATCTTAGATTCGCAGATTATATTGTTCTCCTCTCAAAAGATCCAGATGAGCTTCAAAAACACATACAAGAATTGCAAACGGCGGGAGAACCATTTGGTTTAAAAATAAACCTAAAAAAGGGTCAGGTTATGTTTGTCTGTCAACAGAAGAATTTTTATATTAGGAGGCGATTTGGAGGTTGCGGATCACTACATATATTTTGGGCAAAGGATTTCAATGGAGGGTTATACTGGCCGGGAAGTGGAACGGCGTGTTAAATGTGGCTGGCAGGCATTTGGTACGGTCAATCTAGTGTTTAAGAACTCCTACCTTGTCTGAAGAGAAAGGTCTTTAATCAGTGCGTGCTGCCTATTTTGACATACGAAAGTGAAACATGAACACTCATATCACAATCAGTTCAAAAGCTTCGGATAGCACAGAGGAAAATGGAAAGGTGTATGCTTGGTATTACAAAGCGGGACAAAAAGACCTGCATATGGATCAGAAAACAAACGAGGGTTTGTGACATCATTGGAATGGTGAAGCAATTGAAATGGAAGTGGACAGGCTATATAGCGAGGCGATGCGAGGACAGATGTACCAAATATAGAAGTTTGCTTCCTACCTCATAACACTACATTACATCACTGATATAACTATTAGATCAGCCAAGTGATATTGGATCAGCCAAGTTGCAGCCAAGTGATGTTGAAGAAGTTATAGCTTCTCACGACAATGAACTATCGAATCAGAACTGCTTAAAACTCTAGAAAATACATTGGATGTCGACGGCAATACAGGCGATAAGATATCGATGAGGCAACGAGTATTAAGATGAGTTTAAGAGTTTACAAAACAATGTATTAGCCGCAAAGAGTTGCAAGATCTGGTCTATGATGAAGACCCTTCACTTGAAAGAAACCTAAAGTTTTCAAATGGTTTGAATGGGCTACTACAACCTTATAGGGAGATTCAAAAGCAGCTTCGGGTAGCACAGAGGAGAATGGAAAGGTGTATGCTTGGTTTTACAAAGCGGGACAGAAAGACTTGCATATGGATTAGAAAACAAACGAGGGTTTGTGACATCATTGGAAGGGTGAAGCAATTGAAATGGAAGTGGATAGGCCATATAGCGAGGCGATGCAGGACAGATATACTAAAACAATCCTGGAATAGATACCGCTTGATCATAAACGCCCACGGAGAAGACCGAAAACACGATGGACGGATGATATTGGCAAGTATATTGGACCCGAATGGCAGAGGAAAGCTCAGGACCGCGCGAGTTGGAAGCATGCTGGAGAGGCCTTCCTCCTACAGTGGATCGACAATGGCTGAGTATATATATATATATATATATATATATATATATATATATATCGCCAATCGCGGCCCTCTATCCGGAACGAAACCATCGCGGTTGACATATCTCACTCTTTTATCTGAATTTTATAGGCTTCTAAAAATAATCTGACATAATGGAGATGTGATCAAGATTGAGTGAAAGAAACATTAAATGATGCCTTGAACGGGCTAGGCTCTCTATATATAGAGCTGCTGAAGAATATATATAACGAAGTAACTATTATTATAAAAATCAGTGAGGATGTGGCAACAAAGAGAATCCTTCTTAGAAGAGGCTTAGGACTTGGGAAATCAATAACTCTAAACTTTTTTAAGTTGGCCCTTGAAAATATATTTTGAAAGTTTAATTGAGGTAACGACAGTATTAATGTTGATGGCAAATATATCAACCGTCAGAAATTCTTATGACATAGTTCTCATAAGCTCTGATATAAAGCAGCTCGTGAAAGTAACAGAACAACCACATGCTACAGCCTTATAAGTGAGATTCCAGATGAACCTGAACAAGACAAAAATAGTGCCCAAATGAAATGAAGGATTTGCATATTCAAGAAACAGATATTAACTCACGTTACATTTGGATGAATAACTTCAACACTCAAAAAATTACATTTCAAAACATTTTTACATGCTTTTCGATATTTACCTGTTTTACAGTCCGGCATGGAAAAAGTTACAAAAAAGTTTTTGTCTGAAATGAAGCAGTTGACGGAACTGTAACTTAAAGGTATGGGAGTGGTTTTTTTATTGACCTAAGACGGAGTTTCAAAGACCTATGTTTGGCAGCTATTTTTCTATTATTTTGCTCGCCATTCAGCTCGAATATTGAAATATTCTGTACGATGCTTTTAGGAGTATGAATGTGTCAGGTACATACGAGGGTTGCTACTTATGTTTCCGGAATGATAAATAAAAACAAATATTTATCATTAAAATGGTTTTATTGTTTTTCAAAATATACTCCGCTATGATACACTTTTGCATACGTTTGAACGAATTTTCGTAGCACTTTTTCCAATTCAATTGCGATATCTCCAAAACATGCATTTTGAAAGCATCAAGCGCTTCTTTTGGCGTCGAAAATCATTGACCACGTAGTTTATTCGTCACGGACGGTAACAAAATGAAATCATTTGGTGCCACATCAGGACTGTACAGCGGATGACTCATCAATTAGATGTTTTCACCAGTGAAATAGTGAGTTGTTCGGTCCATGTGTGAGAGCTCGCGTTGTCATGACGCAAGAACGATCTTGCGTAGCTGATTGTTTTTTCTTATTTCTTCAAAGACTTTTGGCATACAAATGATTGTGAACCATTCAGAATTGACCGTTCTACGGTTCTCTAGTAGCACGTAGTGATATGCCCATTTATTCCAAAAAAATAGGCGGCCATTTGCTTCGAACTGCTTCTTTCACAAACAACTTTTGTTAGGTTTGGTTTATTTTGAAAGATCCATACAGTCCACTGCTGTTAACTTTCGAGCTCATACTCATATATCGAAGATTCGTCACCTATGTAGATGTTACACATGGCTTTTGACGTTTCACGATACTATTTTTTTTAGCATTTTTCGACAGCTTTTTTTTAGCGATTTTCAAATTATGTGGAATCCAACGCACACAGTTTTTTTTTCACGGCTAAATGTTCATGTATAATCTTGCGTGTGCTTGTCATACTAATACCCAGGGATGTCTTAATCTCACGGTATGTCACATGATGATTTTGCTTTATCAGTTGGCGCACAGTATGGATGTTTTCTGGCACAACATAGATTTTGGGCGACCTTCTTTAAATTCGTCCGTGACCACACGACCGCCACAAGTTTATTCCATTTTTTGACTGAGATGAAATTTTCAAGTCACCAAACAATATAAATAGCGTCCGTATGACAAAACGTTCTGAGTATGTATTCAGTCAACAATGTCAAACTTTACGAATTATATGGCATGTATAAGACAGATGGTGCTTAGCAACACCAATGTTTCCAATTCTGGATACATAAATAGTAACCCTCGTATTAGATTTACACATACGAGGTCTGTAAATAATGTAGACTGATGTTTTATAATTCTTTTATTCAATTGGAATTACAAATCTACAATATATTATTTAAATTACTTGCTTTGGGGACCCTCACAGCATGGGAGATTGTCCATTCTCCATAGTAGTGCTGGAAATCAGATATTTGAATTGCCTTCGGTTTGTAGGGTACGCCTTTTTCAATGTTTTCCAATGTCCCAAAATAGTGTAGTTGAAAGTGAGTTTTCAATTTTGGGAGAATGATAAAGTCAGAACTCAAGTTTGGTGAATACGGGGAATGCAGAGCCACGGTGATGTTTTTACTTGCCTTGTTTAAAACTCATTAATTTAAATCCCTATGTGGTAAGAAGCATTGTCGGTGATGCAGCACCCAGATGGTCTTGATGTTCGGACTCGTATGAGTGTCACTTTTTGGAAGTATTTTAAGAACCTCTCGTTAAAAATGCTGGTTTACCGTTTTGGCCTTAAGGTACAAATTCCTTATGGTCCATCTCGTCGCTATCAAAAAAAGTAAAAGCAGGCTTTTGATCGTTGATTTGCTTATAAGGTCATGACGAGATTGGAGTGTCCTATTTGTTGATTAATATTTGATGAACAAATTGAACTTTTTCTCGATTATTTTGACCGTCAAGCGATAATCAAAATACACGAGATCCTGGATTCTCCCTCTGATATATTTATCTTTAGTCGAGTTTCGGCTTTCTGAGAATGCCTTAAACCATTTGAAAATTTGGGCCCTTGACACAATACTGTTTCAATAGGCTTGTTGAAGTTTTGCAAACATTTCGGTCGCATCGAACTCAAATTTGAAATAAGACTTGAAATTGAAACACCATTGATTGAAATTGTCATCACTTTCTGAATGCACTAAGAAAACTCCTGCTTATGAAAATAAGTGAGACGGACCACCAAGTAACTCCAAGAAATTCAAGGTCGTATTAAAGACGCATCAGATGTTAGCCTGTATCCCCTCCAAAAGGGTAAACCAACAGATGATAAGTATCTGGCCTAGGCCAGAGATGGCGCTGCTGGTATTTAAAAAGTTATATTTTTCGTAAAAATAACCTTTCACAACGATACTGCCGAACTGTCAAGTCGCTGTGTGGTTTAGTTTGTGAATGGCAGCCATTTAAATAGAACAACTTTTGTGATTTTACAACAGTGGGAAAAGTTGAATATCGAGCAGTGATAAAATACTTGTTTTTGAAAAAGAAAACAATTGATGAGAATAAAACAGAGCTCAGCGATTCGTTATCAACCATAAAATATTAGACAGCCGAATATCAGACAGCAGACAAACGTGGCCGTACAAGCATTTTTGATGAAGATCGTCCTGGTTATTTTTATCGTATTATCGTTATTTATATCGTATAATTGTTGGCGAAACATGGATTCATCACTACAGACCAGAGATTAAAGAATAGCCCAAACAGTGGATTTTCCGAGGCGTATATGCGCCAAAGATCGTATTTTTTAGATAGGATACAATGATTTAGATAGGAAAAATAATGCATCCATCTCTTATGCATGCAACAGCATCCATCTCGGCTTTGATTTGCTCGGCTTTTGCAAATGCAAGAATTTAATGATGGCATATTTATAGAAACACTAACATCTACTGACGTAAATGACTGTTAAACAACTGAGCATATAAAATGGCTGTATTTTCAAGGTTATCTTTCAATGCGCGCTTTTATATTATCAGAAAAATATTCTGATGACGAATAACTCGATCTTCATGTTGAGGCTGGAAATGTTTTAGACTACCCTCGTATGTCAAAATGTTAATGCTGAAGTGAAAATAATTCTGATTCCATCTGAAAAGAATTTTTAAATTAGACAAAAACACATTCACCGAATCAATTACCAGCAACAACACACTAACAAATTAATCCTGCGACGTTCGTTTCGAAAAATGTCAATTCGTCGAGTGAATTCTTCCGGAATCGGAAATTGTGATATCCGGATGGAAAGTTCATTTTCCGAATGTTACAGTCGCTCGTTACTGGACCGGGTCTGGATACACTTGTTTAAAACTTGTTGTAATGGCAGGGTTAATTAATAAAAAAAAGTTCAAAGAAGAAGAAAAACTATTCGATTCACAAATTGAACTAAATCTAAAATTAGGAGTTAACACATATCAATCATTAATTTTTCTACGTATGATATAATAGCGAAGTGAGCGAGTTAAACATATTTTAACAAGATAGTTACTTTTGCCTAAATATTGTTGCAGTATTGTGATGGAAAATATCATATTTTTGTATCTATAGAAGTCACTGTGTATCGAAACAATTATCATACATATTCGAATTATATTCAGATTTTCTAATTTGTTAGTCAGTTTCGAACAACCTTAATAAAAGGACCGCTTAAATTAACATTTTTAATATGGATAGGCCAGCAGAGAAGAATGCCGTTTAGTTCAAGTCTCTATGTTATATAAAGCCTGTTATATAGATGAAATTCTGAAAATAACTATATAGTCATTTTAAAATGTATTATTAATTAAAACCCCATAGCAGCCAGATTTGATCGTATTCAGCTCAGGTTTTCAGAAAGAATCACCTTTTCTGGCCTACCGCCGACCCACACTCGCACGGTATATATATATATATATATATATATATATATATATATATATATATATATATATATATATATATATATATATAGTGTAAGTATTGCTTATTACTTATTATGTGGTTATTAAAAATTTTGTATTATATTAATTACGATTAAAGAATAAACTAAAGAACATTGTTTTGTTAAAACATTCTTCCTAAAAAAAAAGGTCGTGCATAGTACGGGTTGAGACTATGTGAGGATTCAGCGACTCAGATATGCAGAACACGTGGTGAAAGTGCTAGAGAATCGAATATAAGAGAAAATCGTGGAGGTGCGAAAAAGAGGTAGACCAAAAGTCCCATGCACATCAGAAACTGCTAAGGTTAGAATAACTTTCAACTGTCGAGAGTTAGAGGCGAAGGTTGAAGAAAATCGTACTTTACTGCTCGGTAGCAGTAAGGCACGATCAATAAGGTTAGAATAACTGC
The DNA here is from genome assembly GCA_031761425.1 of Cosmopolites sordidus. Lineage (NCBI taxonomy): Eukaryota > Metazoa > Arthropoda > Insecta > Coleoptera > Curculionidae > Cosmopolites > Cosmopolites sordidus. The sequence goes on from JARFXV010000282.1 coordinate 232,131, forward strand.
CAACTGCTGTCCAGAGTTAGAGGCGAAGATTGAAGGAGATCGTACCTTAAGTAAGGAATGAAGAATGTTGAGTTATATGAGTTGTTGAATCATGATCGGATTATTGCTGCAAAACAAGAAAGTGATTGTGGTAAAATATTTTGTGTATAGTACTAAATAAGTTCAAAAATAAGCAAGAACAAGAATTGCTTTAATAAATTAGTGATACGTATGATTATCAAGAAGAAGCATGGTCGGTTTATCTGTCGATGAGTGGCTGTGTTTGATAAAATGCTTCACATATTTGACCAATTATTTCTGCTGTATCCAGCCAGATTCATCAGGAGGCATCATTCCTGATGAGACATTATCCTTGAGACATTATTCTACTGAAAATAAAGAAAGGTGGCATATAATTTCAGCCAGCATTTATGGCAAGTGCCATAGTTATCATAGTGCCACGTTCTTGTGCAGCAGTTTGAACACTTTTTTTCTGCCTTTTAACCAGACGACTTTTCCGATTTTCGTTGGAACTGTCGAAAAGCCAGACTCGTCCATATTCCATATGGATTATGTATCAAAATGGTACAAATCGAAAAGTACACTTAAACGATCAAAAAATGGGTCTACATTTTCCTTGCAGAAGGCCTTGATCCGGTTAGGACTTGTTCGTTCGGGCGTGCACAAAGAAAGTTTTTTGTGTCGCAGCATGAAGCCAAGATTTTCCAGCTATTTTATTAGTATCCCACGATGCTGGATATTCGATAATCAGTTTGCGCGCAAATTCGTAGGCTAATTTTTTCAATTTGGTTATGCTTAAGCCGTAATAGATATGACAGCACAGCACAAGATATTCGACCAAAGGTTCTTGTTTGTCATTGAACATCAAAAACAAGAATATTAAAAATTTGTGATTAAAATGAATAAAAAAAGGTCGTACACTCTTTGGCGTCGAATACGATGCAATATAGCGAACTATAGGCATCAACTCTTCATAAGACTTCATATTTAAAATATCTGGACTTCTTTATCCGGTTTTGCAATATACCACGATAAAATAGATTTGACAGTGAGTGAACAGTGAATCTGATATCCCTCTTTTCTTCTTTAATTGCTTTTTTGAATAACTAACTTTCGCTTTTATTTTTGTTTTACCACTTTTTTACTTTTTCTTACACTCTTTTGTTTTATTCTTTACTTTTGTTGGATTATTGTTTTTTGTTTTCACTTCTTCACTGACAAGAATTGAACTGGCGTCAGAGCGGAAGTGAGGCTCCTTATATACCCCCAGCTGGCTGTGAAGAAGTGTCCAGTGGTGATCAAAGACTTTGAATGTCATTGATCCTATCGAATATTCTAGAATGTTTCATGTAATTCTTCTGATAGGATTTTTAGAATATTATATTCTAAGAAAAAAATTAATTAAAATTCTAGAAAATTCAATATAATTCGATGGAATATTCTAGACAATTCGATATATTTCTAGAAAATTTGATAGATTACTCTAGAAGATTCGAGAAAATATGAGAACACGTAGCGTCCCAACCTACGTGCCTCAACTGTCTCAAATTTTTGAAATGACATGACCTTTTTTTCCCTATGCAAGATATGTTGGAAATTCATTCAGGACTACAAAAGAAACAAAAAAATGGGGTACAATGTTATATCCACCTTTTTCTATCGATTAAAAAATGTCCTTTTCTCACTTATCGGAAATTTTCGAAAATAAAAAAATTTCACAAATTTACTGGTTTGCTTCGGCTCATATACAAGGAACACGAGCTACCAAATCTTACTCCTATGAAAAGTTTGCTCATAATGAATAAACAACTTGACAGTAAAAACATTGGTGTCGATAGTGGAAAATAATTGAGAAATAGTACTGTCCCAACCTACCGACGTCTCCCCTATATAATACCGGTCATGCGCTAAAATGCACAAGAGCATACATAAAATCTTTCCATAATTTCATAATTCATAGTTGAATTTCAAACTAATTTTAGACAAAAAAATAAAAATACCTGCAAATTATTTGAATAAAATAGCGATTCAATTCAGAAGCGATCAATATTCAAATAAATAACTACCAACTAGCAGACGTTACCCTAAAATGTCAATTCATCGACTGATTGCTTCCGGGATCGGAAATTGTCGTATCCGAATTGAAGGTACATTTTCCGAATGTTCGAGTAGCTCGTTACTGGACACACACAAAAACCTCTCACCATAATGGGATGGTTAGTCGAGGAAAAGTCAGAGATCGTTCGATTCGAAATTGAAATGAACCTGGAATTACGTGCCAACAGATATATATGTCACCGTTTTTTATATTAACCTTTCTATGCATAATACGTGAGAAGATTTTTAAAAATCCGGAATCACTTCTAAGGGGCAGCATAGTTATTGTAAAATTTGTCGTCAAAATGCCACAGCTAATAAAAAATTCACTGTGCCTTTTGACTGTTGGATTAATTATTAGTTTTTTGTTAGCAATTTCTTTGGTTTAAGTCATTACAACAATAAAAAGAAATAACGGTTCATCCAAATTGTGAGGTTTTTAATTCTTGAATAAAACACAGATGCCGTTATGAATTTGCCTAGGTCTAGTATTATTTCAGAACATTTATAAAAATGGTATGGTATTTAATAAAACAACGCATTAAAATTTTTGAAATATTTTATGAAGATGTTTTTAGAAAATTATGTGATATTTACGGTTTGCACAATCGTCCATCTGAAACTACGATCTATCAATCGAATTGTTCAAAAAATTGAAGAAACTGGTTCGGTGCACAAGAGCATATTGATTTGGTACGTGAAAGTGTTGCTGAAGACCCAGAAATTTCCATTAGTTGAAGTTCACAACAATTTCGACTGAGTGAATCTACAACGTGGCGTAAAGATTTAGCTCTGCAGGCATATAAGGTTCAAATAACACAGGAGCTAAACCCACTGGATCATTCAAAACGTCGTGCATTTGTCAACTGGATCAAAGAACAAAAACATATGATTGTTCTCAAAATATCATCTTTTCAGATGAAGCACATTTTGCAATTCTTAGCTATGTTAATAAACAAAATTGCCACATTTGGGGTGAGAAAAATCTACGATTGATTAATGAGAAACCTTTACATCCTAAATGAGTCACTGTTTGGTAGGCATTATGGTCAGGAGGTGTATTTCGTTCGGATTTTTCTGGGCTTAATTAAATAATATTGATCTGGAGGATATGTAGATTCAACAGGTTAGCGCTACACCTCTCTCTGCTAATGAAACAATTGATTTATAGAGAAACCAATTTCCTAGACGAGTTATTGCAAGAAACGATGATGTTAATTGGCCACCAAGGTCATGCGATTTGACACCGTTGGGCTATTTTCTGTGGGGTTATGTGAAAAGCTCAATCTATAAGAACAATCCACAATCGATGCTTGAACTAAAGGATGAAATTATTCGAGTCATTGGTGAGATAGAGCCAGGGTTACGTCAAAATGTTATGCAAAATTTTGATAAAAAAGTGGATATCTGTCGAGCTGCAAGAGTTAGATATTCATGTCATTTAGCAGATATTGTCTTTGTGTTTAAATGTTATACGCTATGTTTAAATTATCAATCAAGAGCAATCAAGTGTTTTTTGAAATCAACGCAAATTTTGTCTTTTATTCAAGAATTACAAAAAAAAACGAAACACAAATCCAAAACACAAATACAAAAAAATAGATACGAATGGCTTTATTCTTTTTCATAATATACTCTTGTACAAATATACTTTTCCATTTCGGTTGAATCAATTATAAGAACATTTATGTCACTTAGAAGTTGGGATTGCAGGAGTTTTACATAAATAAGTTTGCAATTACAAATAAGTTTGCAATTTACAATATTTGAAAACAAAAAGACATCACACTGTAATAAATCAGGATTATACGGTGGATAAAATATGACATCCTCTGTGAAAAATGACATTGTCAGGATGAAGAATGATGCAATGATTTCGATTATTTCTACAAAATTCAATGATCACTTCCGATGTGTTGTACACACAAAACTATTATTATTTATTTAATATAACATATATAACTTTTATTATAACATATTTAGCTATGATAAAATATTCATGCAATGTTTTTTTATTCTCTAATTCTGTCGTATAGACATTGCAAATTGTGACTAGATTAAATATATCTAACGAACAATATCTTCATGCAATAGTCTAGGAATTTGTTTTACATCACTATCTAGAAATGTGGTAAACTACATGTATGTCACATGCTGATCCGCTGCTAATATTTCCCTTAGAGCAACGATAATGTTTGCAATAGCAGATGGTGATTGTTGAGATATGTTTGAATTGTTGAGATATGTCTAGACACGCATAAATTCTGCAAACTAAATATTAACTAACATGAAAAATGTTAAATTTTACAATGTAGAATTAACGAAACGTCCTACTAATGCGGATTTCCCTACTATATACACTTTTATGCCAACCAAGATATTGTAGCGTTTAAAATTTATCGGCCGATCGATCGTCTCCATACAAAAAAAACGGACAGCGACCTAGTACTCGATGTCGCAGACTAATCCCTCCATTAGAGATGGTTTTAGAGTCCAAACATTTTAAATTTCAGACGTTTTAGACATTTTAGATAATGCGGGGCATTTATGGTACTAAACGTACGACTCCGTATATGTCAGTAAACTCTCATCTTAGTTACCGGAGTTTTCGATAGTCGGATATTTAAACGGTACCATAAAATATAAAGACCAGAATTTATTTAATTATTATTATCACTATTGTTACCCATTTATTATTCAGTCACTATTTATCTACTATCATTTTGTATTTCACGAATGGTAGAAAGAATCCTTTACACTTTTACAATGTGAGTTTAATGTTGAACAGTTTTATCTATATTATGCCTAGGGAGGTGTAAGCATCACATTTAAATTTCTTTTTTGCCTTATAATTATTTTATTTTTTTAATTTAATTATTTCTATAATTATTTCTTTTTTTAATTTAATTTTTTGTTTGCCTCTGAATGTTCGCTTGTGTTTATTAAATAATTTTTATAGTTAAGTTAGTCTTTTTGTAGACTAGGTAAACGCTTTTCCCAGTTTAAGTATTTATTTTTTCTAATTCCGACGAAATGGGTGACGCCGTCGTAGAAGTGCCGACGAGATCCATCCGTGACCCACGATCCAACGTGTAATTCAAATAAGTCAAAAGGCTACAATATATAAGGTATTTGATGAAGTTTTTTAGAGAATAATACCAATATTATAACAAGCAGTCACTATTCTTCGAAGTAGTCGGAACGTCGTTTAACCAGTGAAAGGTTTTCTTTTCTTTCGTTTATATTTTCAAAAGAAATAGTATTGACACGATGGTTTTCAATAGTAATGAGTTTGGTAGAGCTACGATAATGATCTGTGATCAGAACGTCAATCAATAGTGATCAGATCAATAGTGATCAGTGAATAGTGAAGATCAATAGTGATCAGAACGGCTATTGTATAACATTTTGAGCCCTTAAGGTATTGCGTGTTCTTCGCACTTCAATTAAAGAATATTATTAGTGAGATTACAGAAATGATATGTGCTGTTTATGGGCAAAAAGCGGTAAAACATAAAAAATGCAGGATAATAGGATCCATAGTTTTGCTTTGAAAATAACCACTTTCTGATATGTAAAGCATTCCGGATATCAATCCATTCGTTCTGTGGAAAGTCACAACGTTTCGTTAAAATATCATTTGGTATTTTTAGGTGTTATTGGCTATGCTTTAAGAGTTCAACTGGCGTGTACCGATCGTTGCGCTTACTTTTATAGGCCGGCTTGTATCAGGATAGTTCCGGGATGGATATTTGCTTTGTTTTTATAAACGATTTCCACACTTTTGGAATAGTGCGAGCGTCATTTCATGTATTGAACAGGCCTTGCAGTTTTCAATATTTGCTATTTCTTTGGTTCCTTTAAAGTTGATTTTATACCCTGTTTGCAGGTGGTGTTGGAAGAGAGCATACACGTACGAGGGTTACTATTTATGTATCCGGAATTGGCAACAATGGTCTTGTTAGGCGCTATCTGACATATGCATTGTAAAATTTGACATTGTTGACTGTATACGTACTCAAAACGTTTTATCATACGCACGTTATTTGTATTGTTTAGTGACTTGAAAATTTTATCTCAGTCAAAAAATAGAATGAACTCGTGAGAATTTTTGTATCATGATTTACTACGACTTCGACTTTTGGGCGATAAAACACCATCTAAAATGTCCAATGTTCCACTGTATATCACTGGTTTAATGAATTTAATCGCGGCCGCCGTTCGCTCACGAAAGAAATTTAAAGAAGGTAGTCCAAAATCGGTTGTTGTGATCGTCAGGATCCTTATGTGACATATTTTGAGATCAAGACATATCTGGGCATGACACGCATACATGAGATTTTACATGAACATTTAATCGTGAAAAAGATTTGTGCGTGTTGTATTCCGCATAATTTGACAATCGCTCAAAAAAAGGCTTGTGTCGACTGGTGCAAAGAAATGTCCAAAAAATACAATCGTGGTGCATCAAAAGCCGTGTATAACATCTACATAGGCGACGAATCTTGGGTTTATGCGTATGACCCCGAAAGTAAACAGTAGTCGATTGTATGGCTCTTTCAAAATCAGTCAAACCCAACAAAAGTTGTTCGTACAAGAAGCACTTTGAAACAAATGATCGCCTATTGGAAAAAGCAACCAGCGACGTAGGATCATTCTTCACAATGACAATGACTCTCACACATCGGACCGAACAACACAATATTTGATCGGTCAAAACATAGAATTGATGGGTCATCCGCCGTACAGTCCTGATTTGGCACCAAATCACAATAGTTCAAAATACATGTTTTGCAGATACCTCAATCGGAATTGAAAAAGTGTTATGAAAATTAGTTCAACCGTATGCAGATATATCGATCATTGTCGAGAATACTTTGAAAAATAATAAAACCATTTTCAATGATAAATATTTGTTTTTATTTATTATTCCGGACACATAAATAACAACCCTTGTAGTCTATTTGTTTTTTAAGTTGTTTTGATGTTCTTGTATTCTAGCCGTCTATTTGTTTATCCTATATATGTTCCGTTGCAGTCAGAACAAGATATACTGTATACCCCATGGTTTTATTTGGTTTGTAGACTGTTCTGATCTTGAGTTTCCTTAATAATCGGCTCATCTTGTCCGTGATTTTCTTTTGCGGATTGCAGCAGGACTTTTAGTGCATTTGATTCTTCATCTTCTACTGTTCTCCGTGTTTAACTCCCTGACGGTGGACCTTCCTCAATTTCAATTTACTGAATAACCGTTTTGTCTGAGTAATGTGGACATTTTTGGTAAATTCTCCTTTCTTGTTTTATGTAGTGTCATCGGAAGGATCTGGAAATTAAGATGTTAGCTACCGCCTGGATTTAAAAAGGGTGATTATGCTTCGATGCGGTTTGAGTAGGCTGCTATACACTGTGCGTTCGAGTGAGCCGGTTAGTTTTCTTGTGGTTCAAAAAACGATACTTTCCAATCATGTTCGACTTTCAAAGTGAACTGTATGTTGGGGTGGATTTTGTTCGGTCGGGAAATTATTCAGAAGTTCATGGTTCAGATGTCGTCGACGTAGTGTTTCCAGAGTTTAGGTTTTAGTTGGTTAATGCTTTTATTTTGAAGTATACCATAAGCATTGGAGCACTATCGGTCTGTCTGTAGATCTTCTGGTTGAAGTAAAAATATGTGTTTCTCAGGTAGTGTTTAGAGAGTTCGCACACATTTTCGTTTAGGTTTAGAACTTTGTTTATAGGAATACTTGTATATAGTGAGATAATGTCCAGGCTTTCAAGTGTGCCTGTATTCTCTAATTGAAAATCCCTAATTATTTCTGTAAAATGTTCTGTAGGAATTATCTCGAAACAACCTGCGCAGTCTCCAGCCGAATAAAAGCAAGGTGCAACGGTCTGTGCACCTCAGTTGGACTCTTCATTCGAAGCGAACAACACTTGAGAAAGCCAAATGATATTTTGGCGAAATATTACAGAGCTTTTTTTTTATGACTTTGCTGCAAGGCAATTCGCCAGCACAATTCCGTAGCAACCCCGGTCTGTCTGGCTCTAAACCATGCCGAGGCCACCGAAATGTTCTTGATATTACAGAGCTCTTTCACTCGTACTCCACGTGGTGCCCCGTTCCTCTCTATTCAACCGCCACTATAGGCCAACCGCTACCTGTCCATAGGTGGCTCCGTGTGTTTCTAGCCTTTGAACCGTGATCAACCGGTTCAAGTCGAATGAAAAAATCTTTATATCCTCGTCGAGTAACAATGTGTTGTGTGTATGCATTGTGTGTTAGAGGGTTTTTAGGGCTATTTTTTCATGGAAATGACGACGGTTAAACGCTAAATATTAATGGCGAACGCTGCCGCGATATGTTAAGAAACTTTTTATAGTCTCAACTGGACAATATGCACTCGAACATTATCTTCTTTCAACAAGATGACTCCACGTGTCAAAATTTGGATTTGTTACGGACACGTTTTCCTGGTCCCGTCATTTCTCTAAATGGTTATATTCAATGGCCTGCAATATGATGCCATCTAACCCCCCTCGACACTTTCCTGTGGGGCTTCTTCAAGGACAAATTCTATTCTAACAATCCGAATAATGACCTGAAGCAAAACACGCATCAAATTATTGTTGAAATTTTACTGCAATTGTGCCAAACTGTTATTGACAACTTTATGCAAATAATGGCCATCTGTAGACTCGATATTTGAAAAATAATATTTTTAAAACATAACATCCATCTGGAAGTTTTTTGATAAAGTTAACAAACATGTTATGTTTCTACAATTGTGGCCATCTCAAAGTATCTATTGAGACTAGTTCTATATCTGCACCGAATCTTAATAAAAGTTGATTTTCATTCATATAACCTCAATTAACGTATGAATTCAGGCTAGATTCGTTCATTAGTTGAACGAATTCAGGCTACAATTCGATACAAAAGATAAATACATAAAATTACATACATCAACTAAGTGATATTTTTTGAATTCAAGGTCAATTTTTGAGACTAAATTATTATTACTCCAAAAGATGTACATCGAAATGTATAATATCTATCATTAAGGAAACACCCTTTATATAAACTATATTTTTTTAAACTATATTTTCTGGTTATTTTTTATAGTATGTTCGCAAAACCAATGTACTTTTATAATCACCAGCTTAGAATTTAAGGAAGTTATAATAAATATAATTTATTACATATTGAATATTGTTCTGAAGTAAATAAGAAGTTTTAGAAGAATATCTGAAGTTTTGTGTTAAAAGACAGGTAGAAGGCAGTGTATAGTAAAATAAGTTCGTGGTAAAGTTTCTAATGGTTTTTAAGTGTGCCGGATACAAATAAAAATATAATACAATTTAAAAAGGTTAATGAAAAAGCTGTTGTCAGTGTAAAGGATCACAGTATCAAAATATAAATAAGTTCAGGAGAAAACATTGTTTTCTTAATACTGTAAGACTTAATGTAAGATTTTATTTTAAGTAAGATATAAGATTTTCCATTTTTAGAATTTTTAAAAAAAGTCTCTTTCCGCGAGTAGGTGTAAGGTTAATTTTAGTTAAACGTGGGTGTAACAGTGTAATTAATTTTCAAATATATTTTTATTGCATGGAGGAAGAAATAAATATCTCCATTAAGAAGACTCAAACAAACTTGAAAAATAACTTGGAACGTCCAAAAAGTATCATGATTTATTTTGTTTGTGAGAGACAATTAGTGCATCCTGTTGGTTCTCTATAGAAATATATCTTATGGAACGTTAATAACGTTGAAACTTGCATGCATTGTACATAACGTATGTACAATGTATGCACGTTTCATTAATAAATATATTTTTATATTTATTATTGTTTTCTAATGTGGTGCTAATGGAGCAAAAATATAGTAAACTTTGGAATATAAAATAGGCATCTATTTATCGCCTGAATACTTAACTTTCATCATCATTATCATCATCATCACCTTTAGCTCAACAGTCCTTTATGAGTCTCGATCGTCGCACTGTTCTTTTTCCATTTGGACCAGGTCGGAGGCCACGGTTTTCTAATTTGGTAGGCCGATGATTGTGGCATCGTACTTGACACTGCCCTCCCATCTGAATTTCGATCTTTCCGGTCTCAATCGACCATCTGCCTTCGTAGACAGTATTCTGCTTGGCATTTTCTTAGCATTCATTTTGAGGATATGCTTCATCTGAGCCGTTTGGATTTGATAATGGGTACAATATCCCCCCTCCAAAGCGGGCATAGAGGTCGTATACTTCGTGGTAATAGTGGCTCTTCACACTTTATCCTTGCAAGCACCCGCAAATATTGCTCTCAGTAATTTTGTCTTGAAAATTAAAAGGAGATTTGAGTCAACCTTAGTTAGTACCCATGTGATTGAGGCGTAAGTGAAAACTGCTGGTTTGTACTGCGGGTTAAGTTGCGATTTCTCAGGTATTTACACAAGCCGTAATACATCTGCTTGTCAGTTGCTTAATTTCACCACAGGTCGCTTGATTTCACCATATTTACTATTTTCGGGGTTGATTGTAGATCCTAGGTAGGTGAACTGAAGAGAGGCTTCGAAGACGTAGTCGACTACTGAGACTACTCTTTTTTGTCTGAAATTTCGAATGCGTGATATTATTGATCATTAATTTTGTTTTATTTTTGTGGATGTTGAAACCTATAGTTTTCAGCTTCGGAGAAGGAACGGATCGATATGTCCACATCATCGGCATACACAAACAATTGCACCAATTTATAGAATATGGAGCCCGATGTGTTTATATGTGACTTCCTTACTACTGATTCTAGTGCGATATTAAAAAGAATATAGGCCATCATCCATCACTCTGCCTTAGATCATTGTATGTCTGTATATATATGTATATATATATATATATATATATATATATATATATATATATATATATATATATATATATATATATTGCTGAAGAGGGTCAGCTATTTTGAGATTGCTTTATCGAACCGCTCTGTTGTGTTACAAGATCCAGAGAAGATAGAAATATCAGTTTAATATGAAGAAATCACCAACAATGTGCTTCAAACGACTGCTTTAATAGCACCAGAAGAAAAAGGTTTCAAACAGATGAAAATCTCCAGTGAGACCATTGATTTAATAAAGAATCGACGGATAATAGGAAATGCAGACAGTCCATTTGGCAGTGCCCAGTAAGCTGAGCTCTGCAAAACTATAAGGAAACGTATCAGAGAGGACACGCGCCGGTTCAATATGCAGCTAGTTCAAAAAAACCTCTTAATGCGTGAGGATGGCACAGTGTGCAGGGCGCGTATGCAAATGCTAGAGGTTGTCAGAATATTTCATTCCCAGTTCTGTGAATATCAGTACCAATCAAAGATAACAATACCCACGGAATAACAAATGCCAGATATCCTAGTGGCGGAAGTAACAAATGCTATAGAATCGATGAAAAACGGCAAGACTCTAGGAAAGGACATTGTAACTGTCGAAATGTTAAAAGCTGGTAGTCGGATGTTACATAAAACATTGGCAAAATTATACTCAAAATGCATCAAAGAACAAAAAGTACCTGAATTATGGAAAAATGTAGAAGTGATCGTTTTACATAAAATAAGAAGCACAGGAAGATTTAAAGAACTACCGTCTAATAAGTCTCCTATCAGTAATATACAAGATTTTCAAAAAAATATACAAATATACAAAAAAAAACTGAATGACGCACAACCAAGAGAGCAATCAGGATTCAGAAGTGGATTCACTACAATGGATCACATCCAGGTTATAAAGCAGGCCGTAGTAAGGAACAACGAATACACCATGCCACTGTGCTTGGCTTTTATCGACTATGAAAAAGCATTTGACTTAATCTCAAAGTAGTCCATAATGGAGCATTGGTGAGCCAGGGGGTAGACAAAGTATATGTAAACCTATTAGGATCGATATATGATAGAGCTACAGCGACAATTCGCCTTGATGATCTTGAAGTGGGAATTAATGTAGAACGGGGTATACGGCAGGGTGACGCAATATCGCCTATTCTTTTGCCCTTGAAGAAATATTCCGTACACTGGGTTGGGAACAAGATGGTGTAAAGATCAATGGTGCAAACTTAAACCATCTTAGATTTGCACATGATATCGATCTCCTTTCACAAGACCCAGAAGAGCTGCAAAGACGCATACAAGAGCTGCAAAGGGCTGGTGAACCATTTGGCTTCAAAATAAACCTGAAAAAGAGTCGGGTTTGGTGTTGGGTATGTTCAATAAATTCGCTCAGGGTAGAAGAATTTCAGTTTTAGGAAGGGATTTGGAGATTGTGGACCACTTTATATATCTTGGGCAGATGATTTCAATGGAGAATTTTACCATCCGGGAGCTGGAACCACGTGTTAAATATGGCTTGCAGGCGTTTTGCAGGCTCCATCGTGTTTAAGAGCAGACTCCCCCTTTGCCTGAAAAGAAAAGTTTTCAGTTAGTCCGTTCTACCCGTTATGGTATACTGAACTGAAACCTGTACACTCATATCGCAATCAATTCAAAAACTTCGAGTAGCAGAGTGGGGATGGAAGAGACAGACGAGACAGATACAAGACGAGACAGAAAGCCTTGCGCATGGATCAGGGAACAAACGAAAGTGTGTGACATCATTGGAAGAGTAAAGCAATGGAAATGGAGATGAGCAGGCCATATAACGAGGCGATGGGACGACAGATGGATGGCAATCCTGGAGTGGATACCGCTTGATCGCAAACGTCCTCGAAGAAGACCGAAAGAACGATGGACTGATGACATCGTTAATATATATATATATATATATATATATATATATATATATATATATATATATATATATATATATATATATATATATATATATATTACATAACACAGAAATATATTACATAATATATAACATATTACATAACTTAGAAATTTGATGCACAAGCGTATGACACGTCGCTGCATATTATTGAAAATTAAGATCGGTGGTATCCGAAATTTCCATGTTAGGCCACAAAGAGTCTATTATTATGTCTCTATAGCGCACACCATTGACTAAATTTGACTTTTCATACTCATATTTAAAAAAGTACGAACCGATTATGTCTTCGATTTAAAATTTGCGCTAAGCAGTGACTCGTTCCTATGTGTATTAGGATATTTGATTAATCGATATATTAGTATTACCGACATATCTACCAAGAACCCACTAACCACAATTTTTCGACAATAATTGTTATCAGCACCGAGACTTTCTAAGCCGCCAATCTGTAAACGTAATGAATCTATAATCTTGTAAGTATGTAAACCTAAGTCTTTCCCCATATACTGCCTAACGTCGAGGTCGAAAGAGCAAATTATTAAGAGTATTGACTAACTGATAATACAGCATTTAGAATACTCGCATGCTGCGGCTATATTTTCTTATGTACGATCAGGGCGCATGCGTTTTAAAGGCTTGGTAACCGAAATGTTTTGATTAGATAGTGAATACCATTCTTACTTGGCGAACCGATTACGCGGAACAATTCTGGACGGATATTGCGAATAATATTCATAATTGAACGTGAATTTTCATTAAAAAATTCAGCAATTTGTACGAGCTCTGCGATTTTACAGCATTTTACGTTTTCCTAAGTTTTTAAATAACGTCTTTCCAAACACAAACTTGAAATAGCTTGACCAAAGAGAAACAGCGCTCATTTCAAATCCTGCTGCAACTCTTGTTGAAAAACTCTTTTAATAATGAATGGTTTAAAATTGGCTCTGTACGTTCCTTCGTAAAACTGAAGAGACACAAATATATTTTGCCAACATTCAAATTACAAAAACTGAATTATATAAAAGTATTTTTTAATTATACCTGACTGATTAGAAAAGTACGAAAGTTATGTCGTGATCAAACAAAAAAGTCCCCCTTAATATTTGAAGGGTTCAAAAAGCTAAAATTAAAAACCTCCATATTTCATTAGCCCTACGTTTTAAAAAGTTAATTTAATAATGTTTGTCGAGCAAACTAAGTTCACGGTGAGCAAAGCAAACGCACCCATTTTTCGGCCATGTTGAATTAAAAAAATTATATTAATGTCTTTTGTAATTAAAAATAGTTTTAAAGTTACCAGACTGTTATAGGTTACGGTTAGGGATGACCCGTTTTGATAATTAACTAACCGATGAAATAACCAGAGATGTACAAGATACCTCACAAAAAGTATCTGGTGTATAAGAGACAAGATACTTTCAAATAATGTATTTGAGATATTAGATACAAGATACTTTTGGAAATGGTTTTTGAAGTACAAGATGCCAATACGCATTTTCAAAATACTTTTTTACATAATATATATTTTTATTTTTAAACATATTTGTTTGTCTACAGTCTACAATATGGTCTTTAAGGTTTTAAATGAAACATCTGATCACCCATTTTTCTTGGATTGGGTCTCATTATCATCCCCCCGAAAGAGAAGAGTCACTTCACAGGGGCGGAACTCGACAAACAGGTGTTATTTTTAACTTTTTTTTATTGTTGGATAAATATTTAAAATTTTTAGGCGGATGTCCTTGTTATTTAGGTATTTAAGTGTTTCTAAGTCAGCGGTGCTGCCAGTAGACCCTGTGTTGTCGCCACTAGTGGTACTAGCAATAGAGGAATCGGAGTCTTCTAAAAATATGTAATAAAATTCGCCTTTTGTTTTTTTTTGTCCTCTCTATTGCTCTTTAAAGTCTCTGATTTTTGTCTTTTGTGTGATCATTTTGCCGTGTTTTAATCAGGACAATCTCTTTTACATGTTCTTTAAATTCTTTTGGTACCCATTTAATTTTAAGAAACGGATAGGACTCTGAGGCTAATATTGCATAATTTACTGCAGGTTGAAACTGCAAAAACTTTTGAATCGTTTATTTAGATTTTCTTCGATGATACCTAACAAAGTGCCCCATTATTTTAGATTTTCCATTTTAAGACATTTAACCATATGTTGGATTCTCATTAGTTCTGGTAGTAGACAATCATAGTAGGTAAATTTTGGCCCACCCTTGTAAATTTTGAATAGCTTCTGCTATTGGCTTTGAACAGTTTACATATTCACATGAAAAATGTATTTCATGGTTCTTAGAAGGGGGCAATTTAAGACTTTTCCTGTACTGCTAAAAGGTCTTTTATGGAATTATAATAAGAGCTCCATCGGGTTGCGAAGAAGTTGGTGATTTCTCTGCCAATTCCAAATATGTTTTACATACTTTTGATGATCTAGATCATAAATTCCAGAGTGCTTGTGCTGTTTGCTAAGGCTGCATCATGCAGTTTCTTATAAAACATGTTTTTCAGTCTTGCTTGTTTACAATCTGTACTGGAAACCAAATGCAAAGTATGCGTAGCGCATCTTTCAGTCCTGGCAGTAAGGTTCTGGTAGCAAATTATCATAATTTTTGTTCACATTTTACGTTTTTTTTTCCATTTTCAGTATAATGGATCAAATCCAGGTTGTCTAACAGGCCATAAAAAGGCACAATGAATACACCATGCCACTGTTCTTGATTGATTCCCCCCACGGGATAGACAGAGCCTATGTAAACCTACTGAGATGCATGTATGATGAAGTTAAAGCGACAGTTCATATGGATGATCTTGCAGTTAAAATCAATATAGTATTGGGTTTACGGCAGGGTGACTGAATACCCCCGGCTTTTTTCTTAGCCTGGTTTGAAAAGGTATTCTGTAATCTGGATTGGGAACAGGATGGAATAAAAATAAATGCTACTTACTTAAGCCACCTTAGATTTGTAGATGATATCTTTCTCCTGTCACAAGACCCAGATGAACTACAAAAACATACACAAGGGCTGCAAAGGGCGAGAGAACCATTTGGCTTGAAAATAAATCTGAAAAAGAGTCAGGTTATGTTCAACAAATTTACTGAAAACAAGAATATCTATTTTAGAAAAGTGACTTAGAGGTGGTGGACCACTACATATATCTTGGGCAATAGATTTCAGTGGAGGGTGATACTACCCGGGAAGTGAACGACGCGTTAAGAGTGGCTGGCAGGTATTTGACATGCTCAACATGGTGTTTAAGAACAAACTCCCACTTTGTCTGAAGAGAAAAGTTTTTGATCAGTGTGTGCTGCTTGGTTTGACATAGGGAAGTGAAACATGGACACTTACATCACAATCAATTCAAAGATTTCGGGTAGCACAGAGGGGAATGGAAAGGTGTATGCTTGACATTACAAAGCGGGACAGAAAGACCTACATATGGATGAGAGAACAGACGAAAGTATGTGTCATCATTGCAAAGTGAAGTAATTGAAATGGAGGTGGGCAGGCCATCTAGCGAGGCGATGTGACGACAGATGGGCCAAAGCAATTCTGGGATGAATACCGCTTAATACCGCATAAGCGTCCATGAAGAAGACCTAAAACATGGTGAATCGATAACATCATCAAGTATATTGGACCAGAATGGCAGAGGAAAGCTCAGGACCGCGTGAGTTGGAAGCACTCGAAGAGGTTTGGGACAATTTGGTTAATAACACTGGATTATCATTTTACCTGGGTAGTAGTAATTACTTAGAAAGGTCTGTTTATAAATAATTAGTAGCATCACATGTACTTTGTGCCCATGATGTTGTATGGATGACTCAAGAACTCTATTCACTAGCTTGCAACAAGCACAAAATTTAGTTAAGTTGAATTTTTAAACTAACGCTATAGGGAAAACCTTTGAAAGTATGTTTACTCAATTCACTGTGAGTTTACTCGTAAAACTTTATTAAGTTGCTTTTTATACACGCACGGCTAATGAAACATGCAAATTTTTAATTTCGGCTTTTTGAACCCTTTAAGCCAATTATTACCGAATGTTTTGTTGCTGTCGCGAGCTACTGCGGTAATTTTTTTTAATCAGCGGAGAATAATTGCAAAAGGATTTTTACATAACTCAATTTGAAAGCTTTTCGGTTGTAGTATTTGTGTGTTTTTTAATTCATAGAATTTGTTTTACATTGTTGATTTTTTAGGGATGCAGCTTATTGAATTAGGTTTTAATATGATACGATATTTATAATTTATATATTTTTTTAATTTGCTTTTATCTTGATAATAACATACTTTTATACATACCTTTATCTCTAAGTCTTTCTCTAGTCGTTGAAGTCATGACTGAACCACGTGACCCAAATGTATTTGGATGTCAATTTCCACCATCCAGCGTGATCTTCTGCCATCCTCACAGTTATGCGCAATGACAATCTGGTGATATCGCGAGTTTGCTCCATCCATCTTTTTACTGTTTGTTTTCGAGACCTCCTTCTGTGGACAATTAACTTTTCGAGGTTGTTATCATTTTTTCCCATGATGTGACCAAATAATATCAATATTCTTCCATCCTCAAGGCTATTTAGGTGGGTGTGTAATGATACGACAAAAAAATGAAAGGATTATTTTTTTGAATAAACATATATATATATATATATATATATATATATATATATATATATATATATATATATATATATATATATATATATATATATATCATCATCATCATCATCATCATCATCAGCCCGTATCGATCCACTGCAGGATGAAGGCCTCTTCAGCATGCTTCCAACCTTCACGGTCCTGGGCTTTCCTCTGCCACTCGGGTCCAATATACTTAACGATCTCATCAGTCCATCGTGCTTTCGGTCTTCTTCGCGGACGTTTGCGATCAAGCGGTATCCACTCCAGGATTGCCTTGGTCCATCTGTCGTCCCATCGCCTCGCTATATGGCCTGCCCATCTCCATTTCAACTGTTTTACTCTTCCAATGATGTCACAGACTTTTGTTTGTTCCCTGATTCATGCGCAGGACTTTCTGTCTCGTCTTGTAATGCCAAGCATACATCTTTCCATTCCCCTCTGTGCCACCCGAAGTTTTTGAATTGATTGCGATGTGAGTGTCCAGGTTTCACTTCCGTATGTCATAACGGGTAGAACGCACTGATCGAATACTTTTCTTTTCAGGCAAAGTGGGAGTCTGCTCTTAAACACTATGTTGAGCCTACCAAATGCCTGCCAGCCACATTTAACACGCCGTTCCACCTCCCGGGCGGTATTCCCCTCCATGGAAATCCTCTGCCCAAGATATACAAAGCTGTCCACAATCTCTAAATCCCTTCCTAAAACTGAAATTCTTCTATCCTGAGCGAAGTTATTGAACATAACCTGACTCTTTTTCAGGTTTATTTTCAAGCCAAATGGTTCGCCAGCCCTTTGCAGTTCTTGTATGCGTCTTTGCAGCTCCTCTGGGTCTTGTGAAATGAGAATAATATCATCTGCAAATCTAAGATGGTTTAAGTTTGCACCATTGATCTTTACCCCATCCTGTTCCCAATCCAGTTTACGGAATACTTCTTCAAGGCCAGCCGAGAAAAGAATAGGCGATATTGCGTCACCCTGCCGTACACCTCGTTCTATATTAATTCCCACTTCAAGATCATCAAGGTGAATTGTGGCTGTAGCTCCATCATATATCGATTCTAATAGGTTTACATAGGCTCTCTCTACACCTTGGCTAAGCAGTGCATCCATTATCGCATGCTTTGAGATGGAATCAAATGCTTTTTCGTAATCGATAAAAGCCAAGCACAGTGGCATGGTGTATTCGTTGTGCCTTTCTATGACCTGCTGTATAACCTGGATGTGATCCATTGTACTGAATCCACTTCTGAATCCTGCTTGTTCTCTTGGTTGTGCGTCATTCAGTTTTTTTAATATTCTTTTAGAAATTATCTTAGTGAAAACTTTGTACATCACTGATAGGAGGCTTATTGGACGGTAGTTCTTTAAATCTTCCTGTGCTCCTTTTTTATGTAAAAGGATCACTTCTGCATTTTTCCATAAGTCCGGTACTTTTTGTTCTTTGAGGCATTTTGAGTATAATTTTGCCAGTGTTTTATGTAACGTCCGACCACCAGCTTTTAGCATTTCGACAGTTACACTATCCTTTCCTGGAGCCTTGCCGTTCTTCATCAATTCTATAGCATTTGTTACTTCCTCCACTAGGATATCTGGTATTATATATTGTTCTTCCGTGGGTATTGCTGTCCCTGACTGGCTCTGACCTTCATATAACTGGGAATAAAACCTTCTGACAATCTCTAACATTTGGGTACGCGTCCTGCACACTGTGCCATCCTCACGCTTTAAAGCATATATTTGCGTTCTTTTGTTTCTCAGCTTCTGTTTAGCTTTGTTAATTCCTGTGTTTTCTTCCAGGGTTTTTTGCACTAGCTGCATATTGAATCGGCGCGTGTCCTCTCTGATACGTTTTCTTATAGTTTTGCAGAGCTCAGTGTACTCGACCCTGCCAAAAGGACTACCTGCATTTCTCATTGCTCGCCGTTTCTTCATTAAATCAATGGTCTCACTGGAGATTTTTGTTTGTTTGAGACATTTTTCCTCTGGTGCTATTGAAGCAGCCGTTTGAAGTACATTGTTGGCGATTTCTTCATATTGAACTGATATTTCCACCTCCTCTGGATCTTGTAACGCAGCAAACCGGTTTGACAAAGCAATCTCAAAATCGCTTCCTCTCTCCAGCAGTTTTCCAGAATCCACCTTGCCCTTCTTTGATCTTACCATTTTTTCGCGCTCTTTTCGACAGTCAATCCGAACCCTTGCTCGTACAATTCGGTGGTCACTTCCAACATTAAAATTGTTAAGGACAGTACAATTGGTAAATATTGTTTTATCGTTGGTCATGATGTAGTCAATTTCGCTTGTGAGCCCAGATGGACTTTTCCATGTCCATTTTCTGCTGATATTTTTCTTATAGAATGAATTCATAATATATAGTTCTTGTCCTTCAGCAAAATCAACTATATATATATATATATATATATATATATATATATATATATATATATATATATATATATATATATATATAATATAGACATAAATATACATATCTCCCTAATATTAACTGGGATGGCTTAACTAGAATTGCTCTAACTGGACGAGTGTGACGAGCATGGTGGTGGTTTTCAAGCATTGCAGCTTTAACTACCTGGAAATAAAAGTAACCCTGAACAGTTCGAATCCATCAAACTATTACCTGTTTACTATGTGTTACTTTAAATTTATCAGATCGATACAAATCATATTCATATAGTATTATAACATTATATATATTATATATCATATACTAGACTGTTCACACTCTTAACGAGATATACTTATTATAACCTCAGTTATAATGCATGGAACCATGATACTATTATCGGCCAATAATCAAATATTAAACTGGGTACTGTTCTTGACACTGAGGGGCAAACACGAAACAGTGCCAGCTTCGGGTATGAAAGGGGTATTAAGGGAAAAACGCACGAGATACCCACCCAAAGAGCTAACAAAACAAAACATAATGGATATCCAACCACACTCTAGGGTGTAACTTCTAGTACTGAGTTGTGCAATGGGTACATATGGAAAAACGCGCGACGTACCCGCTCCAGATAGTAGAAAAGCAAAATAGCATTTACCGACTTCATGGTATTGAAGGGAAAAACGCGCGACAATACCATGGATATCTCTCTCAGTTAAATTACAAATCATATGGATATGCTGATGCCATTATTCAATAAATATTTGGATAGTCACTTGAAGAGAAATCATTTCATCCATATTGATGAAATCATTAAATTAGAAACACTCTTTTTAATATTATATAAAATGAACAGTAACAAATTTAATTCAATTGTACGTGAATATTTGGCAATAATCAGAATTGTATTCTGTGAGAAAAATAAATAGGAGTAATCTTTAAATATTTCTTGAAACTACTAAAATCAATAGAAGACAAAGTGTTCACTGAAAAACTCATTTACATAGTAATCATTGAATATCAATGAAAACATTAAATAGAAATATTAAAGATAATAAAGCTTTATATACATTTCAAAACTAGTATAAATCGATAGAAACCAAAGTGTTCATGGACAAACTGACAACTAATAAAAGTTAATAGTTAACAAAGTGTTCAGTAATACACTCACCCTTAGAATTATTCGGGAACGACGCGACACTTTACTTGTTCACAGTATAAATGAAAATGTTGGTACTGAAAATACTGAAAATGAAGCCATCTCTAAAGATGCCCCACCATTATCAAACATCTGGCGGTTAACTACCCTTAAGTGTTATCGAAGCTTTTAGATAGAATAAGCGAACTTATATTGAGTATAAACACAACACAACCCAGTGTCAATTTTAGCGAAAAATCAAATGTAGTCGGCATCTGGACCAATGTGATAAAAACCATCTTTATCATAGAAAAAGGCGATAAAATTATTGTTTTGCCTGAGATGGGACAAGAGACCGGGAGATGTAAATTAAACAAATATATTCCTTACATTTCTATGCTAAAATACCTTCTAAACAAACGACAGACCTATCGTTTTATTTGAGATGAAACCGATGTCTTAAAAATATATATTAAACAACAATATTTTTCACAGGTGTCTGTATCATTCTCCGCCAACCCCACATTTCGAAAGCATTGATACGTTTTCTGTCATTAGCCTTTATATTATCCACGTTTCACAGCCGTAAAGGAATATCATAATACAAGTGATTGTATTCTTCTTTCTGTTAAGAGTTATATTACAATCTCTCCATATTTTCTGCAGTTTTTCCATAGCAGCGCGTCCCAGTACAATGCACCTTTTTATATCTGTTCCACAGTCACCAGTCTCATCCACTATTGAGCCCAAGTGCGTGAACTGGCTAACTCATTCAACTGCGAATTCAATTGCACATCTTGTCCTCTATTGATGACCGTTGATATTGTCTTTTCCTAATTAATCTGCTGAGTCAGTTTTTGACCCTCATTCTGCAGACATTTTGGCATTTCGGTAATCTCTTACATACTACCTGCCATTGTGTGATGTCATCTGCGCAACGATGGTTACTGATTTTACTTACCCCAAACAAAATAACCCCTTCCCAGTTATTAAGGGCGCGTCTCATGATATATTCGCCATAAATGTTAAACAACTGACATCTTTACCCATGTTAAAGAATGATGCTAACTCACCATCAATGTTCATTTTAGCCAGGTTGTTACTGTAAAGGCTTTTTATGAGCGAGATGAGATGAGATGGTTCTCCCATTTCTTCCAAAACATACCACAATACACAATCAAAGGATTTTTGTTATCTATGGAGCACAACATAGAGGGGTGTTGAACCCAAGTATTTTCTCTATCAGCTGACGTTGATTGAGGATCTGCTCTCTTGTTCCTTTTTATTAACCAAAAGCAGTTTATTCTACCGATTGTTAGGGAATAGTTTCAAGCTTGCAGTTTAGTCTAATGTATATCTGGTCAGTATATATAGAGTTCATTAATTTTTGTGTCCTGTATTTAGTGTACGGTATCTAAAATGCTACCATTTTTGGGATTATCTCTTGATCTAAAGTGCGCCTTCTATACTAGTTGATGATACATTATTATTAAAACATAATAGGATTTCGGTCTGATAGAGCAAACTTTCAGTCTGACAGATACAAAACTTTCTTTGGAATCGAACTTTTCATTCCACAAGGTTCGGTCTTATGAAGCCCTATGAAGTTTAATATAGTTATCATAAGCATAACCAAATACTTCCTTCACGGAGTTGCATACACCAACGACATTTTGTGTGTTTCTCCTTTCCCACTCGCAGAGTTATAGAGAGGTGGATCTAAATGTGCATTGGACATTTATCCGCCTAGTATCCTACATTTAAAATTTCCGATTCGGTTACAAAGTTCCGCTTTATTCACTTTTGTAGTAATACATTTTCTCCAACTCTTGAATGAAATTGGTTTAGATCTAATATATAGAATAATAGCGAATATATAGATAAAATTATTAAAATCGAAAAATTACCACCGTCTCTCAAGAGCTTCCTTCTGGATCTCTCTGAATGCGTCTCGTGATATATTTTCAATTCCACTGTAAGATATTCTAATGATATCAACATTGTGGTAACTCCCTCATAAAATTTAACAAGGAATAATTAAGGATGTTAGGGAAGGAGGAGTTAAGAGACAATAGAAACTACAGAAAATTCAGAGAGAGTCAGAGGAGGAAGACCTGAAAATGCGATAGCTTACCTCAGAAAACTTAAATATAAAGAAGGAAATGGGAAAGCAAAGAAGAGAAAAGTGAGTAAGAAAGATTGGAGAGACAAATTGAAGATGCAAAACATGAAGAAAACAAGCATAGAAGACAAAAACAGGAGTTTTTAAGTGAATAACAAACTTATTCGTCGCATCTATTAAATCTTAATAATTTTATAATTTGTATAGGCACGTTTCGCTAACCATGTTAGCATCATCAGGAGATTATTTAATCTAATTCTATAACTAAACTATGTTCTATTTATATGAAAACCTTACCTAATAAAGCGTGTAAAAATCATATTTGTTCTGTGATAAACTCAACCAAATATGTAGAAAAAGTCAAAAACACATATCTACAGGAAGGTGAGGTTTTGGTTTTCTTTGACGTTTCATTGTTGTTTCCGAGTGTCCCGGTTCGACATACCTTGAAATACCTAAGGGAGTTATTTGAGTTAAACGGTTTTAATAACAATATTGTTTCTAAGTACATCTCCTTAACAAGATTATGTATGAAACAAAATTGTTTTCAGCTTAATAACAGGTTTTACGAACAACAAGAAGGAACGGCAATGGGCTGTCACCGTTCTTAGCCAATTTATTCATGAGTAAATTTGAAACCGAGGCAAAAAATGAATTCAGTTATTTTCCGAAGGTATTGTTAAGATATGTGGATGACGTTTTTGTCACTTTCGATTCGAAAAATGAAAACTTAGATGATTTTATTAAGAACTTAAATAGTAAATCCCAAATATAATATTCACGCATGAACTCGATAACAACGATAGTTTACCATTTCTGGATATTTTAGTCAGTAGAAACAATAAAAATAGGTTAGATTTTGATATTTTTAGAAAAAAAAACACCACCACTTCGAGATACATTCCTAACGATTCAAATCAGAGCTTCCAAAATATGGCTAGTTTAAATTTTATGGTAAATAGATTAATTAGTTTTCTTTTAAATAAAGATAATTATAACAAAGAATTATAATTAATTAGGGAGGTATCTGAATCGGAGGTAGTGAATGGTTATAATAAGAAGATTGTAGATAAATTTTATTACATATAATTTCGTGACCGTTTAATATTATTATTATTATTTTATTTATTGGGACTTTCGGTCAATAAGATTTAATATTTTTATTGTTTTATTGACGTTTCGGTTCTGAGGATAGTTCGTTATTGAACCAAAACGTTAATAAAACAATAAAAAATTAAGACTTATTAAATGACGGAAAGTCCCAATAAATAAAAAATAATAATTGTAAATAAATAAATTAATTAAGGCCAAAGGCACGATGGACTGATGACATTATATATACATATTTATATATAGCTTTAGGAAGCTATGTATATATATATATATATATATATATATATATATATATATATATATATATATATATATATATATATATATGTATATATATATATGTATATATATATATATATATATATATATATATATATATATATATATATATATATATATATATATATATATATATATATATAGAGCTGCCTAAAGCTCCAATCCTTCGTCCACGTGGCAGGAAGCGGCTGAACCCGAACGCGGAAACAATGGCTGAACCCGAACGTTTATTTCGGGAACAGACGGCTAACAGGGCTCTGGCAGAAAAAAAAACCCAGCACGCATCTGCAGTGGCAACCACCGGCACCCTGGTCGGCGTCTGTTCCCCCAGACGGCTGTAAATCACGCTCCGGGAACTAACAATCCCTGGTTCTAAATTCCCAGTGGAAACACTGGAACTATAAGCTTATAAGCAACCATGACTCGTGCAAGTAATAACAATGATACCCCAAGCGGTAACCAATCCACCCGTCGACGGCAACCGGGTGTTCGGATCCTGGTTAAGGTTACCCAGAATCCGAAGGTCCAGGTGGACTTTCACGATCTCAAAAAAAGTCGGAGCTTTCCGGCAAATTTCCACATAAAATACCTACATGTATTAGCTCCTTCAACATCAACACGCTGATCCAACCAGGAAAACTTCACAACCTAACTTCAGAACTTGACAGGCAAAAGATACTTGTGCTTGCCCCTTGTGAAACACGTATCACGGATAAGAACACGGTAGACTATGGGAACTATCGCATATTCAAAAGCAGGACAGACAAACGAGTAGCCAGGGGCGCTCCGCTTCTGGGCATGGCCTGTGTGGTACATAAAGGGATAGTTAACTCTACTAAGGAAATCACCCCCATAAACAATAGACTAATGACAATGCGCATACAGTACGCCAATAAAAAATACACCATGATCAACGTACATGCCCTCATAAACGGGGACAATTAGAAACATCTCAAGTCTACAGATAAAAATTCTAGGCAACACTAGAGAAGGTAATGGCAAAGGTCCCAAAGGGTGACATCAAAATTTTACGGAGCGACTTTAACGCACAAGTCGGTAGAGAAAAAATCCACCAGAAAGCTGTAGACAAATTCCCCGGTCACAAATTTACCAACAAGAACGGTACAAGACTCATCGAACTATGCCAACAGAATAACCTGAAGATCATGTCAACATTCCTAAGAAAATCTCCACGAAAACAGAAGACATGGAGATCGCCTATACAACAGAATGGAGAATTCCAGATAGACCGCGTTGCGATCTCATACCCATAACAAAGAGGGATCCAAGATATTCAAGTCCGTAGTGGTGCGAACATTGACTCAGACCACTACTTAACACGAATCAAAGTCAAGTTCACCTCAAGGAGAATTCATCACAAGAAAGCACATCTACAGAATTTCGACATGAAAAAAATCAAGTAATCTAACATAACAGAGGAATGGGAAAAGGAACAGGCAAGATTCCTCAAGGAAAATTGTATCCATACCCACTCAGAATCACCACCACCAATACAGGAAGAAATCCACAGGCACATACGCAAACTAAATAATAACAGATCATCCGGTGAAGATGGTATCACCGCGGAACTATTGAAAAACCTCGGACCAAATTCACTGCAGGAACTTACGCAAATTATCACGAACATTTGGTAAACAGAAAAATTACCAGATGAATGGAAATGTGCTCTTACCCACCCTCTGCACGGGAAGGGAGACAGAACAGATGTGAACAACTACAGAGGAATCTTCTTACTACAAGTCACTTACAAAATCCTCTCAGCATGCCTTCTCATGAGAACACAAGAACAATTAGAACACAAAATTGGCGAGTATCAGGCAGGTTTTCGCCCTGGTCGCTCATGTACTGAACAAATATTTAAGTTAAAAACAATAGTGAAATATAAAGCTATCAGGAACGTCCCAATCATCTCATATTCGTGGACTTCAAGAAAGCATACGACTGCATCGACCGAAAATATTTGTTCAACATCCTAGAAGAACAAGGCCTCGACCCCAAAACACTACGATTGATCAAGCAGGCACTGACTGACATAACCTCTAAAGTGAAATTTATGGGAGATATTTTCTAACCCTTCCTGATTAAAACCGGAGTACGCCAAGGAGATGGGTTATCCCCACTTCTCTTCAACCTGGCTCCAGACAAAAGTCATAAGGGAATGGGAAAAATAACTAAAAATCAAGGACACTGGAAACCAATACCACTCGGACGACCCAAAAACATCATAGAAATCTCATACCTAGCCTTCACAGACGACCTAGCCATACTCGCAAACAATGAAACCTGTGCAACCAAACAGATAGAAGTTCTCAAGGAATGTGCAGAGAAAGTCGACCTACAATTTTCCTTTCAAAAAACCGAATACTTTTGCTCAAAATTAGATATCCAAAATTTTATCACCAAATACGGCAAGATGAAAAGGGTCACACATTTCAAATACCTGGGCGAGATCCTCGAACCCACAAGGGAAGAGAAGATAGCACAGAAGACTCGATACAGAAGATGAAAAGGACATACGGCAAGACACACAATATCTACAATAAGAAATGCCTATCCACACACGCAAAAATAAGACACTACAACACAGTAATCAAACCAGAGGTACTATACGCAAGCGAGACACTTACACTTCATACAAAAAGCAGCATAGAAAACATACTAAAAGAAGAACACAACATTATGAGGAAAATTCTCAGCCCAAAACTGACACAGGAAGGATACAGACTACATTCTCGAAAGACCACAGATAGAATGTCCAACGTAGCGGCGGACATAAGAAAAAAAAGGTTGAAATTCTTTGGACATATCAGTAGACTACCACCGACAAGACTCACCAACAAAATTTTTACATACATACCAGGAGTCAAGTCAACAGTACCATAGATCACACAAGTCAGGGCTGATCTGAGAAAGGCACAAATGGGCCCGACAGAGATTGAGGATAGAAGAACGTATAGAAACAAAATACATATGTGGAACGTTGCATCAGAGAGTGAAGTTTCGAGGAGATCGGGAACAGAGTGGACGGAGGAGAGAAAGAGAATCCACGGGGAAAGGATGGGAGAGGTGTAGAGGATCAGAAGGAACCCTCGAAAATGAGTCTCAGAATGCTTTGCGTGATCCAACCGGGTCTATACGCACCTAATAATATATTATTATTATTCACGTATGGGCCCGGGTGGACCGCGAAGTACAATTAAAGGCGTTTGCTGTTGTTAGCCTTCCTTTGCGCCCATACTAATTTCATTCTTTCGCTATGAGCTTTTTTTCTTTCGTCAGACCAAGTTGTTCCAGTCTTCCTACATTTTTCTCTCTGGCCAACCTTCCAAACGTCAACCTTGTGTCTGAAACAGCCTCTATCTTGAATTTCACCTTGTGTAACATTTGCTGATCTTAGGTCCTCTTTAATTGCAGCAATCCACTTAATCATTTCTACTTTAGCTCTACTCCTATTTTCATAAAATTTGACTATTTGTCTAGTTAGCCTATTTGGATTCATCCGTTTTATGTCTCCGTAAAACTTAAGTCTTCTTTTTCTCATATCGCTATGTATATCTGTGTATTGTTTGATTTCTTGGTTTTCTCGAAGTCGGTATGTTATTGTATTTATTTGTTTGGGGCCTAGGATTTTTCTTATGATTTTTCTTTCCTTCTTTTCAATGTCCTCGATGTCTCTCTTTCTATTCAAAATGAGCGTTTCTGCCACATATAGACATTCTGGCTTAATAACTGTGTTGTAATGTCTCAGTTTTGTGTTTTTAGATAGGCATTTTTTGTTGTAAATATTTTGTGTAAGTCTCAATGCCGTTTCCATTTTTTGACATCTACCCTTATTGGCCGCTTTTTCCAACCCATTTTCCATGATTATTTCACCCAAATATTTGAATTGAGAGACTCGTTTGATGTTACCATATTTTGTTTTTAGAAATGGTGTTCTTAGTCTGTTGCAGGTCATGTATTGTGTCTTTTCAAAGGAAATTTGGAGTCCTACCTTTTCTGCTGTTTCTTTTAGAATTTCAGTCTGTTTCTGTGCCGTTAATACATCTTGAGCCAAAATTGCTAGATCATCAGCAAACGCCAGACAATCAATTTTGATGTTGGTTCTCCCCAGTTTAATGGGCTGGTCAATATTCAGGGCGAACTTTTTTTCACGCCACTCCTATATTACTTTTTCTAGAACACAGTTAAATAAGAGTGGCGAGAGTCCATCCCCTTGTCTCACTCCAGTTTTAATTTCGAAGGGCTCTGAGATGTCACCCATGAATTTAACTTTTGACCTTGTGTTAGTTAATGTTGCTTTAATAATTGCCAGCGTTTTCAGATCTAGTCCTTGTTCTTTCAAGATTCGGAATAAAGATTCGCGGTCTATAGAATCATATGCTTTCTTGAAATCCACAAATGTACAGACGAGATTTTTATTGTACAGTTTTTGATGTCTTAGGATCAACTTTAGATTCAGGATCTGTTCACGGCAGGATCTGCCCGGTCGAAAACCTGCTTGATATTCACCAATTTTAGGTTCCAACTGTCCTTGTGCTCTGTCTAGTAGACATTGAGATAGAATCTTGTAACAAACTGGGAGAAGAGATATCCCTCTATAGTTGTTTACATCCGTTCTATCTCCTTTCTTGTGTAGTGGATGGATTAGAGCATTTCCAATCTTCCGGAATCCGTTCGGTTCGCCAAACTTCTTGTAGAATTTTGGTTATTTCCTTAATTGTGCCTGGACCAGCGAATCTCAAAAGTTCAGCAGTGATTCCATCTTCACCAGAAGCTTTGTTATTTTTAAGCCGCTTGATTTGCCTAATTATTTCATCTTCATTCGGTGGTAATGAATCTGGGTTTGTTTGTTTAGGGTTTAGTGTTGGTAATTTGTTTAAAGGCTCAGGACAGTTTAGTATTTGTTCAAAATATTTCGCAAGTTCTTTGCAATTGTCTTGGTTATTTAGAGCTAATTGTCCGTTTTCCTTTTGGAAGCAAATACTTTGGGGTTGATAGCCTGTTAATTTAGTTTTAAATGTTTTGTAAAAGTTTCGGGTGTTATTTTTTTGGAAATCTTTTTCTATTTCATTAAGTTGATTGTTTTCATATTTTCTTTTAGTTTGTCTAATTAGCTTCGATGTTTCTTTTCTTACTTCCAAAAAGATGCTATAGTTTATTGCTGTTTTTTGACTGTTCGAATCTTTGAATGCTTTACTTCGGCTTAATACTGCTTGCTCGCAAAGTTCATCCCACCATGGATGTTTTCTACGTTTTTATAAAGGGACCAACTTTAAGGCTGTTTTAATAATTTTTTGTTTCAATTCTTGCCAGTTCTGTGCTGGTTGTTTATCAAGCTCTTCTGTTAGGGCTGGTTTTATTTTCGTTGGGTCGAACTTTGGTATTAGCAGTCTCTTTTGAATAAGTTTTCGAGGTTTTAAACTAAGTTTGATTCTAGTCAAGTAGTGATCCGTGTCTATGTTAGCTCCTTTTCTGACTTGAACATTCAACCTAATAATATATATATATATATATATATATATATATATATATATATATATATATATATATATATATATATATATATATATATATATAAATAAACGTGCTGTTTTATGGATGGAAAAACATGTATTAGGTTTTCTTTGCGAGAAAAATGCAAGTTACTAAGTCTCGAAAAGCTATGAAAATAATTAACATTTAAGCAAATAGGTGAAAAAGCCCATTTGGCAAATTTGTGCTTATTTAACCAATAAACTACAAATAAACTAATGAACATTGTTCAAACTTTTTTTTTAATTAAGAATCATACCTTACATCAGTCCTGAAGGACGTAGTAACGTCGCAATATTGTCATGAAAAAGATTGTTATTTCAAAATTGCGACAAAAATGATTTCATTGTTCCAGTGCGTGCATTTAAGTTTATAAAACTTATTACTATTCTTATTAAACGATTTATAATTCAAAAATATATTCTACGGGAATATCAGGATATGCTTCTTATTTACGGAGAACCTCTCCATAATTTCGAAGGAGGGTATTTATGAGCAACGATACCTCCGAAGGATGCTTCCAGATCGGCAGACATTTTTCCGAATTCCTCAAAGATTTTTGGATAGGTGTTGTGTGGTTCCAAAATTTGAAGTGTCGGCAGCCAGAAATCATCAGTCCTGAAGTCGAAGAACAAATTTTACATATTGTTGAAGAGCATTCTACCAGAAGTACTCGTAAGTGTTGCTCAACAAGATGAACTTTCCCATTGGATTATACATAGTTCACTAAAAGAGCTATTACTATACCCTTACCGTGAATACAGGATACAAGCAGTTTTACCTGGTGTTTATTGGGTTTATTATCTAAAACCAAAGGAATCCAAATTGTTGTTCATTATTTTTGAACCAACGATGGTTCTTTCACAAGCTCATTGCTTGGACACTCACTACCTCATTAGTGGACATTTTGAAGAGTTAATCTAATAAAACAATTAATCATGTGCTTCTCAGTGTGACGTGTTGTTTAACGTCATTGTTTCAAAAGTGATATGATTTGAAAGATTTAATTAAAGATGAGAAAAACGTATTTTCGATAAAGAATATTAAGATGAGAAATATGTAATTTCAATTTTATTATTAAAAGAGAATAATGTGTTAGTTTACCCTTTTTATGTAGCAAAACAAACCACATTTATGTTATATTAATAAAAATATTATATTTTATTTTTAAATAATACCTTAAGAGGCCAATGTAGCAAAAGCTGAATTCCGATAGATCAATATAAACAAAGCGAAAATTGACGTTGTCATTGTTAGGAAAATTCTCCTAATTCTCCTCTTTTCATACCTGTTTTCTGTGAAAATGGCTGCATTTTAGATAGATGTATTAAGGAAACTTTTTGTTCATAAATCTGTAAACACACCGATATTATAATTAGATTAACCTCCAAATTAGACTATAAAAAACTTCTTTTTAAATTATTCCTGCTTGATTAAAAAAAAATAGTAATAATTCGTGACAAAACAAAATATTCCATAATGCTTGATTTAAAAGGTTCAAAAAGCAGAAATTAAAAATCTGCATGTTTCGTTAACCCTTAGTTTAAAAAAGGCAATTTAATCAAGTTTGTCGGGCAAACAAAATCCACGGTGAACTGAGTAAACACACTTTTCGAACGTTTTTCCACGTCACGTTAAATTAAAAATATAATTTAAATACATTTTGTATTTGCAAACCGAGGAATAAAAGAGTTTTAGAGTCATCGGTCCGAGGCAAGGTACAGTTGATGGCGACCCTTTTAGATAATTATTGTTAAGTCGTAAAAAAATATGCATATGTTTATAAAATTGAGTACTTATGTTCTATATTAGACCAAGTTTTAGCCAAATTAACTTTATATCTGAACTGAAAAATTAAGTTGCTATTGAAAATTCCTCAGTTATTTACAATATAAAATGAAGAGAGGACAATTCACGAAATTCGGTTTAACTTCATTCTTATTTACGGGAGTGCCAAGCAATAGAAACACAAGTCTAAACCACGTATTATGAACCGAAAATTACGCAGGTCGACATAATTTTTGTAACATTGATGAGAATGCTCTTTTTCCGTTTCATTTATGTAGTTATTAAAACACCTTTTAACAGAAATGGCTTAGTCCGTTCCATTTGCAAGTGCCTGCTTCTCCTTTATATACGGGATCATTGAAATTATTTGTACCTGACTTTGGACTGGACAATGTAAGAATTATCATAAGACCATAGAGGGGGTATTTCCACAGTATTCTTCGAACCTTTAAGGGCAGTTTTATTTTTTATATAGTTTAGTTTGTTTCTGTCTCGTTTACAGCATAGTACAGCACAGTATCTCGTTTACAGCAAGTCAATTTTATATAAAATGGCAAGTTCTAGTCGTCAATTTTGCAAAAATCCAGAGGATAAGTTTTGTTTATGTGCGGACGATTTATTTTAGTCACAAGCTAGATGTATATCCGAGGAAGTCAAAAAAGCCTATCTTTTATATTTTAAGTGCCATATTTTATATTTAATTGGCGGTCAAGATAAAAGTTGGGCTTGCTGTGTGATCTGTCTCGTAAATTTAGTGCAGTGGATGCATCGCAAGAAAAATTTTATGCTGTTTGCTGTTTCTATGGTTTATCTTTTATATTTTAAGTGCCATATTTTATATTTAATTGGAGGTCAAGATACAAGTTGGGCTTGCTGTGTGATTTGTCACGTAAATTTAGTCCAGTGGATGCATTGCAAGAAAAATTTCATGCTGTTTTCTGTTTCTATGGTTTGGAGAGAACCTACTGACCTTGTAAGTGATTGTTATTTTTGTATCTCTAAAACAGAAGGGATTTCAAAAAAGCAAAGGGACAAAAGTCAGTATCCAAATTTGCTTTCTGCACTTAGACCAGTTCGTCATAGCCAGGAACTACCAGCACCGATAGTATCTTTAAACCTGGATAACATGTTTCTCGGTGATTCTAATTTTTTATCAGGATTTGATCCACAACTTCCTGAGAACACCAGTTATGACCCAACATTTTTAGCAACTACCAGTAAACTTCACTTAATAACTCAGAATTAATTAAATGATTTGGTACGTGACCTGGGATTGTCAAAACAAAAATCGGAACTTCTTGGTTCCAGACCTCAACTGTGGAACTTGTTAGATACACAAGCAAATGTTTTACTTTACCGAAAACGGAATGTAACATTTTCAAGTTTTAATAAAATGGAAGGATTGCTATGTGTCTGTTGTGATATTGATGGTTTAATGAATGAGCTTAACCTGGAACATGTACCTTCCGAATGGCGTATTTTCATAGATTCGTCGAAATAGCCTAAAAGCAGTCTTGCTGCCCATCTATTTCTTTACCCCATTCAGTGATAATGAAAGAAACCATACATACCATACTAAATCGATAGGTATATTGCTAAGATTTAATAGCGGTTTTACAAACTATTTCTGTTTTTTGTGTCAGCAGGGCAACGAAAGAACATTACAGTAAGTAAGATTGGCCTCATAGAACTTCTTTTGAACCTGGCACTTTAAACTTAATATATGCCTTTTTTGTTAACCCCAAAAAGGTGCTTCTTCCGCCTCTCCATATTAAGTTTGAACTAACGAAAAATTGTATCCAAGCCATGGGCAAAGAAAGTTGTTAAAAGAATCGGTAATAAAATACAGAAGATTAAAAGAAACCGCTATAATTAATTTAAATAAAAATAACTGTATTGCTATTATTTTCATTAGATTTAAATTCAATATGGTTCCCGATTCTAAAGAATACAATTAAAAACATTTAAGAATTTCAATAAACAATCACAATCACCCGGTAAACTTCAAGTATGTCACTGTCATTAGAAACTAATTGTCAATATAAGTATCATTGATATACACAAAAAATATATTTACTTCCTATCGTTTCAGAATTTATAGAAATTAATACAATTTATTTTTAGATTCGTTTTGAAAATGGGAGGAGAATAGTTCCCTAAACGTTAACGTTAAAAGTTTGTATATTTTTTTAGAACATTATAATATTTTTAAAATTTTGTTCGTTAGTCAATTAAAAAATCACCGAGAAATTTGTCTCCGTTTGGTTTTTTGTTTTTACCCAGTGATTATTTACATCAGAACAGATATTTTTGATATTTTTTGAGTTTTAGATCGTTGCGAGAAACCCAAATACAGAAAAAAAATCTTAATATAACATAAGCCATATTCTATTTAAGTACATTGACATTTAGTATGTTTACTGTTAAATTTAGAAAATCTTAGATGAACCTTATAAGAATGAAAGAGAAGTCTACTTAATCGTACTAATTATAATTATATAATAATTACTGTATTATTATATACATGTCACGTACAGATGTATTAATAAATACCCATCGCAAGTTAAAGGTCAAAATATGCTAGCACGCCGACCCCAGGTGGTGTTACCGTAGAACGTTCATCTTAATTGTCAGATGTTTGGAATTAAAGACGTCTGGATCTAGTTCGATAACTTTGAGCCCTCTACTTCGCTGGCCGACAAAACCTTGCCAGGCCAATTGCGGGTCGACCGAACGGCTCGACCGGCATTTTGGTAAACCCGTCTCCATTTTCCGGTGAGACAAAAGTTGTTAAAACTAACCTCCATGAATTTCACCTGAACTTCTATTAAAGAAACGTCCCCCTCTTTATAAACGCCGACATTTCCTGGGTCAACAAGAGGTCCCAAAACCGTACAAACCCCAGTCCCGTTTTGGGGTACAATCTTAGGTAAAATAAGTAAGAGCCCGAGGGCTAACTTAAAAACCAGGCTATGTCTATGTCTATATCTATGATTACTTCGAAAGAAAAATATCCGAGCTTAACTGATGAGTTCTTAAAGAACCGAAAACGTCTTAAGGTGTGGATGGGGAATACCACAGATAAGGGAATACCAGCCGGTTTTAGGAAGGGCAGAGAAAGAACTGATCAGGTTTTTGTCATTAAAGAGGCACTAACAACGTATTACAAGTATAAAATTCCAATAATGGTAGTGTTATAGATTTTAGTAAGGCTTCCGATTCAGTAAAGAGATCCAGAATGATAAAAAGCATGGAAGAATTTAAAATACCGTTAAAATAGTGAGATTAGTGAGCATGACAGTGGATATAATAACAGCCAATGTAGGTGTAAAAGGGGGAACGATAGAAGATTTTCTAATCAATGCAGGCCTAACGCAAGGAACCAACTATTGACACACTTATTCAACATGGTTTTGGAAATGATTATTATGAAAGGTCAATAGAACAGAGAAGGGTACATTCTTTACAGAAGTCATCAAATAGTGGGTTATACGATATAGCATTAATTGCAAGAAGTGATAAAAAATTGAAGGAAGTGACAAAAATACTAGTGGAGGCAGCATACAAGTTTGGTTTAAAAATCAATCAAAATGAAAGCAAATTGATGATAGTAGAAGGTCTACAAGAAAAGGTCTCGAAAGTCGAAAGTGGAACTGAGAAGAATGACTTTCGTAAGCGGGGAATAATTTATCTATTTTGGCTTAAGGATAACAAACAAGTGTGAAGAAGAGAACAAGATAGACCTAATATAGATCAAAGCTAACAGAGGTGCAGAAGCCTTGAACAATCTAGTAAGATCGAAATTCATATCCAGAAATACTAAATTAAGATGGAGGCATGGGTACTAAACAAGAAAGAATAAGATAAACTGTAAAATGGGAAAGTAGAATAATCAGAAGGATAACAGGAGGAAAGAAGGTCGATAGTTTGTATATGAGAAGAACAAATGAAGAAATTTGCGATATTTTCAAGGATCCAACATGATAGTAAAATGGAGAAGACTGCAGTAGCTGGGCGTCATAGACAGAATGGGATAAAATAGAGTGGTGAGGAAGATTGCATGGGAAAGACTACAAGGTGAAAGAAGGTAAAGAAGGCCAATGATGCGATGGAGAGGGGTTGTCGTGAAAAAGAAAGGAATTAAGGACTGGAAGACAATGACCAGAGACAGAACAACATGGAGAAGAATGACAAAGCTGTGTGGGCCCAAAGGCCTGTAATTTGGCTATTATCTAAATATATATATATATATATATATATATATATATATATATATATATATATATATATATATATATATATAACCGAACGAGATATAGTTCATACTACCTGTATTTAATAATACTTAGAATGCTTACTAATAAAAAATGGTGAACCGCATATGACTGGAAGCGCAAAGTGTATATTAGTCCCATATTAGACAGTAGATGCTTTATAGTAGAACACGACAACATTGGTTTTAAAAAAACATAATAGCATTTTAATCTTTTCGACGGTGTAAAATCTGGAAGATCTGCTGAGTTTGATAACGCATGCCTACAAGAAAATCTTTTTTATTTTTTTATTTTTGGTGGATTATAAAACCGATTTTAGCTATATTTGGGGCGCTGAATCTAAATATGAAATCCGTTTTTTTTATCTGCTCTACTTTTTTAGATACATCCACTTATCGATCAATGTTTTGTTTCAATTAAAAACATTCAAGTATGGGTGTACACCCACCAAATGCACACTAAATATCCTTGCTACTTGTGCCTCTTGGATAGCAAAGACAAAACACACAACTGGGCTAAAAGAGAGTCTAAGAAAGAAAACATGGACATTCAGGAAAAGAATGTCATTAACGACCCTTTAGTTGGACGAGAGAAAATCACATTTCCTCCATTGCATATCAAGGTGGGCCTAGTGAAGCAGTTTGTAAAGGCTCTTGATAAAAATAGATGATGCGTGCATATATAGGGAAAAAAATGCCTCAGTTGAGCACGGAAAAAATTATAGCAGGAATATTTTACGGCTTACAAATAAGACAACTCATTAATCTTTAATGAGTTGTCAGTTATGAGTTGTTGTTAATCCTTATTGAGTTGTCATCCTCCTGCCTTCGTAAATTCTATCAATGAGGCTGGGCGAAAAGCCTGGACTTTATTTGTTGCAGTTGTGGGAATTTTTTTTTGCCAAACGTAAAGCTGAAAACTATGTTGATAAACAACATACTTAACAATTTCAGATCCCTTGGGTGTAACATGAGCATTAAGGTGCACTATTTGACACATCCACTTAGACCGTTTTCCTCAAAATTTAGGAGTCAGTTTCCTCCACAGAGTTAACTTAAAATAGTGTAACGTATATTTCATTAAAATGGTATATCATAGAAACTTAAGCTCGAAGACAAAAATTAATGCCATATTTGAATTCAGGGCATCAAATTAATATAGAGTTGGCTACAAATACCCCGGCACCAAAACAACTGTTGGCCTGTGTAATAATCTGGTGTTGGCCGAAATTGAAACAGACCAAACAAATTATCCAGGAATTGTCACAAAAGTTAATATTTTATGCTCCACAATATAACGGTGTTTAAATTAACTGAAAAATGTGCATAAGGTGCATCGAAATATCCAAAACTGAGAAAAGTGTAAAATAAAATTCACAGTGTAACCATGAGCAATGCACTTTTGTTCAGGTTAGATACTCTTTTTTTGACATACGGTTACTGGAGATGAAAAGTGGTTTCTATAGAACAATCGACATAATAAAAAAAGAATAGTCAATACCGGGATAACCACCTTTGTCTTTTAGAAATATAGGTTTTCACCCTAAAAAAATGTTAGTGTCAGTATGGTGGCATTTTTTAGGAATTATAAGGTTCGGAATCCTAATGAAACCATCAGTGCTGAATGTTACTCTGCTCGCTTGATAGACTGAACATGGCTTTTATTCAAAAACGCCCAAAACGAATCGAAAAGGTAATATTCTGCAGTATGACAATGCAAGATCCCATAGTGCCAGAATCAGCCATGAAAAAATTAAATATTTAGGCTGGGAAGTATTTACTCGTCCACCGAATTCTTCCTGATGCTGCACCATCAGATTAGGAGCTTTTCAGATCAATGGAATATTTTCTTTGTGAAAAAAACCTATTACTATAGCTATCAAAACTATACTAGACGGATATTTTACTTTAAAATCACCTTCATTTTACAAAAAAGGAATGGGCTGGTTGTCAGAGAGACAGGCAACAATTGTCAATAACGATAGATATATTGTATATTAAAAGCGTATTAACTCTAAAATAAAATAAAATATTTTACAGTATCAATAAACGATATTGCTTATGGGTAGCTATACATATAATTATTTTATATCAGATACAGTATAAAATATAAATAAAGGGTATTCCATTAAGAGGTTTCGAATGTTGGTAACGAATAAAAGAAACGTTTCATAACATACCTGAAAGTTATTTATGACAGTGCGAAGTTGGATAGTGTACAATTATACGTGGAATACAATATCTGTCAAATGACCGCCACGACTTCTCTGGCAGCTCATAATTCTTTTGTTGAAATTCTCGATTACTGCTGAACACATTTATGTTATGGGTTATGTCACGAATTATTCGCCTAATTTCTTCTTTCAACTGTTGAAACCCCACAAAAAATAGTCTAGCGGCGTCAAGTCGCATGACCTTGATGGCCAATTTACGGCCTTATTCCGGGAGATCAGCCTCCCTCCAAACTGTGTACGCAATAAAGTCAATGTTTCACGTGCTGTATGACATGTCGCACCATCTTGTTGGAACCACATATTCTTCAAATCCATGTCCATTATTTGATCCCATAAAAAAACATCAATCATCGTTCGGTATCGTTCTCCGTTTACTGTAACAGCT
Organism: Cosmopolites sordidus; assembly: GCA_031761425.1. NCBI lineage: Eukaryota > Metazoa > Arthropoda > Insecta > Coleoptera > Curculionidae > Cosmopolites > Cosmopolites sordidus. The sequence continues at coordinate 270,979 of JARFXV010000282.1, forward strand.
CGTTCATCTTCATCTTCAAAAAAATACGGTCCAATGATACCCTCAGCCCAAAAACCGCACCAAACTGTGACACGTTGAGCATGCATCGGGATTTCGTGGATTTCCCTAGGATTTTCATTGCCCCAGATGCGACAATTTTGTTTATTTACGTAACCGTTTAAGTGGAAATGAGCCTCGTCACTCAAAATGATTTTATCGCAAAAATTATTGTCATTTACCTTCATCTGTAGGATCCAATTGGCAAATGCACGGCGTTGCCCATGGTCGGTTGGCTTTAGCTCCTGTGTTAGCTGAATTTTGTAAGGATGTAGACTTAAGTCTTTTTTCAAAATTCGCCACGTTGAAGTTCTGCTGATACCCAAATGTTGCGCGCGCCTGTTAACAGACATTTGTGGATTTTCAGTAACACTTTCACGAACCGCCTGAATATTTTAAACCGAATGAGCAGGACGTTCCCGGACTTTTGTTTCGATATCTTTCACAGATCCGGTAGTTTCGAATCTACGCACTATTTTGCGAATGGTTACTTCTGACGGACGATTACATACACCAAAGTATTCACGAATTCGCCAAAATGTGGCTCTCACGGAACACCCATTTTGAAAATACGTTTTAACAATGTAAACACGTTGTTCTACTGTGTAGAGCTCCATTGTTGAAATTGTACTGAATTCTACAATGAAACCGAATAACATAAACAACGTTTGAGATAAGAAGACTAGCAAAACAAAACATTCGAAACCTGACATTGACATTGACAGATGTTGAATTCCACGTATAATTGTACACTGTCCAGCTTCGCACTGCCATAAATAACTTTCAGGTATGTTATGAAACGTTTCTTTTATTCGTTTCCAACATTCGAAACCTCTTAATGGAATACCCTTTATAAGACATTATTTTTATTTGCCGATATGATCTTATGTAATGTGACTCATTACAAGTATTACGAGTTTTTACATACATCATAAGCAATTCTATATATTATACAAGGTGAAGCGGAGATTACTATATTAGGTTTTTGAAGCGCTTGCTTAAATAATTGTTTAAATAATTTAAATCATTAAATCATCAATTAATAATTTAAAATAGTAAATGTTTAAATAATTTATATCATTTCTATGCTTTGCTAATGTCAGTTGTGGGATATTCCTAATTTTCTTGAAAGTTTTCTAGTGTTTGTTATAGCATCGGTAGCTGCAGCTGCTCCTAAAACGTCGGCATCATGTTACTGTGAACGACTTAATCTTTCTCTATCTTCAAAACTCATCTTTTCCTGCCGACCGCGATGGTCTGGTGGGTTAGTCGCCTGCCTGGCAATCCAAAGGTAGCTGGTTCGATTCCAGCGCTCGGATAGGTGTTTTTCTTTAATACTTCTGTCCGTCGTACTTCCTACCCTACACACACATACTTATATACACTCACATACACACACACACACACATACACACACACACACACACACGCCCACACATATCCACACCTAAATGTCTGTGATTGTTTTTAGGTAAGAGTGTAAAATCCGACAATTCCGACAATCCGAATTACCCCTCAGTCACGCCAGTTAAAGGTTGGGTAAGGCCGGATGCCTTCTGAGAAGTGTTCTACGTTGGTCATTCGCCAGTCGGTAGGCTTCCTGATAGACTTATAGCTAGGCACATAACCAAGGATTGATAGCCTGAGGGGGGTGCTGGTCTGGGTTTGTCGGTAGCTGATAACCGTGGTTCGGAACCCACGTTAAGCTGTAGGTCCAGTCGCTAAATAGCCTTAGATGCTGATGCGCCTCTAACCGTAAATCCTTTCCTTTCTTTCATCTTTTCCTCTTGAAGAACTTTTTGAACCAGTGCTAAGCGATGCGAATTGATTGGACTCTTTCCCCTTCTAGTTCATAAATTTCACGAGCAGCGTCAGTCGGTTTAATGAAATTTAACGTAGTTAAATGAAATTAAATCTTAATATTGCCCGAATTTAGCGGTTTATTTCACTCATTTTAACGTTTTTATTAAAAAAACTTCACTGTGTATTTCGCAGTGTAATCACTTTAATACTGAAGAAGTAATGTTTGTTGGAGCAACATCGAAAGCCAGTTGAAATAGGAATAAAATTCTTCTAATAGATTTATAATTTCACAAATTATAAATATATTACCTTATAGAAAAAAAGCTTAATTTATTTTTAAAAAATAAAGTTTAAAAGGTGACTTCAGTTTCTTCGTAAGCGCTATTCTAACCTCAGCAGCACATTATTCACTATATGGTGCAATATTTCTACTGCGTCTCAATTCCGGAAGATTTTCTGAAGATCAACGTAGACCTTGCTATTCGAATAACTCCTCAAATAAAAAATACATATCGCTAATTCTGGTGATCTTGCTAGATAAGTAATGCCTTTATATCTAGAAATGACATGATAGGGAAATAACTGTCTCACGACATTGACCGATATTTTAGCGATGTGAGCAATTGTTCCATCTAGCTGAAATCATGTGTCTCCATTAACAAGAAGAAACCTGACTAATTGTTGTGTCGAAAATGTCTCGATCATATGAACATAACGGGCTGATGTAACAGTAGTTGTACGAGGGTTCCTATTTATGTATTCGGAATTGGCAACAATGGTGTTGCTAGGCGTATCTGACATATACATCGTAGAATTCGACATTGCTAACTGTATACGTACTCAGAATGTTTTGTTATACAGTCACTATTTGTGTTATTTAGTGACTTAAGAATTTTTATGCGATGATTTGCTTCGACTTTCGATGTGGATTATCTCAACAACAGTGCATCGATCAACTCACTTCGACTTTTGACGATGAAACACCATCTAAAACCATTGTATATCACTGGCTTAGTGAATTCAATTGTGGTCGTCGTTCATTAACGGACGAATATAAAGAAGGTCGTCCAAAATCGGTTGTTGTGCCAGAAAACATCGATACTGTGAAACAACTGATAAAGCAAGATCGCCATGTGACATACTGAGATGTTAAATCATCCCTGGACATTAGTATGACAAACATACTCAAGATTTTGCATAAACATTTAGTCGTGAAAAAAAAATTGTGCCCGTTGGATTCCGGATAATTTGGCAATCGCTCAAAAAAGGCTCGTGTCTCTTAGTGTAAAGAAATGCTCAAAAAAATCAATTGTGGTGCGTCAAAAGCCGTCTATAATATCTACATACATGACTAATCTTGGATCTATGCGTATGAACCCGAAAGTAAAAGCTATCGACTGTATGGGTCTTTCAAAATGAGCCAAACCCAACAAAAGTTGTTTGCGCAAGTACCTCAAAGCAAATGGTGTCACTAGAGAATCCACTAGAGAATCGTAGAACGGTCAATTCTGAATGGTATACAACCATTTGCTTTCCAGAAACCTTTGAAAAAATAAGAAACAAGAACCAGCGACGTGGGATCATTGTTCACTATGACAACGAGAGCTCTCACACATCGCACCGAATAACTTAATATTTGACCGGTCAAAACATCGAATTGATAGGTCATCCGGCATACAGCCCTGATTCGGACGCAATGATTTCTTTTTGTTCCCGTCCGTGAAGAATAAACTACGTGGTCAATGATTTTCGACGCCTGAAGAAGCGGTTGATCAAAAGGCATGTTTTGGAGATCCTCAATCGGAATGGAAAAAGTGCCATGAAAATTGATTCAAACGTTTGCAAAAGTATATCGATCATAGCGGAAAATATTTTGAAAAATAATAAAGCCATTTTCTATGATAATTTTTTTTTTATTTTTTATTCCGGATACATAAATACAACATACAACGATACATATACACAAATATTTTTTTTCCTTTATTTGGGTTTTTCGCCACTATCTATAACTCAAAAAATATCAAAAATACCTGTTCTTATGTAAAGAAAGAATCACTGGGTAAAAACAAAAAACCAAACGGAGACAAATTTCTCAGTGAATCTTTTTTGTAATAAATTTGCCTAACGAACAAAATTTTAAAGATATAAGAATGTTATACAAATTTTTCCAAACTTTTAACGTTAACGTTTCGGAGGGTCCTCTCCCCCCGTTTTCAAAACTAAACTAAAAAATAAATTATATTAATTTGTAATATACAAAGTAACGAGTGTATTTTCTTTACATAAGAACAGGTATTTTTGATATTTTTTGAGTTTTAGATAGTGGCGAAAAACCCAAATAAAGGAAGATATATATATATATATATATATATATATATATATATATATATATATATATATATATATATATATATATATATATATATATATATGAACACGCCACAATCATTCAGATATTACATATACACACACAACCATACATATACATACGACCGTGGGATTTTTATTAGCATCTTCAGAAAAGTAAGAATTATTAAGTTAAACACTAGTTAAAGTAAACTCCTGCCCGAAATATTAAAGGAAATTGCAGTCGACGAGTAGAACGCCGAACAGCACATCTGACTCTATATTTGCAAAGGTACGTATAATTCTTTCTATACCTGGGGGCTTCTTTGTCAAGGCTTTGTCCATTTCTTCAAAGTTTTGATAACATAACAAAATTGTATCGGATCATTATGATTTATCAATTAGCGACGAGATAACCGCAGAACAATATCCCTGACGACGAACGCACGTTCTGCACCGTACCTACTGACTTACTGTTACTAATGTTATAGTACTCTAAATACAGATGCTTTACCTATACCTGATTGACGTGCCGGCAATTTGATATTGAAAATCTCCGTTTCTCTGTCGGATCCATTACTTCAATCTTCCTCTTGCAAAACTATTATAGTAAGATGCTTATAAGATTATTATAGTAAGTATTGCAGTAGATGTTTTTTTTAGTTGGTAAGTAAACTTATTAAACTATTTAAGCACCAATATCTCGAACTAAAAATTCTTCAGATATTTTTGTTGAAGTCTTTTCTACTTTTTTTTGAATCTGTATATGACGAAACATTATATCAAAGGTAGAAGTCTATGGCTTCGGTTTTGACGATCTGTAATTCTCCTTTCGCGATTTGTGCCCTAGAATATCATTCTTCGTTTTCTTGAAATTAAATCAAATAAAACCATTATTTATGCTACATTCCTATTAAGTCGAATAACTATTTCACTTAATGCCAATCCTACGATCCCGCTATTCCTACTCCCGCATCTCGATAATTCGGCCTCTGTCAGATTAAATGAGGCAAACAAAAATTTTAATTCCTTGAAATCTGTACATTGAAAATTTCGAATGGAACGAGGCTCTGCTCAACTGGGAACAAAACGGTGGTCCCTACAACGCATTTTAAAACAAGAACACCAACGCTAGTGCATTCGTGCATTCTTAAATTTTGCAATCGCATATGCAATTTTGTTAAAAAAATGTGTATGTCTGATTTACAAGATATCACACGTTAATGTTCATCAATTATTTTCACAGAAAAGGTTTTGTTAATAAACAAAATGGAACAGAACATTGTCAATTGATTCATCAAATATTTCTCCATATTGAGAAAGTTACAGTGTAGCATGCAATCTCAATACAACGAAATTATTTGATTTTTCTTTAGAAGGATTTTTTTTCTTTCAGAAATTCAGAAATTGTTTAAGAGAAAAAAAAACTTTAACTTGCCTCAGTTAGAAGATGTAGATATCTACATATTGGCTTCAGCGGGATGGTGCAACAGCTCATACTGTAAGGACAATACCGCTTTTGAATGAACCTTTCCATAATCTATTAATTTTCAACTTTAAAAGGGGACCATGATTCGTAAAATCTCCGAATCTCATAAAAATGTCCACTATTATTTTCAACAGACATTATTTTTCGAAAGTGATTTATTAAGAACTCTTGAAACTATTTATCAGTTTGATAATAAATCTTTACTTTGGTTTTATTATTTTTAAAAAAAATTTTAAATGGGACCTCTTTCGCCCCATCCATTACGAATTAAAAAAGCGATTTTTAGTGTTCTAGACTTTTATTTACCGATTATACGAAGTAAATTCGAATTTTTGTCAAAATTCCCCCTTAATTTGTATTTATATACCATATAATTATTGATTTAATGTTGGTTCTATTATTTTTCTAAGTTTTTATTCAAGTATTATTTCATATATTTTTACTGCTGTGTTTAATAGCGTAATTCCCCTGTAGTTGTGGCGATCCTTATTATCTCCTTTTTGGTATATGAGTACTATTTGCTAATTTCCCAGTTTTTTAGTCTCTTTTTTTGTTTCCACGCTTGCCTTTATATTTCTAGTAATATTTGTATTCCTTGTTTTTCCAGTTTTTTAAACATTTTTGCAGAAATTTTGCAAAATTTTACAATACATATTAATATATGATGAAGATGAGAGATGATAAGATGATAAATTTAAATGTCTTGAAAATTTTTATGTAGATTGTAGAGGTTGTGTCGCTATCTGCGACACTTTTCTACGTTTCAAAGGTCACAACTTTTTTGCGCATTAGTGTATTCTCATTTTTAATCAGAAGATTATTTTGTTCATCTTTTTTACGTAAATAAGAGATTCTTTGCAAATATTTCTCCGAGTTACCGTTTTGTAGATACCTGCGTTTAAATTGTTCATTGCACTCTTTTAAATTGCGCTTTTTATGTAACACTTTTCTTAAAGTAGGCAGGCTATGATTAAAACAAATACATTAAGGCGACTTTTGCATTGATTGTTAATATTTAATAATATGAGTATTTAAATAGTTAAAATAGTTTTCAATAATAATAATAATAATAATAATAATAATAATAATAATAATAATAATAATAATAATAATAATAAAGGGCTTTTATAATTGACATAGCAGTGCCACTCTCTCATAATATCAGGAAAACCGAGTTGGAGAAAACCACTAAGTATGAAAACCTTGCGTACGATTTGAAAAACCAGTGGAAACTGCATAAGGTAGAGATAGTGCCTTTCGTTATATCCGCCGAAGGCCTAATAAGTAAGAACTTTTCAAAAAATTTGAAGAACCTTGGTATCTCAAAATCGATTGCCATAGTGGGACAACGTGCAGTACTCTTGCAGACATGCCACATTGTTCGTAAAATTTTATGCTAAGTGAGAAGAGTTGAATTGCTTTCTCATTTTGGCATTGTAATATAGACCAGCTTAGGCTGAGATGCTGAGTACAATAATAATAATAATAATAATAATAATAAATACAAATTTTATAATTTTATGCTAAGTGAGAGGAGTTGAATTGCTTTCTCATTTTGGCATTGTAATATAGACCAGCTTAAGCTGAGATGCTGAGTTCAATACGAGGATAATAATAATAATAATAATAATTTTAATACACTATAGTAAAATAGTTTTTGAAATATTTTCACTTTTTGTCAAAAACAAAATGTCCAGACAAATTGTTTTCTAATGAAGAGATGCGAGATATGATAGGCATATAAGCGCAGGAAAATTTTAGTGGACGCCGGTCTCATTGAAGACATTTGGAAACGTATCCATGACGCAGTTAGCGGAATTTTAAGATTTCCAAATATCCACCCGAAACGAAGTTTTGCAGGTCGGCCGAAGACTTTAACCACCGACCAGGAAGAAGAAATTGTGGTTCGCGTAACCAAAAAACCTTGAAGTAAGCACAAGCCGTATTGCTCCTGGAGTTGCAGTAGGCAAGTCCACCGTTTGCAAAATTGTTCACTAGGAGGGACTTTATCCGTTTCACTTCACGTCTGTACAAAATATAGTGGAAGCTGATTTGCCAGCTAGACTGGATTTTGCTCGTTTCTGTAGTACCCAGTAAAATGTCCACCCCATTTAAAAAAAAAATATTTACAAGCGAAGCAACATTTACACATAGAGGAGTATACAATATATTTAGAAATAAACATGCGTTAGATTTAGAAAATCCATACTTATTAGTATCCGAACGCCATTTCTAACACGAATTTAAAATTAACGTTTAATGTGGTCTTATTGGTGATTATGTATTGATTATGGTGATTATGTAATAACTCAATGATCCATTCGAATTACCCCTTAATTTAAAGGGCGAACTATATCTTAATTTTCTTCAAATTCAGTTATCCGAATATTTAGAAAACATTCCTCTGAACTAAGACAAAAAAAGGAATGCAAACACAAATGTTATGTTTCAAAGGCGCAATTTAAAACGGCGCAATGAACAATTTAAACGCAGATATTTAGAAAATGGTAACTCATAGCAATATTTACAAGGTAGTTACGTACTCCGCTCACATGAGAACCTCGATGTCAGCATCACCTCAAGAGTAGAGTTACATATTTCGTTCGCATGAGAACCACGATGTCAGCATCACCTTGGGAGTCATCACGCCACCAGATGGTCCCGTGAGAAACGCAACCTAAACGTATTTTTAAGTATAAATATTACCTCCAAATTTAATATTGTTAATTCTTAGTTAAGCTGTTGAGTTTAAAAAACCTATTTTGTAAACCATTTTCGAAATAAAGTTTTTAAAAACAAAGTCTGCCGAAAAAGTTCTTTAAGTGGCGCAGTCGGTAGGATTGCACAAGTGTTTCACGAACGAGCCAATTGAGGACGACACCAAGAGACACAACAGTTGGAGCCAATCCAGCAGTGCAATCAACAGAACCAGAAGCAGACAGCAGCACAGCCGAGAATTCGGGAAGGAAGAAGCAGATCAACAAAGGTTAGTGCCAATTCCTTTTACCCTCCTGACCCTCTGATTAAGGTACTCAGTTGGAATAGTTAGGGAAGTGTATTTCACACAAAAAACCAGTGTATTGAACACATTAGGGTTAGAAATTAGGTTAAGAAAGAGGAACAAAAATATATGACAGAAATTGACGATTTAGTAGCATCATTAGCATTAGCATTTAACGATAACGATTCTAAAATGCAGAAACAAAGTAAACAAACCCCCATTGACTGGGATTTATTCAAATCTAGATTAGAAAATATTAAACCTTTTAATGGTGACAGTAACGTTTTAAATAAATTTGTTACCAAATGCGATAAACTCGTAAATATATATAGGCAATTACAAAGTGAGGAATTAGATGCCCACATTTTCGATTGTATTCAGGAAAAATTAATCGAGAAAGCAGAAGTAATGGTTGGGAATAGAACAGAGCTGACAAATTGGGACGCTCTGAAAGCCGCGTTACAACAATGTTTTTCTGATAGACGCAATACGGACAATTTAGTCCAAGAATTAACACGAGCCAGACCATTCAAAGGTGAACACTTAATAAGTTTCGGAACCAGACTTCAACTTCTTCGAAGTAATGTTGCTCAGAGAATTAGTAACGATTTAAATTTGAGTGAACAACAGAAAATTTGCCACATTACTTACTATGAGAAAACGGCGTTAAATACATTCATAGCAGGTTGTACGGGAACCCTGAAAAATAACATGCATTTGAAAAAACTCGACACATTGGAAGATGCAATGGCTTATGTCGTTGAATTTGAAAATTTCGAAAAATTATATGGGAACCTAAACGCAACTGAAAAATACAGTAATAATCAATTTGCACCGAAACCAACAAATTTTTCAAATTATCCAAAATTCTCAAACAATCAAAATTATTCTAATCAAAACCCTTTCAATCAAAATCAATTTAATCAGAATGCTTTTAACCGAAACCCAAATTTTAATCAACAACAATATTCGACAATGGCAAAACCATTTCAATGGCCATCACAACCAATAAATGTGCAGCCCAGACAATTCGCACCTCAAAAATTCTTTACAAACCGGGAAGTTTTTGGACCTCCAAAAAATGTGTTTAAGCCCAAGAATATTCCACCTAGTCAAATGAGTAAACCAACACCCATGTCGATTAGTGTACGAAACAGTAACGGATTTAGCAGACAGCCAATCCGTAATCAATTCAACCATTTCCAAAACACATACCCCAATCAAAAACCGAATTTTACTTTCGAAGAACTTCACAACAACGAGTGTGAAGGATATCCGGTTGAAGATTATCAAGATTACTCGTACTACGAACCGAATGAAGAAACTCACCTTGATTATCATGTGAATAACTATGGTGAAGATGAACAACAAAAAAACGAAGAATTTTCAGAGAATGAAAACCTTAAAGAAATTGGAAATTTTACGGAACAAGCCCAGAACGAAGGCCAACCTTGACGGAAATAAACATTTCCTCTAATAACGCTTTACCATATATCGAAATTGGCTATCCTAAAATTAAACTCTTAATAGATACCGGGAGCTCAAGATCAATTTTAAGACCAACTGTCGCAGAAAAATGTTATCCAAACTGTATCTATCGAGCGAATAACATCATCAAAACAGCAATAGGTAGTGAAAACACACAATTTCAGGCAAAAATTCCAGCATTTTCAGAATTTAAACTAGATTATGAGATAGATTTTATTCTTTTTGATTTTCACGACTATTTTGATGGAGTAATCGGTCTAACAGATTTAATTAATATGGGATTGAATATAGATCTTTTAAATAAAAAACTAATTGGACAACAAATCGAAATTCCTTTTAAATACCGAAGACCTTCCGAAACAAATTTTTCTATTACCATAAATCCCAAAGAAAAAACTTTAAAGAAAATTCCAGTTAATATACGAGAAGGAGAAATCATCACCAACAGCGAAAAAATAGATGAATTGAACTTTCCATCCATTCTCTCTTATGCTCACGATGGTTATGCTATAATCGAAATTCATAACCCAACAAATAACTATATAACATTGACTCTCACTGAACCATTTCCTTGTCAATTATTTAAACCGCAAGAATTCGAATGTATGACTTTCGAACAAGTAAATCATAAATGTTCTCAACAAATACCAAGCAAAAAGGCACAGTTAAATCATCTAATACGCACCGAACATATGAACCAAGAAGAAGGAAAAGCAATTACGGCATTGTGCAGAGAATTTGAAGATATATTTTACCAACCAGGAGACAAATTAACATTTACATCGAAAATTAAACACGAAATAAAAACCACAGATAATATACCAGTGTACACAAAGACATACAGATACCCATACATTCACAAGAATGAAGTGTGCAAACAAATCAGCGAAATGTTAGAAAAGGGAATAATACGACCATCATCCAGTCCATGGTCATCACCGATATGGATCGTCCCTAAGAAGATGGACGCTTCGGAAAGACAAAAATGGAGAGTAGTAGTTGATTATAGAAAAATCAATGAAAAGACAATTTCGGACCGCTACCCTATTCCAAATATAACCGATATATTGGACAAATTAGGACGAGCCCAGTACTTTTCAACATTGGACCTAGCGTCTGGTTTTCACCAGATTGAGGTAGAAAAAGACTCCATAGAAAAAACGGCGTTCACAGTTGAAAATGGACATTATGAATTTTTAAGGATGCCATTCGGTCTGAAAAATGCTCCATCTACGTTCCAAAGAATAATGGACGAAGTCTTAAAAGAGCTACAGAACAAGATTTGTATGGTATTTATGGACGACATAATAGTAGTGAGCACAGGCTTAACGGAACATATTCAGAACCTTAAACTCATCTTTAAGAAATTGCGAGAAGCTAATTTAAAAATACAAATTGACAAGTGCGAATTTCTACGAAAGGAAGTTGAATTTCTAGGTCATATTGTGACACCTGAAGGAGTCCGACCTAATAAAAAGAAAATAGTTGCTATACAAAAATATCCCATTCCAAGAACGCAAAAGGAAATCAAAGCATTTTTAGGCTTGTTAGGCTATTACCGTAGGTTTATTAAGAATTTTGCCAAAATCACTAAACCGATGACTCTATGTTTAAAGAAAGGAAATAAAGTCGAACACACACAAGAATTCGTAGAATGTTTTAACACCTGTAAGAATCTATTAATTTCAGAACCAGTCTTAGCATATCCGGATTTCTCTAAAACCTTCGAACTGACTACGGATGCATCGAATTATGCAATTTCGGGAATTTTATCTCAAGATGGTCACCCAATTTGCTATGCATCCAGAACTCTAAACCCCGCCGAAATCAATTATTCAACAACAGAAAAAGAATTATTGGCTATTGTGTGGAGTTGTAAATATTACAGACCCTATTTATATGGCGCAAAATTTGTGATATACACCGATCACAAACCTTTACAATGGTTAATGTCGCTAAAAGAACCAAATTCTCGTTTAGTACGATGGCGACTAAAATTAGCAGAATTTGAATACGAAATTAGATATAAAAAAGGGAAAAACAACCAAGCAGCTGATGCTCTATCCAGGAATGTAGCAGAAGTCAATGCAGCAGAAACCGAATCAGTTTGTAATAATGCAGGCGACGCTGATGATATAATAAAAGAATTTCTATTAACACCTAGCGAATTACCAAACGTAGATCAAGTTACAATTGATGAAGTTATTCCACCGAAAATAAATATTATTTCGGACATTCAAATTAAACCACCAACTATTCATGAGAATAATAAAGAAGGAGTTGAAACAGTACACTCTTCAGCTGAAGATCCCATTTGCGGAATGCCAATAACTGAAAGAGCCATAAACATGTATAAAAATCAAATAATTGTCACAAGTGGAGATATAACCAAATTTCAACTAAGACAAGAACGAGTGTTCGAAAACAGCAGATTTTACTTAACTATTTCAAGTAGAGATCCAACATTCAGTATAGTCACATTCCTTAAAGAATATGTAAAACCGAAACAATTATACGCTATATACTTTAATAACCAAGAATGCGCACGTCAGTTTGCAATCACTTTGCAAAACCTTTTTAAAAACTCATCTTACAAGATATTACAATGCTCAACGTTCTTAGAAGATATACGAACAAGAGATGAGCAACAGGAAAAACTTACTCTACACCACACCACCAAAACATGCCACAGAGGTATGAATGAAATGAAAGCAGCATTCAGTACAAGATTTTATTGGCCAAAGATGTCAGATGATATTGAAAATTTCATTAATAATTGCGAGATATGCCAAAGAAACAAATATGATCGAAATCCACCCGTAATTAAATTTAATTTAACACCTACAGCATCAAGACCTTTCGAGCACATACACGTGGATACTTTTAGAATAAATTACGACGCCTTTGTAACAATTTTAGATTCATTCTCAAGATATGGACAAGCCTACCCACTCCGTAGTATTACAGGTACCGAAGTAGTAGAAAATTTGTATACATTCGTAACACATCACGGTCTTCCATTAAAAATAACCGCAGATCAAGGAACAGAATTCAAAAATAAAGACCTCGAAGATTTCTGTAAATTGTATAGAATTGAACTACACTATACAACCGCGAAAAACAGTAATTCGAACTCACCCGTTGAACGTTTTCATTCGACCATAATTGAAAGTTTTCGTTGTTTACGAGAAGAAAACAAAGACATGACAATACAGCAGTTGATGAGAAGAGCTGTAATGGGTTATAATAATTCAATACAAAGCGTGACCAAACTTACGCCCTTCGAAATAACAACAGGACACGTAAATACTATAAACCCTTTTGATCTAAACGACAACGCTATCATATCTAGCTATGTACAATCACATAAAGAAACATCGAACAAGCTATATGAGAAAGTAAAGAGAATAAATGAAGAAACCAAACAAAATGTAATATTGAAAATAAACGAAACTAGACAAGAACCTCCTGACTTTCAAGATCAAAAGATCGCCTACGTGAAAACGAAATATAGAAGCAAAGACAAACCAAAATTTAAAAAGGTACCAATAATTGATGAAACTGATACCAAAATAATAACAGACAAAACTTCATATCATAAAAGTACCCTCAGAAAACCTAAACCTAATGGAGGAAAATCTTTTCAGGATGAAGCAGGAAACAGCGACGATCCTGTTATACCTGGTCCTGCAGATCCACCTGACAAACGGGTCTGACATTCAAATCACCACGCTGGAGAACCCCATATTACCTATCCAACTGGGAAATTCCAGACTTATTTATAATAGACATACATTTATTCATTACGTAGATTTAAGACATTTAATCGATAAACTAAGTAATATTAAGGCTTATTTTCTTAAACTCAAGGAAAGTTTATTACCAGTAAATGCATCGAATAATATCTCTTATCATGCACTAGCGCAAAACCTACTCCTCAGAACCGAATACTTAATAGAAATTGCAACAAATAAAATCGAAAATTTACACCCTCACATTAGAAATAAACGAGGTTTTATTGATGGAATTGGAAAGATTAATAAATGGTTATTCGGAACCCTAGATTCAGATGACGGTAAACGATATGATGAAGCAATAGCAATTTTAGAGTCCAATCAGAAAACCATAGTTGACGAATTAAAATTACAGATTTCATTATCAAAAAATCTAATCGATAATTACAACGAAACTGTGGCAACTCTAAGTAAAAATCAAGAGTCACTGCAATCAAGTTTATATACATTACTCTCACCAGTTCAACAAACTATCAATAACATACAAGATTATCTAAGTTTCCAAGGAATTACAACGCAATTAAATTTAGATTGTCAAAATCTAATAATGTTTCTTGATAATTTGGAAGACGCTATTATGTTTACCAAAGTAAACGCTCTACATAGCAGCATACTGTCAAATTTAGAATTAAAAAATATGTTAAACTATTTAAAGAATATCTATAACAATTCGGAAATTCCAACATTCAAAAATTTATTGTCATACTATCAATTTTTTGGAATTCAAGTAGAATTTTTAGAAAGCAAAGTAATATTTGCCATACATGTACCGATACTGAGGCCTGAAACCCTTACCTTCTATCACATCTACCCAATTATCCAAAATCGAACCATCTTTATACCAAAATACCCTTATTTGGCACAAACCCCTATGAGAAGACAATTTATTGCTAATTCATGTCCAATTATCGAGAAAATACATTTCTGCATGGAAGAATTCCTACCCGATGACCAATGTGTGAACAGTCTAATAGCAGGACATCAAACTGGAAATTGTCCGACAATCGAAATTAATATTGAGGAACCAGTGACAGAGCAGATTACCAGAGAACTAGTTTTAATCTTACCCACCAAACCAGAAACAATGATTGCCAAATGCAACACCGATCAATATTTCGAAATATCGAAATCTTCACTAATTAAAATCCCAGAAGATTGCGAAGTTCAAATTAAGGAAAAGAAATTTCTAAATGACTTAAAGATTCAGAGAGGAAAACCAATTATCCTACCCGAAATAAAATGGTCAAAGTTAGATGGAACGAAAACTTCGATTACCTCGAACATTACCAAAATCAATATTGACGAAATATACCATCTGAAGAATATGGCAAATCAATTGAAGCCGATAAACCTCGATAACACTAATCATCGACAAACCACAAATTATATTGTTTTAGGTATTTGCATTGTCCTAACCATACTTGTAGTGATGATGCAAAGGGAAAAGTTGTATTCCTATTGGCAAGCTGTCAGAAGAAGGTCCAAGAAAAGCCACCCCCAGAGTAAAGTGGATTCGGAAAAACGTACCGTTGTTTTCGAATCTTAAGGAGGGAGGAGTTACGTACTCCGCTCACATGAGAACCTCGATGTCAGCATCACCTCAAGAGTAGAGTTACATATTTCGTTCGCATGAGAACCACGATGTCAGCATCACCTTGGGAGTCATCACGCCACCAGATGGTCCCGTGAGAAACGCAACCTAAACGTATTTTTAAGTATAAATATTACCTCCAAATTTAATATTGTTAATTCTTAGTTAAGCTGTTGAGTTTAAAAAACCTATTTTGTAAACCATTTTCGAAATAAAGTTTTTAAAAACAAAGTCTGCCGAAAAAGTTCTTTAAGTAGGTATACCTTTTTTACGTAAAAAACGTGGATAAAATAATATTTTTATTAAAAACGCGACTACACTACGGCACAAAAAAGTTGTGACCTTTCAAAGAAAAGTGTCGCACACAGTGCCATCTACAATTTACATAAGAATTTTCGAGAAATGTTAAATGTCTTATCTTAAAAAAACCCCTACTACCAAATTTCGTTCAAAAAACATACTATTTAAGAAAGTTATTGACGAAAATTGAAAATAAAATTATAAAGTTAACGCGCTGTATCTTGGTTACTATTACCTTTTGAACTAAGGTAAGTTGAGTTAAATCGCAATATTTTTAGTCAAGTTAAAGTCTTCTCGAACGAGGGAGCGTTTTTAAAAACTTTATTTTTTACAACCTTACACAATGACGTTTAATACAAGATTAAATTTGAAAAACAATTTGGTAATATTTATACATTTTAATATGCTTAATAAGTGAAATATGATTTGTTTTGTTGAGGAAAAATCGAGGAGTCACATCCTCTGTATCAGCAGTTTCCTTTGAGGGGATTCACGTAACGCCTCCCTGCGAAGACGAAAACAACAGGGATCCAGGGTTGTTTTCGATCACTCGTAGTGGTATATTTTCTCTCTTGATATTTTTCGTTTTTCTTTTTCGGCGAAGTTTCCATATTACCATGGTTGTGACGATGATAAATATGAAGATAATCACAATAGTTGTCGAACTCCATGCAATTGTTTGTATTTGATGGACGTCTGGTGGCTTCAATTGATTTGCCTTTTCTTGTAACCTCTTGATGTCTTCTAGATTGATTGATTGTAATTCGATCTTTTGTTCTTCTGGTGGTTCGATTTTTGGATATTCGAACTCTACGGTAGGTAATATGTTTTCTGTGTTCCAGTAATAATTCAGTTGGATTTGGATCCCACAGTTAAATGGAATATTCAGAAGACTAGGGTTTTCTATCTGAATATATTTCTGAGTTTCACAGTATTTTACCAATTTCATCGGTATTTTATTTGGGATTACCAATAAATATTTTTTGTTGATTGCTTCGATGAGTGGTTGGCTTATTTCGACATTGGTTAATTGGCAATTGCGATTTTCCATTTCTTTTATTAGTGTTGTCACACATTCGTTGGTAATAGGCTCTAAATTATTCTGACAAATATAGTTATTTTCAATTTTTGGACATTCTTCTACGTTATATTGCTATAAATGAGTGCCCAAGATAAGGTAGGGTTGTTTAGGATTATTATGGAGTTGTTAATAGGTATGAGAAATAAATGATATAATTGGTAAGTTTCTTCCTTGAAGATTGGAAAATGAATAACAAAAATTATTTTATTTTGCGTGAATCTAGTTTGTAAGTTTGCTGTTTGATAAAAATAATTTAAATTTTCGAACTTTATTATTTTGTTTTTTCCATAAAGAGTTGTTAAGTTTGATATTATATTAGACATCTCTTTTGCTGAAATTACTGCACTATGTAATACGTTTAATTGTGCAAAAGCAATAGCATCTTCCAGATTATCTAAGAAGGTGATTAAATTTTGACAATTTAAAATGATTTGATTAATTGTATTTTGTGCTTGAAGAAATAAACCTAAATCATAAATTGATCTTTTTAAATTTATTTCTAGAGTTTCGATATGTTGTTTGATTGTATTCTGATTTTTGGACAATATTGTTATTGTTTGATTATAATTTTCAATAAGCTTTTTCGTCAAGGACATATGTAATACAACTTCATTTTGAAAGGAGTTTTGGTTATTTTCCAACTGATTTATAGCTTTCTCGTACCGTTCGCCGTCATCAGCATCTAATGTGCCAAAAAGCCATTTTGATATCTTTCCTCCTGCATTTATTAAACCTCTTTTGGATCGTAAATGCGGTTGGACATTATTTGGTTTTGTTTCAGCTTCTAGAATAAGGAATTTGGTTTGATTGATCATTGTATTTAGATACGAATAGTGAGCACGCCCATATAAGTCTATTTTATCTAGATTCTGATTAATTTGGTTATGAAATGTTTCGATATTTTGCAATTGATTAATAATTGGTAGTGTTTCAATGTAGTGTATGAAACTATGTTTGATTTCTATGATCTTAGTATCTCCAAGTTGAAAGGGTAGTAGAGGGGTTTGTATTGTTGATATGGTTATATCATCAGTCTTCGTCAGAATAATCTTGTACATAACTACGAGAAGGAACAGGATCTTCTTCATTGTCCTGTGGACAAGAAATTCGTTTAGGGTTTTGTAACTGCGACTAATGAATTATTTTGTATTTATTTGTTATTATTTTGTTTCCTATGTCTTGTCTGACAATAGTTTTAGTAAATCGAGGTTGATCTTTTGTTCTTTTTGCGCTTTTGTCTCGCACGTATGCTGTTGAATTTTCTTGATAGTCGCAAGGATCTTCGCGGGTTTCATTATTTTTTTTAATATTCTTCAATTTAGTTTCTAAATTTGCATTATATATTTTCTTATATATAGATTTTAGTCTTTCTCGACGATCATTTATGTATTTGCTTACTATTATCTCGTCAGTAAGATCGAAAGGGTCTAGGGCATTAGTGTTTCCATTTATTATGTCAAAAGGCCTTTGTTTTGTAACGCTATGGGTAGTTTGATTATATCTTAATATTGCATATTGCATGAGTTGTTTTATGCTCGCATTAGGCCTTTTCAATTTTAGAATTCTGTATAATTCTATTAGAGTAGAATGCAATCTTTCAACAGGGCTATTACTGTTAGAATTTCCAGGTGTAGTGTAATGGATTAGAATGTTATGTAATTTACAAAATTCTAGGAAAGGGGATGATTTGAATTCACTACCGTTATCGCAAGTAATCTGATAAGGAAGGCCGTGGTGATTTACGAATAGTATAAAATTATCAATGGGGGTTGTACATACTGGTTCTAGTATATAGGCTTGGCCGTATCTTGAAAATACGTCAATAATAGTTAGAAATTTTGTGTTGTTTATTTGGAATATATGTCTATGTGGATTGATTCTAAAGGTTGTGAAGGTGTGGGGCTAATATTATATTTTATCTTAGGTGGATGTCGATCATATTTTGACCTTTGGCATGTCTCGCAGTTGTTAGTAAATTCAGTTAAGTTTTCTTTCATATTAGGCCAGTAGTAGTGTTTTTTAATTGACAATAGGGCTTCATTAATTCCTCTATGACAAGTCTTAATGTGATGATAATCAATTAGTTTCTTTTGACTTTGTTCATTGTATACATCCGTTAGGTACAAATTTGAGATTAAGAGTTTATATGCATTGTGTCGAAATACTTTAGGTAGAATAGTGCTAATTCTTAGATATAGGTTATTAGCTGGTTCTTTTGTATATATACAATATAATTTCTTAGGATCGACGTTTTCTTTGAAGAATTTTATGATTTCTGATGTGTATAATGATTGATGTGATCATCTGTGATTGATGTGATGTGATTGATGTGATTGATGTGATGATGATGTGTATAATTTGATGTCAAATGGACAGTGAATCTATTCTTCATATTGAATGGTTTACGCCGCATTACATGATAGTGTTTGTTTAGGGTTTGAACGAATATGATCTGGTTAACGTACATGTTTAGGCAATGTTCAGTTATAGGTATGTTTAGAATTGGGTCTTCATGTGTTGAATGAACAGTTTCGTTATCAGGTAAATCGATGTTGATGTTGGGCGGTCTAATTTGTATATCTGATAGGATCTTAATTTTTGGTGGATTAATGATTTCTTCTATCTGGTGTTGTTCTTCTTCAGATATGGGATTGTGTTGTTCTCTAAAAATGTATTGTTCAATTTCGTCATTAATGTCTCCAGGATTGCCAATTGATCTCTATTCTAGAGAGTGCATCGACATTGGTGTTTTCTTTACCCTTTTTATATATTATTTTATAGTCATATTCTTCTAATTTCAAACGCCATCTCACTAATCGAGAGTTCGGCTCTTTCATGTTAAAGAGGTATTGTAGTGGTTTATGATCAGTTACGATTGTGAATTTCTTTCCAAAAAGGTAGGGTCTAAAATGTTGAGTTACCCATACGATTGCTAGTAATTCTTTCTCTATCGTAGCATAGTTTTGTTCTGCTGGGTTCGTGATGTGTTCGTGATGCATACGCGATTGGTAAATCGTTTCCTATTTTCCCTTGACTTAATATAGTTCCTAAAGAAACGTTTGATGCATCAGTAGTTAGTATGAAAGGTTTCTCAAAATCTGGGTATTGTAGAATGGGGTTATTACAAAGAATGTTTTTACATGTTTTAAATGTCTCAACAAATTCTTTCGTGTGTTCTATTTTTATTCCTTTCTTTAAACACTTAGTTAAGGGTTTTGTCAATTTAGCAAAGTTTTGTATAAACCGTCTATAATAGCCTAATAGTCCTAGGAATGATTTAATTTCTTTGGTTGTCTTTGGAATACGGTATTTTAATATTGTGTCGATTTTCTTTGGGTTTGGTCTAATTCCGTCCGGAGTTATGACATGTCCTAAAAATTCTACTTCCTTTCTAAGGAATTCTGATTTGTCTAATTGAATTTTTAGTTTTGCGTCTTGCAATTTATTAAAGACTGCCTTTATATGTTTTACATGTTCTTCAAGTCCTTTTGAGAAGATTATTATATCATCCATATAAACTAAACAGAATTTTCCAATTAGTTCCTGCAATACATTATCCACTACTCTTTGGAATGTAGCGGGTGCGTTCTTTAAACCAAAGGGCATTCGAATGAATTCGTAATGTCCATGTTCTACGCTAAATGCGGTTTTCTCTACTGATTTGGGGCCCATTTCTATTTGATGGAATCCTGATGATAAATCCAGAGTTGTAAAGTATGTACATCTACCAAGTTTATCTAGGATATCTGTAATATTCGGCAATGGTTATCTATCGTCTACGCTCTTTTCATTTAGTGTACGATAATCGATAACTAATCGCCATTTTTGCTTTCCACTAGCGTCTCGCTTTTTGGGTACAATCCAAATTGGGCTGCTCCATGGGCTGTAGCTGTGTCTTATTATGTCGTCATCAAGCATTTTATGTATCTGTTTCTTTATTTCTTCTTTGTGAACGAATGGATATCTATAAGAACGTGTATGTACTGGTATTTCGTCTGTTGTTTTTATTTCGTGTTTAATTCTGTTTGTAAAAGTCAATTTATTTTCTTGGTGGAATAAATCGAAGAATTCTTGACAAACATTTTTAATCTCTGATTTCTCTTCCGCGTTTAGATGATTTGTACGAAGTAAGTTTGATATTCTCGTGTGCTGGGGAGTTGTTTTTAGTTGCATATTGTCAAAATGGAAGATATGAAATTTTTCTTTTAACTGATTTGTGAATGGAATCGTCCTAACTGGTTCTTTAAGTTTTAGTATTAGATTTTCATTGGTATAGTTAAAAATTTCTGTAGTCGCGATGCCCTTTTTTGCTGTAGTTAATGTTTCTGGTATGTAGATGTTATCTATAGTTTGTTCTGGTATTATAACATCAATGTTGTTCTGATCTACAGGCAATTCAGTTCGAGCTGCTTCGTGCACCTTTATTGAAAACTTAAATAATTCTTCCTCTTGTGGTTGTCGGTAAAGAAGGGGAATTTGGATATTGTCATTTATTAGTTTTTTGTTTACTAGGTCAATTTGAAGTTGGAATTTTAAAAGTTCTTTTAAGCCTATTATGCCATCAAAATACTCGTGGAAATTGAAAAGGATGAAGGAGATATGTCCGGGGGATTTAAATTCTGCAAATGTTGGAATATCTGTTTTGAACAATACTTCCTTTTGTCCAGTACCTGTTTTTAATTTTGAAGGAGAGTGGTAGATTTTATTTGGGAAATATTTTTCGGCTTTTTCTGGGTTTAAAATTGAATGGTAGCATCCTGTGTCGATTAATAATTTTAACGGGGGTTTTCTAATTTTAATATACGGTAAACTATTATTTATTTCGGTATACATTTCGAAAATTACGTTGTGGGTTCTATCTGACTGATATCGTGAACATTTTCCGGTTCATCGTAATTGTAATCATATGTATCGGTTTCCTCATAAGTTTGTTCGTTGTCAGCATTTATATATTCTGCTCGTAATTCAGTTTCGTTGTTGTCTTGGTCGGGGTTCGGTATTTCACAGTTTGTATTTTCGTCGATTTGGTATAGTTCTTGAGAGATAAAATTTCTAGGGCCATATGGTTTGAAGATATTCGATTTTTGGGTATTGTTCCGAATTGAAAGTCTCGATGTTGTAGACATTGGTTCTGGTTTATTCTGTGGTATTTGACCTGTTGGTTTGAATATGTTTCTGGGTGGACCAAAAACTTCTCTGTTTGTAGGATAATATCTTTGAATTGGTCGAGGTTGTATATTTATGGGGCCTCTGGGAAATGGTGGCTTGAAGTTTTCAAATGTTTGGATGGGTTGTGTATGATTGAATGGTGAATTAGAATTTTGGAAGGGTTGTTTGTTGAAATTACTTTGAAAGTTTGTAGATGGAATTATATTATTATTAAACGGTTGTGGTCTAACAAAATTATTTTGAAAGTAGGGAAAAAAGGTCTTATATTATTTTGAGAATTCTGGGGTTTAAAAATGTTTGGTTGTGAAAATATAGGAGTGGTTATTTTTGGTTGATAGACATTATTTTGATTAGGGTTTTTATACAAATTTTGAACATATTGAAAGTTTTGTTCTTCCGTGATAAATAATAATGCGTTTTCTAGACAAGTTGGTTTTTTTAGTCTGATTATACTTTGTATTTGGCTTGGTAGTCCTCGGATAAAGGTTCTCAAACTAGCCTGCTCGTATTGTCTTAGGTGGATAGGTTTGGTTTTTGCATCCATTTGATTATCACTGAAGGAGTTGATTTTTTGCGTTAGGTGGCTTCGCAAAATTTGTAGTCTCTTCCCGAAGTCTAAAGGGTTTTCGTTTTTGTTCGGGTAGGCGAGTAGAATATCTTGCTCTAAGCATTCTAGATTTCTTCTACCTCCGAAACAGTCAATTAAAGCTTGTTTAATTTCTTGCCAGCTCTAATCGGTTTCCTACTAAGATTTGTGCTCTGTCTTTCAATTTAATTTGGGTGATTCTAATCAAATAATTCTGAAGGGTGTTATCGTTGTTATTGCCGTATGTATCAAAAAGAAAGTCTATAGCTGAAATAAAGCTAGTAAGACAATGTGGATTACCGTCGTATGGAGGAATGGTATCGACATACATACGCAAAAGCATAAAATTAATTGGTGGATTTGCCATTTCAAAATTATTATTTTCTAAATTAGTTTCTAGATAAATGCTGTTACTATCTGCTTCGAGGTTCAAAATATTATTAAAATTATTAACTAATTGTTCTAAATCTATATTTGGACTAGATTCTATACTCATCAATATTTAAATAAATGTACAATCTTAAATGCTAAAAATGATTTTTAAATGTTAAATTACGATCTTAAAATGAAAATGAAAAATCTGATTTTAAATGCTAAATTTAAATATAAAAATGTTTCGATTCTTATTTTCCTCGTGAACTTATCCTATCTGAAAAGGGGTCGAACTAAAATTACTGATTAAATGATTCGCGTCAATTAATCGGAAAAATTAAAGATGTTTTTGCTTTGTTTCTTAATTTTATTGTTTCTTAATTTTATTGTTTCTTAACTTAATTTTTCTTAACTTAATTCCCAATCTCTCTTATATGGAAAGGTTGAAAATGGGGTGTAAAGGAATACTTGGACACTCACCTTATTTATGCCAGTTAAGGGTCGTCAGCCTTTTCTTCCTTCACGGGGTTGAACCTTGTAGTCGTTGTGCTTGGAAGTGCGTGGAGGACAGCTGCTGGCTATCAGGAATGGTTCCCTAGGCTTCAAAACTGTACTTGCTCCACGAATTTGGATCGGTGGTTCTTCTTCTCCAGATCAGTCCAATACTGTGGCTCTGGGGTTGAATAGACACTCTCAGAATCCGTTTTCCGACTGTGTCAGTTAAAGTCTTCTCGAACGAGGGAGCGTTTTTAAAAACTTTATTTTTTAGAACCTTACACAATGACGTTTAATACAAGATTAAATTTGAAAAACAATTTGGTAATATTTATACATTTTAATATGCTTAATAAGTGAAATGTAATTTGTTTTGTTGAGGAAAAGTCGGGGAGTCACATCCTCTGTATCAGCAGTTTATATATATGGATGGGGTAATTTCATTTCATTGTAATGAAAAACGATTGCGCCCCGAATTACCTATTCTGAAAGTTTATAGATATATGGAGTTTTTTGACGTTTTTGAACTGCATGCAATGAGACAACAGTAGTCAGGAGTTATACACCCCCCACCGTTCGGTTACACAATCTCATGTGGAACGCACAACAACCTGCGGCTCCGCCATAAAAAGCATTGGTTATTATTCTTATTGATTCTTGGCGAGAGAGCATATGTTGGTTAGACTCATCAGGGTGAGTATAACCACCAGTAGACGAAACATGTGCCCTGCAATGTAGGGGATGGGTGTTTTTATTAACTCTATAATTACATTATTATAAGAGTATATATAGGTTGATTTTTTCAGTGCATCCAAACTTTAAATTCAAATAAAACTAAGACCAAATTAGATGCCTTAAAACTATTTATTTTATGTGAAATAACATTCAATGGCATTAATGTTTTAAAACAATTTCGGACAAATGTGGCTACTTCTGAAAAAGCGCATTCTGTCAATTCAATTTCCGACCACTTTTTCAAGCAATTCTTATGTTCGCAATTGTCCGAGGTATGTTGGCTTCCAAGGCTTCTATCGGCATAGACCAAAAGATTTAATATAAGCAAAAAGAATATAATCTAAAGGGCGTTAAATCACATATTGGCCAATTAACAGGTCCGTTCCTCCAAATAATTATCTCACCGAATTATTTTCTCAATTAATCGATTGTTGCGTTGGTTGTAGAACATGTGGAGCCCCGTTGTTAGAACCACATCTCCTCCAGATCAGTACCATTTAAATTCGGAATGGTGCTGGTATTAATCTTTTCGATTTTTTGGTTCATAAAAACAATTTTATTTAAAACTATTTAAATATTTGCCATCTATAGCCCTAAAGGTCACAACCTTTTCAATATTTTCATTATTCAATATTTTTAGAAGCGATCCACAAATCCACCCAATTTTTCTTTTCTTCGTAATTTTTGAAGTGCTGTTGCAATAATTCGCTTTGGATCGATCGAAACAAATGGTAAGGGGCAATGTTTGGTGAATAAAGCGGTCTAGGTAAAACTTCCCAGCCAAGCAACTGTAACGTTTGTTTTACAATGTTTGCAGTACGAAGTCGAGCGTAGTCATGAAGCAAAATCAAATTCGTGTGTCTTTCAGCTCATTTTGGACGTTTTTCTTGCAATGCTCGATTGAAATTGATCATTTGTTGTCGATAACGTTCAGCTGTGATAGTTTCATTTAGTTTCAGCTATTCATAGTGCATAACACCTTTCTGATCCTACCAGATATATCCCACCAGCATAAGCTTTTGTCCATGAATATCTCGTTTCGGCGTTGATATCGATGGTTCACCTGGCTTAACTATTGCTTTTCGTTGCTTAGGATTGTCGTAATGTATCTGTTTTCATCACCAGTAACAAGTCGATTTAAAATTTACTTCCTTTTATGTATTTCAAGCAACATTTCAAATGTGATACAACGCTTTTCTTGTTTTCTTTCAGTCAATTCATGCGGTACCCAATTTGCTTCTTTCTGTTTCTTCGACTTTCTTCAACAGTTGTTGTGCAACATTTAATGCCTCTGACAATTCTTTCAGCTTTTGATATGGATCTTCAACAAGTAATACTTTCAATTCTGCTTCTTCAATTTTTTTTGGTTCGCCTGGACGTTCTTTTTCTTTCACATCAAAATCACCACTTTTGAAAAATTTTAACCAATTTTAACAAGTCCCTTCGGTAGAACCATGTTCTCCATAAGCTTCTACAGGCAAACGATGACTTTCAGCAGCAGTTCCCTTCAGATGAAAAAAGAACATTAAAGCTTCACGGAAATGCTGTTTATTTGGTATAGATTTCGACATTTTCAATGAAATAAAAACATACATATATGTTCAAAAGTCTGGAATATTTACAAATACTACCTACGCGTATGGTAGTCTAAAAATTGTGATGAAAATATCAAAACCATTGGTTTTGCTAATAACATTGGTTTTTTCGATTTTTTTTACTTTCCGTTGATATTAGTATTTATTTATACATTATTTTATTTCTTTTTCAGTTTTCAATTAATCCATTTAAAAATGCCTAAAAACATAATATATCATTTTAACAAATCAATAGTAACTACTCTGTTACAATAGGGCTTTAATAAAAGTGATACTGCGGAAATTGTGTTTCCCAAATTGCGTATCGCAAATTCATAAAAAATTTCAAGAGGCAAATGACTAAAGGATCGCCCCAGAAGTAGTAGAAAACAATGTACAACAGCTGCACAAGACCAGTAGATATCAATGATAGCTCGAAGAAATTGTCTATGATCCACATCAAGGGAGCTTGTTAGGCTTGAAGGAGTAAATGTTTCACGACAAACGATAACACTCATACTGGGGGTGGTAAATTTGTATCGCAGAAGATCTTTACGTGTTCCCAAATTAACCCTTCAACAAAAAAATGTAAAATTGCAATGAGCTCGAGCTAAGTGGAATAACGTGATGTTTTCCGATAAAACGAGAATTAACTTTGTTTCTGATTCACGAAGAAAATTAGTTTAGAGAGCTCCAGGTAGACAAGCCCGAGTAGAAACCGCTCTACCACATATCCCATTTGAAGGTGGGAGCGTGATGTTTTGGGTTGATATTATGACGGGTACACGGACACCTCTTCTGGTCCTGGAGATAAGAGTCACTGATGTTGTGTACATCGAAGAAGTTTTATCATGTGGTGCGTTTGTTCCGAGGCGTGGTGAGGGATAGATTTGTTTTCATGGATGACTTTCATGAATTTGCTTGGCGGCAAGAGGCGGAAGTAACCAAACTAGAGTGTCAAGCAAATTCCCCAGACGTGAATGCCATTGGACATGCTTGGGACATTTTGAAAACAAGCACCAAGAAACGAAATGATTCTCCTCTTACCCTGCGAGAACTAACAGATGCTGATCGTAAAGAATGGCAGAGAATTCCACAAGCCCAAACTGATGATTTAATCGACAGCATGCCAAATCGCCTACAAACACCTTAATTATATAATATAAAACTTCCTTTTCAATTGTTTCTAGCTCTATTAAGGCAGTTTTCATATAAATTCGTGACAACTATAAACCTTTCATAATATTTCATTCATAATAAAGGGTTCAGGAAGCAAAAATTAATAATCTGCATGTTTTAGATATTCTGTATTAAAAAAAAGCGATTTAATCAAGTTTATCGAGCAAACCAAATCAATGTTGAATTAACCAAACATATTGTTCGAATATTTTACTCCGTCACGCTAAATTAAAAATATAATTTAAGTAACTTTTGAGTTCGGAAAGTTAAGGAAAAATTGGTTTAGGGTCAACCATCCATTCCAAGCTACGGTTCATATGGACCCTTTTGGATAATTTCAACTCATCGGTAAAAACAATGCGTACATTAAATTGGCTTTTTATATTGCGTGGTTTTTTTGTGTGTCCGAACTTCCGAAAGGGGTCGTTGTCAAACACTCTGTGAGTTTGTACGGAAGTCTGTAAATCTGTTTTTAATAGACTTGTAAATTCCCCTATCATGGAGTGTTTAACATTTGAGCAACACTTGAAAATTGTCGAAATTAACTATTAAAATCAGTGTTGTCAGTGGAATCTGAACTTTGTGATGTATTCCCCGAATTTTAGGCAACAAGTTAGGTTGTTATTCGATTATGTCGTTTATTTAATTCCGAATTTGAATGGGCGATCTGGAATAAATAAATACAATAATTCCAACAGGAGGGCTCCACATATCCTACAGCCAATGCAACAGGATTTATTGAGGGAAAAATTTGATGAGAAAATTATTTCGAGGAACCAACTTGTTAATTGGGCAACAAGGTCATGTGATTTATCGCCTTTAGATTATTGGTGCCGGAATTATTTTTTTCGATTTAACATGAGATCACATAAGTATTTGTTTTTGCATGCATGGTAATACTGAAACTAAGTAATGTCTGAATGATTGTGGCGTGTTCACATATATATTTTTTTCCTTTATTTGGGTTTTTCGCCACTATATAAAACTTAAAAAATATCTAGTTGTCATTAAGAAATTTAAAAATTTAATTATTGAAAAACATGGAACACATACAAAACACATTAATACACATACAGACAAAAATTTCATTAATAAAACTGTAGTTAACCTTTCAAATAAAATATTATCTGATTCTGAAAAGTATGTACTTTCTAAAGGACTAAATTTTAGTGTTACATCGAAAGGTGTTCCTAAATTAGACCTTATTTCGGCAGTAGAGTCTGTTGCTCAAAGATTACCTTTGGAAAGTGCAAATAAATACAGAATTAGGTTAAAACTTATCTTAGAAAAACAATTTAAAATTAAATCAAATTTATACCACGAGGAAAGGTTAGCTATAGATAAATTAAAAAAAGACACATCTATTAAAATATTGCCATCAGACAAAGGTAACGCCACAGTTATTCTGGACACTACAGAATATAATAACAAAATTAAAACTTTAATTGATGAGGGAAATTACGCTAAAATACCTACAGATCCAACATTAAAAATAGAAAGACAAATTTACAATACATTATATAAACATAAAAAAAATTACAGATCTAGAAAGATCACAACTTAAACCACATTATAGTAAACCACCTCATTTCTATGGTCTACCAAAAATACACAAAACTAATATACTACTTCGCCCCGTAGTTAGTAGGATTATAGATTCCCCATGTTGTAAACTAGCAAAATTTGTATTAAACATTTTAAATCCACTTTCGGGTAGGACAAATTTATATATTAAACATACTTCAGATTTTTTAGATAAAATTTCGAGCATTAAAATTACAAACCAAAATTTAATGGTTACTTTTGACGTGGTGAGTTTATTTACTTAAATCACTTTTAATAGTTAGAAAGAGATTAGAACATAACACCACATTAAAAGACCGCACTAAACTAAACATAAATACAATTTTGGAATTATTAACTCTGTGCTTAAAAACCACATATTTTCAATTAGAAAATGATTATTATCAACAAAATTTCGGAATGGCAATGGGTTCTTCTCTTCCTCCTTTGGTGAGTAATATCTTTATGGAGGAACTCGAGAATGACATATTAAATAAATCTCTTAAAAACCATTAATATGGCTTAGATATGTTGATGATATTTTTGTTATATGGCAACAACAACAACAACATTAACGATCTAAATATTTTTTAAGATATAAATTCTCGAGAGCCTACAATTAAGTTTACTTTAGAGATGGAGAAGGAGAATAAATTGCCATTCCTCTACACTTTAATATTAAAACAAAACAACAAATTAAAAACTACAATATACAGAATACCGACAAACACAGATAGGTATCTCAATTTCTTTTCAAATCACTCAAAATCGATCAAAATAGGAGTAATTAAAAGTTTATATGACAAAGCAAAACTTGTTTGTACCGATAGTGATACACTACAAAAAGAAACAAATCACATAAAAGACATTTTAATAAAAACAATTACCCAAAAAATTTTATAGATAAATCGCTTAAAAATTTTGATGCTAGACAAAACAGACAAGTTATTAATAACAATAATAATAACTCTCAAACAATTAACCTCACAATTCCTTATATCCGCGGTATTTCTGACCCAATTAAAAGAGTAGGAAATAAATACAACATAAGAACGACATTTAAAACAAAAAATACTCTTAGATCTCTATTAACAAAGACTAAACCAAACAATATACAACAAAATACCAAAAATGTTTCTTGTTTTTCATTCGTTATGGCTATCTAACAGCCATATCTGGAAACTTGCATTTCTAAGTAATCGAAACTCATAATTTACTCTATTAATTGCTTGTTTACTGTCACTAGTCACACAATAGCCATGATGATTCTTTAGTTTTCACGATAAATGCGTGTAGCATTTGTTGTAAGCCAATAAGGCCATGAGGACTATTGTTTAGTGCCAGGTTACATATTATTGTTCTTCAAAAGCTTGAAGAATTGTCAGAAGCATTAAATGTTGACACAACAACTGTTGAAGAAAGTCGAAGAAACAGAAAGAAGGAAATTGGGTACCGCATGAATTGATTGAAAGAAAACATGAAAACAAGAAAAGCGTTGTATCACATTTGAAATGTTGCCTAAAATACATAAAAGAAGTACTTTTTGAATCGACTTGTTACTGGTGATGAAAACAGATTCATTACGACAATGCTAAGCGACGAAAAGCAATAGTTAAGCCAGGTGAACCATTGACATCAACGCCGAAACGAGATATTCATGGAAATAAGCTTATGCTGGTGGGATTAGAAAAGTGTAATGTACTATGAATTGCTGAAACCGAGTGAAACTATCACAGCTGAACGTTATCGACAACAAATGATCAATTTAAATTGAGCATTGCAAGAAAAACGTCCAAAATGGGCTGAAAGACACACGGATTTGATTCTGCTTCATGACTACGCTCGACTTTATACTGTAAACATTGTAAAACAAACGTTACAGTTGCTTAACTGGAAAGTTTTGCCTAACCCGCTTTATTCACCAGACAGCGCCTCTTCCGACTACCATTTGTTTCGATCGATGCAAAGCGGATTATTGCAACAGCACTTCAAAAATTACGAAGAAACGAAAAATTGGATGGATTTGTGGATCGCTTCTAAAAATATTGAATATTGAAAATATTGAAAAATGGGAAATGGTCATAGCTATAGATGGTAAGTATTTTAATTGAAATATAATGTACCGTTAGTTTTAAATAAAATTGTTTTTATGAACCAAAAAATTTAAAAAATTAATTCCTGCACCATTCCGAATATAAATGGTACTGATCTGGAGGAGATGAGGTTCTAACACGGGTGCTCCATATGTTTTACAGCCAACACAACAATCGATTAGTTGAGAGAATAATTCGATGAGAAAATTATTTGGAGGAACGGACCTGTTAATTGGCCAACATTTGATTTAACGCCTTTAGATTATGTTCTTTTTGGTTATAATAAATATTTAATCGTTGCCGATAGACGCCTTGGAAGCCAGCATATCCCTGACAATTGCGGACATAAGATCCTAATTGTTTGAAAAAGTGGTCCGAAATTGAATTGACAGAATGCACTTTTTCAGAAGTAGCCACATTTGTCCGAAATTGTTTTAAAACATTAATGCCATTGAATGTAATTTCACATAAAATAAATAGTTTTAAGGCATCTAATTTGGTCTTAGTTTTATTTGCATTTAAAGTTTGGATGCACTGAAAAAATCAACTTATATATACTATAATAATAATGTAATTATAGAGTTGATAAAAATGTTAAATGACCTAAAATAGTTAAAAACACTGTTAACACTGTTAATAAAAATGTGCTTCAACAAAATCTGCAGAATTTGAATTGCGCACTATTTCCACTATTTTCATATATTTTCTCTCCAACTATTTGAAGTTTAAGAAAGCTCGTGGTGATTCTCCATTAGTTGCTCTTTTAACGCTTGTAAACAAAAAAACTGTATTCGGTTAGTAATGTTTATTTACCTATTGCGCAGGTCGACATACTTTTTGTAACATTGATGAGAATGGCCCTTTTCCGTTTCATTTAGGTAATTATTAAAACACCCTTTCACAAAAATGGCCAAGCACGGTTCACTTTCAAGTATCTGCTTCTCCTTTATATCATGGTATTATTGAAATTATTCGTACCCGACTTGGGACTGGACAATGTAGGAATTCCAGCAAGACCGTAAGGGGTATTTCCACAGTATTCTATGAACCTTTAAGGGCAGTTTTATTATTTTCTATAGTTTAGTTTGTTTCTATCTCGTGTAAAGTACAGTCAAGCGATTAAGATATAATCGATTTTATATAAAATAACAAGTTCTATTCATCGATGTTACAAAAATCCAGCAGATAAGTTGAGTCATTTATTTTAACAAGCCAGATTTATATCCAAGTACCTTAAACAATCCAAGAACCCAAAAGAAATATTTCCTCAATGATGACTTCAAATAAGGAATCTTCTAGGTAATTTCCGTTTTCAAGAAAAATTTAATGAAAAGAAATTGGCAAGTGTTTTTAAGTATAGTGAAAAAATTTTTGGGCAACAAGAAAAATGGAAATTATAAAAACCTCAAAGATGAACTCTTGAAAGGCTACGAAATAATATGGTGTCGAATGTCCTTAAAAATGCATTTGGATTTCTACTCCCATTTGGATTTTTTCTGTAAAACTTGGATGCAGAAACCGACGAACAAGGAGATATGTTTCACTAGGACATCAAACCGATGGAAGCAAGACACTAGGGACGCTGGAACCGATCTATATTGGGCGAGTACGGTTGGTTTCTAAAAAAGAGATAATGTTACAGAACACAAGAGGAAAAAGTGAAGGTTTTTGTCACTGTATGACATCGCATGTAATACATTTATTATTCACATACTCTTCAGTAATATTTTGGTATAGATTTAACATTTTTATATTAAAAACCTATTAGATTGTAAAAATATGTCGTCTCCTTTTTTTTCCACCACCGACACCCTGTAACAAAAAAACTGTACGTGTTACAGTAATTAGCTTTTCATTTTCGGATTTAGGACTACAAAATACTTCATATACACCTATTTTCATCAATGTTACTTCAAAAAAGTTGTGCTTTGCATTTGGTTAAGATAATATGAGCCGATATAAGTGCTATAAGTCCACTATTGGAAAGAAATGAATTAATAGTAAATGGTAATGTCATATATGTATATATGTATCCTCTTTTATATTTATAATTATGCACTCAACGGAGTATAATTTCTTGATAAAGTAATCAAAATAATTTTAGCTATAAAATGTTATCGCAAAAATCGATTCCTAACAATCATAATTAAAACAACTTACTAAATGCAATTATTAGTGATTATAATCATCTCTATGTGCACTGCCCTACAACAATTATTTGCTAGCGCCTTAAAAACAGCATCATAAGCTAGATAAGAATAACTGTAAAATTGCTCTAATGTGACAAGTCATTTCACTGATTACGCTTAGCTTTTATTTGCAAGTCCAACTGTTAGGTTTGTGTTTCTTATTTTGAAATAATCATTATCAAAACAGAGGAGAATCAATTACTTTTAAAATAGATAAATCCTAAGTTATTGCAATAAATTCACATACACAGTAAAAAGACGGTAACATTTCAAATTGGTCTGATAGTGAAGTTGGTAAGTAAGCGTAATACATTTTCGCGGGGACTCAGATGATGAAAGAAGTTTAAGCCATATTAAATTAAAATTGGTTCCAACTAAGAAGAGGAGTAGAATTGAAGACGACGTTACTAATTTTCAATCACATTATGAAAATAATGATCAGAAAATTAGGAAAGTCAAAAGAATTAGAGGCGAAAAATATTATACAAAAACTGGAAATATTATTTCTGTAAAGATACCGATAGCAAATATGTGCAAGAATCGTATTACTGAGAGAGATCGGATATCCCGTTTTAATTTATTTCGGAAAATTCGGGATTTTGAAAAACAAAATAATTCCTTGTGTGCATATACTCAGTATATGTCAATAAAGCGACTTTACTTTAATACTTTTTAAATATTGAAAACGAAATACTTTTTAAATATTGAAAAGGATAGCGTTGCAGTATGTAAAAAGTTCTTTATAGATACATTCGATATAACTATAGGAAGACTACATAGGCTTCTCAAAGCAAAGGTAGTAGGAATTATTTTTACGAGGAAAAATGAAGGTAATTTAGTTTTTACACTTGTTTATTTTTATTTTTTTTATGTAACCGAAATTAATTCATAATAAACTTGATTATTC
Source organism: Cosmopolites sordidus (assembly GCA_031761425.1). Lineage (NCBI taxonomy): Eukaryota > Metazoa > Arthropoda > Insecta > Coleoptera > Curculionidae > Cosmopolites > Cosmopolites sordidus. The sequence goes on from JARFXV010000282.1 coordinate 304,770, forward strand.
GGAAACTTATATGTCTTGATTTTATTTTATTTTTTAATTTAAAAAAATCGTTTCTGCCAATGTCAATAAAATATGGACTTAAATTTTATGTGTGAAAAAAGTGAATTATTGAAAGTATTATTATTGAAAATAAGTTATTTTCCTCAACAATATTAATAATTATTATTGCATAACAAAATGTAACAGGTTTATAGTGTTAAAAATACCACCTAAATTAATTAACGTTTGCTAATATTTTTAAACTGATTCAAACGCAAACCCTTATATACCGTGTCCAGAAATAACGTCGAAATATTATAGGAAGTGACTAGGAATTAAAACATAAAAACAGTTTCTTATAAACATATCTCAAAAATTGCTCCTTAAAGGGGCTAGAGCCTCTTAAAAGGGGAATTCTGAAGATGGTTTTTTCATAATATTTTCGAAACGGTTTATGCTAAAGTCATGAAATTCAGTATACTTCAATAAGTTGGAATGGAAAAACGTTTTTTTGAGTTTAAAATTTTCAATTATTAACATCATAGGCGTCACATAGGGGCGTCTCCTCGGTTAATGTTGCCATAAGTTTTTGTTTTGTAATATTTTAAATCAAATTATTGAGTCGCAAAGATTTTTAGGTAAAAAAGATCGTCTTATTCTCATTATTAAGGATTTAGCGATTATTCATAACATATGTTGACGATTAAATTGATATCCAAGTGCATCAGAATAATTAAGTAGGCGGCTGTCACTATTAATCTTTGTCTTGGATATTTCGTAAAATTGGACCATTTACGTAATAAAGTCTAAATTTGTAATTTTTGAACTTCAAAGTGGCCCATTATTCCTTCGAAGAAATGGCGAATATACATTTTAGGTACGGGAATGCGAATGGGAACCCGGGTGAAGCTAGAAGATTGTATGCAGAGGCTCTTCCCGGAAGAGTATTTCCTTGTACATAAACATTTACAAATCTACATAGAAGATTATGCGAAAAGGGATATTTCATGCCTTTCAGACATGACTGTGAAAAAAGTCCGAGCACCAGAACTGTAGAAACTGAAGAACGAGTTTTAGAAAATGTAATCGAAAACCCAGGAATAAGTGTCAGACGAATTGCTGTTCAAGAAGTAATTCCTAAAAATACCGTGTGGGAAATTGTTAAAGAGTAAGCGCTCTATCTATATATATCATTTACCGAAAGTTCCAGCCTTAAAGTATGGTGACCTGCTAAAGAATCCAGTTTTGTCATTGGTTAAGCGAGCAATTGCGTTTAAATGAAAATTTTGTACAGAACATTCTCTTTACAGATGAAGCCATATTCATACGCAATGGAATTTTTAATTCTCACAATACTCAGGTGTGGGCGCAAGAAAATTAACGTGAATTTTTCGAATCGGGGCATCAGGACAAGTTTTCTATCAATATCTGGGCATGGATACCAGGGAATTTTTTGATTGGACTGTTTGTGCTTCCCAACCGTTTAAATAGGCAACAGTATTTGAACTTCTTGTAAAACCATTTGCTGGACTTAATGGAAAATGTACCATATCAGTTCAGATATGGCATGTTTTTCATGCACGTTGGGGCTCAGTCTCATTTCTCTGTAAATGTGAGAGCGTATTTAGATCGGTTATATCCAGAACGATGGGTAGGACGTGGTGCACCAGTGTATTGGCCATCACGTTCCAGATTTAAATCCTCTCGGTTACTTTCTGTAGAGATACTTGAAAGCATTGGTCTATGCTATCCCGATTGGCACTGTAGAGGAATTGCAGCAACGTGTATTCACTGCTTGTGATTATATCAAAAATAAGATTGGCATTTTTGGCATTATATGAAGAAAATAATAATATGTGCTAAATCCTTAATAATAATTAATCTTGTTATTGTTGGCTACTAAATAAATATTTTCGTACATGGATGCCTACCTAATTATTAAAATGCATTTTAATATCAATGTAATCGTGCAAGTCGCGTTGGCGCGGCGGTAAGAGCGTCTGCTTTGCCGAATCCGCGCTGGAGCGGTAGCTGGTTCGATTCCAGCGCTCGGATGGTTATTTTTCTTTCTTCTGTCCGTTTATCTTTCCTAAATGTTTGTGATTGTTTCTAGGCAAGAGTGTAAAATCCGACTACGAATTACCCCTCAGTCACGCCAGTTAAAGGCTGGGCAAGGCCGGATGCCTTCTGAGAAGTGTTCTACGTTGGTCATTCGCCAGTCGGTAGGTTTCCTGATAGACTTATGGGTAGGCACATAACCAAGAGTTTATAGCCCGAGGGGGGTGCTGGCCTGGGTTTGTCGGAATCTGATGACCGTGGTTCGGAACCCACGTTAAGCTGTAGGTCCAGTCGCTAAATAGCCTAGTTGCTGATGCGCCTCTAACCCAAACACTTTACTTTTTAATCGTGCAACGATTTAGAAAAAATAAGTTTTCTGGTAAGCGGTCTATCCCAACGAGATGAGAGAAGAGGACCATTTTTACCTAAAAATCTTTGCGACTTAATAATTGGATTTAAAAAATTAAAAAAATATTACAAACAGAAAAGTTATGGTAACTTATTGAACAATTTTTGGGGTATGTTTATAGAAACTTTTTTACGTTTGAATCCCTAGGGTCACCTCTCAAAACATTTCGATGTTATTTCCGGACACCCTGCATATATTAAAATATTAAAAAATTGACTTATACCACTTTCAAAAATAACGGTTCATGTTAAGAAGCAAGGTGCGATGAGAAATGTGTCAAGCGGTAGCGCCATCTCAAGTGCGTCCGAGGCATCAATTTAAACTTTTTGTGGCGTACCGACTTACAGTTTGGGGTTCAAATCCTCACTATTGTATTTTTTTTAAATAGTATTAAAATTATTCTGTTGTTAATTTCCGATAATTGTTAAGTTGCAAGTTATTTTTTCAGCAGTGTTAACTAATTAGTAAAATAAAAAAATGTACATTATACATCATACACATTTGTATTTTAATTATGACGATATTCTGATTACCTGTTTGTACTGTTATATCTTTAGCTAAGAATACAATATACAGATTTTAAAGTGCATTCAATTATTTTTTTTTTTTGACAAGCACAATGATTCTTTAACGGTATTGTCTTTTTATATTTTCTGAATAAATTATATAATTAGAGTTATTGCAGGCTTTTTCAATTAAAAAACGCATTGTACATTTTTTTCTTTTACTAATTATTTTACAATAGAGTCTGAAAAAATAGCTTCAAATTAAATAATCAGAAATGAATAACAGAATAATTTGAATACAATTTAAAAATTTATATATAACAATGGTGAGGATTTGAACCTAAAACTGTAGGTTGGTATGCCATAAAAAGTTTAAATTGATGCTTCAGACACACTTGAGACGTCCACCGCTTGACACATTTTCCATCGTCTCTTGCAGGATTAGAATACCTTCTTATATATTATCATACCTTATCGTCCTCTGTATGGATCAGACCTTGGTGTGGTAAAGGGGCTTCAGTAAGTCAATGAAGCTTTGACCTATACCGTCTGGAATGTATTCTCCTGGAAGGGTAACACCTGGCGAACAGGTCAAGGCAGAGGCCTCAGATTAACATGATTCAAAATCTGTCGACCCGCACTGGACTAGCGTGACAGATTATAGTCCAACCCCCAACATGGCTTTAAAATTTTAAACACGTCCCTCATTCCCCAGAAGCCAAGTGGCAACTACCTACGACAGCGAGAAGGCTGCCCCAAGGCAGAGGGTACTAAGAATTACCTGGCTAGATCAGGCTGCTATTGGACTTTGAACATTGCAGCTTCTAATATTCGGTCAATCAAAATAGATGAACGACTCCAAGAACTGTTGATCGACTTTGATAGCATATATTGAGACATTATAGGACTATGTGAAATACGAAGAAAGGGTGAAGAGCTAATCAAACTGGAAACAGATCATGTACTTTACTCTCGAGGTTTGGAGAATGGACGATGTGGTGGAATTGGATTCCTCATTAACCGAAAGTTGAACCTCATTAAAAAAGTTTATCTGATCGTCTAGCCCAATGCGCCAATCAGCTGAATACAAAATTTAAACTTCAAATCGTCCAAGATTATGCACCAACTATAAGCTATGGTGATAAGGAAATGGAGGTATTTTATGATGATTTGGTTCAGCTTCTAGACAACGAGAAGTGCAGGTATAAAATATTGATGGGCGACTTTAATGCTAAAATTGGAAAAGCAAGAACTGGTGAAAATGCAACTAGCCCATATAGAAGTGGCGTACGGGACAATAGAGGGGACAGATTGATTGATTTTGCCGAAGGACAAGAACTGTATATTATGAACTCGTTTTATAAGCAAAAATATTAACCGAAAATGGACATATACAAACTCCATCTAGTCTCAAAATGAAATTAACTATATTTCTATTATATTGACTGTTATATTTTTTTCCATATCCTACATACTTTTATCTACTATTCTACATAATTTCCATTTTGGTTCAAATATTTGTCATTCCGCTTAACAAGTTTTTAAATTTCGACCTCAAAGAAATCTACCGCCTGTGAAAAATCCCAATCCATGACTGTAGTTTTAACTTCTTCATCGTTGACATTCAACTCGTTTAAGTAGCGAAACGCGTGAAAATCACTGAGTGCAAGGTCTGGACTGTAAGGTGGATGATTCAGTTCTTCCCATTCAAAAAACCTGACTAGACCTTGTGCTTGTGCAGAAATATGTGGCCTGACATTGTCATGGAGCAACATCACACTAGGAGACAGTAGGCCACGCCGTTTCTTTTGTATGTCACGGCGGAATTTTGTCAAGGTGACACAATACACATCAAGATTGATTGTTGTGCCTCTCGCCATAAAATCCACTAATAAAATCCCTTTCCTGTCCCAATAGACAGTTGCCTTGATCGTTCGAGCTGAAATTGTCTGTTCGGTTTTCACTTTGGTTGGAGACGATGTGTGTCGCCATTCGATTAACTGTTGCTTGGACTCAGGAGATGTGAGACACGCAAGTATCATCTCCTGTAATGATGTGGTCTAACAATTCATATTCTTTCTGATTGTATCCAATCAAAAACGATCAAGCACAATTCAATCTCTTTGTTTTGTGATCGTCAGAAAGCAGTTTTAGAATTCATCGAGAACACAATTTTCGATAATTCAGTTTTTCCGAAACAATGGTGTACAAAACTGACCTTGACGCCTGTGGAAATTCACTTGATAACTTTGAAATCGTAAATCGTCGGTTCTCTCGAATTCTGTTGCCCACGTCACAAACCAAATCTTCAGAGAAGGTCGGCCAGGCCGTGGCTCATCATGCATAATCCGGCGTCCTTGAATATTCTCACCCACTTTCGAACTTTAGCGTCACTCATAGCATTATCACCGTAAACCTCACAAATCTGACGGTAAATTCCCGCTGCTGTCAAGTTTCTTGCACTCAAGAATCGGATTACGGATCGTATCTCACATTTTGCGGGCAACTCATTTTTCTTAAATATATAGCTCAGCATACAGGTAGATACGGTTGCAAATGGCGCTTAAACGTTCGTAAAGCATGCTGGGAGCAGACGCGCAAGCCAACTGTGTTGATTACGCCTCATTAGGGTTGTCGTTAAAATTAAATTTTTCCCGATGCCTCAAAAAAAACCTTCCTTTTGATGAAAAAATACGGGTTGAAATTTTTAATATTTTTTTAACAAAAGTAACACGTGCCTCAAGACGATCTACGTTAATTTTTTGATAAAATCGTAGTTTTTTGTAAGTATCTCTTAACGGATTTGAGAAAAAGATATAGGAGCAATTTTGTAGGAAATTAAATTTTCTACAAAAAAGGTCCTTTCCATTTTCTTCATAAAATTCATATTTATGGAGATATTCTCAATAATAAATTCATTAACTCCATATAGTCAATATTTTAAGACCTACAAACGTATTTTTTTCTGAAGTATAAAAATGTTTGTTACTTTTTTTTAAATTTTAAATAAATAATTGTAAATTCTACTTGAGTTACAAAATTTTTTATATTTAAAAAAAAATGACGTTTGTAGGTATTAAAATGTTCACCATATGGAGTTAATGAATATATTATTGAATATAAGAAATATTTAATGAAAGACGGTTTCGTCTATATTTCCACTTTATTATTATTATTTGAGGCCTTTCGCTAACACTGTAGCTTCATGAGAACTGGCTATTTTCAATGTTAAAATAGGTATGAATACAAAACGTTTCTACAATAAAAATATACATTTTTTTTTTAAATCCATACAGATGCTATTTATTGTCTGTACAAATTCAGTAATGGGGATTTGTTCAGGTCTATTTGGTCATTTAGAAGAATTTTTGCATCTTTGAGACGGTTTATTTTTAAACTCTCCAGATGGTTTAGTTTTTTGCCTTTATGGTGTACGTGTAATATTTTAAAATCACTATTAAAAAGATGGTTCTCATTTAACAGATGTGAGGCATAGTTCGAATTATGTTTATGACTGAGAAAACTTCTTTCGTGTTCTTTAATTCTTTTCTTGAAAGATCTGCCTGTTTGTCCTATGTACGCTTCTGGACACGACCCACAATACAGTTGATATATCCCTGATTTATCTTTTTTGTTTGTTTTTGTCTTGCAATTTTTTATATGTTTTCCAAGGCTGTTATTGGTTTTATTGGTTTTAAAGGTGTAAAGGTTTTAAAGAAACAGCCTTATTGTACAATTTTCTTTTCGAATATTATGATATGCTGCTAATTTATGTTGTATTGGGTGTAATGATTTATTGTGTATTGTTGTATCTGTTTGAGAGGGTTTGCGGAATATCTTAAAACTATGATTGTTTGAGATTCGTGAAATGGTTAGATCCAGGAAGTTTAAACTGTTGTTTTCTTCTAATTCGAATGTAAATTTTATATTTTTGTGGATTGTATTAATATATTCAAGGAATATACTTAGTTGTCTGTTGATACCGACAAAACATGCCAAAATGTTGTTCACATATCTGTACCAATATACAAATTGTTTACTTAGTCCACTCTGGTGGATTATCGTTTCAATATTGTCCGTGAATATTTCCGCGAGTAAGGGGTTTAATGGGCTGCCCATTATCAAACCCTCTCAAAAAAGGTGTTGTTAAATGAAAACTATTGTTGGGACATGCAAACCATTAGCAAATTTATGATTTCCATGCTTATAACTGGGTTGACATTATTTTTAATTAATAATTTTTCTACTGTTACTGGGGAATAAATACTGGGGAATAAATTCTCGACATCAAATGATATTAATCTGGCCTTGGTTGGGATTGTAATGTTTTTTATTTTGTCACTACAGTTAGGTCGAAATTTACAGTACGATTTAATAATATCTATTAGGTATCTTGATATTTTGTAAGCAGGTGCAGGCATATAAGAGACAACTGGTCTTATTGGGTAATTTAATTTATGAAGTTTAATTAAATAATAAAACTTTTAAAAACTAAAAAAAAAAACTTTGTGGGGATTGTGGATTCATGGAAGTCAATGCATATTTGATTTTTTCGGGTATTATATTATAGGTGATGCTTCAATTTGACGTTTGATGTTTGTCTGATATGCTTCTGTCGGATCTCTAGACAATATTTGGTAGTTTCCGGTTTTTGAAAATTCTAATGTTTTTCTATTTATATATCCTTTTTGATGGCTATGACCGTATTTCCTTTATCAGACTCTGTGGAAACTATGCCATTTTCTGTTACTTTTTTATGTATTGCTCTAGATATTGTGAATTCCCCGTTGGGTATATTGTGAATTCCCCGATAATTTCTGCTGCTTGGTATTTTAGTTGTAAGTTTTGAAATGTACTACTTAAGGCGGTCTCTGTAAAGCGAAACGCGTCAAATATTAATAGTAAAGTGGAAATGTAGACGAAACAGTCTTTCATTAAATATTTTTAAATGGTTAGTTAGCCCGATGTTTGGGTGCTGCAATTACATGCTACATTATTTGGGTGTTACAATTCTCTATCGAAACGCAATGAAATCGATTCATTTAAAAAGCAGATGGTTACAGATAATGAAAAATGAATTATGTATAATAATGTTATGGGAAAGAGATCATGGTATAAACGTTCAGTTGCCTCTTCACCAGCGCAGAAGCCAGTTTGCATCCGAAGAAGGTTAGGCTATGCATTTTGTGGGGCTGGAAGGGTATTGTTAATTTTATTAGCTGAAAACTAGACGATTAATTCAGAGAAATACTGTTTACAACTAAGTGTCTTAAATCGACCAATTGGCAGAAGCGACATGAATTACCTAACAGAAAGGACATTGCGTTCCTCGAGACACTACTGATGTCTTTGGCCAACGTATATAAACTTACACAACTAGACTGAGATATTTTGGTTCATGCACTGTATTCTCCCTTGTGCTCTGCGACTACCATCTATATAAATCGCTTGCAAACAGCTTAGACAGTAAAAACTTTACTTCCTTGTAAGACTTGAAAAATCACCTGGATCAGTTCTGTATTCAGAAACCTGAAAAAACTTCTATGGACGCAGGTTTAACCAGGTGCGGAAGAGATGGAGCAAAGTCATCGAACAGAATGACAATATGTGGACAATGTAATGTTCACTATAAAAAATGTTAGTTCACTTTTTCTCGATAAAATGGGACAAATTGTATCAACCCATTATTTGAATGTTCTGAAAATTCGGAAAAACAAATATTATCATCAAAGAAGATCGAAAGAAAGAATCAAATTGGTTTTACATTTTTACTTAACACTAGAGCGCACGCGCCCTAAAATACTTTTTGAACACTCCACACTAAATACATAATAAATATGTATTTTGAATATTATAACATCGGAGCCCTTAACGCCCCTCCTATGCCCCTCATATTATATGAAAATCATTAATTTCATCTTTGATAGTTTAATATAAAATCCTGTTAAAACGGCTTGGAAGCAACTCCAAATCCTTCTTGATATTAGGAAATGGTGGAAATGCTTGATAAGGTGGAAATGCCCCGTCTGCTATTCGCGATGTTTATTTCATTTTCATAGTTGGGCCCGGATATTACGTTTTGCTGTATTGTTTCCTCCTTAATAATTCAGTCGTGGAAATTGGTATTAAATTGCTCATTACGGAAGATATAGTGCTTCAACTGATAGATGCAGTGTTTATATTGTTTTGTAAAATATCAAATCAATATGTATTTAGATTATCCTTATAAGGAGTAGTTCCTCTTTTCTGCCATATTATCAAATTTTACAAAAAACTAAACTATTTTTTTTGTATTTTAATTATTGATTATATTAATTTTTTGATAATTTTATAGTAGTAAGTATAGTAAGTAACTTTTTAGAATTTTTTATATAAATTTGTGATGAAAACCTGTTTTTTGAATAAAAGATGTAATGTGAAAAAAAAAATTTTAAAGTTAAAGTAAAAAAGTCAAGGAATTCTCTTCCTTAAGCTCTTAAAAAGGATTTTATATTTGATGAAATGCTTTGCAAAATATTTAATAAAATTCAACATAATTGTTTTGTACGGTGTTCTTTATTTTTCAAACTAGACAATAATATCTCTTTTCGATCATTTAAGGCAGCGATTTCTAAACTGGGTAACGCAGACTAGTGCAAAGAGAGCTACAAAATGTTTCTACAGAAATGTAATTTTCATATGTATTAAAACTATATACATATAAACAAGACGGTCGCGTTGGTGTGGACGGTAAGAGCAGCGGCCTGTCGCTGCTGTGCTGAAACCGCACTGGAGCGGTAGTTGGTTCGATTCCAGCGCTCGGATGGTTGTTTTTCTTTCTTTCTTCTGTCTGTTTACTTCCTAAATATTTGTGATTGTTTCTAGGCAAGAGTGTAAAATCGGACTACGAATTACCCCTCAGTCACGCCAGTTAAAGGCTGGGTAATGCCGGATGCCTTCTGAGAAGTGTTCTACGTTGGTCATTTGCCAGTCGGTAGGTTTCCTGATAGACTTATGGGTAGGCACATAACCAAGGGTTTATAGCCCGAGGGTGGTGCTGGCCTGGGTTTGTCGGAAGCTGATGACCGACCGAACACTTTACCATTTACCTTTTACCATATAAACAAAGTTTTATAGAATAACATTAAAGTTTATAATCTATTTTTTGAAGTACTTACCGCCACATAAGTCATCCTAACTTCGATATAAATACAAGAAAAACACTAATTGGAATAAAAATATATTTTGGTGAAATGTATTGATGGTCTTCAGATATTAGTTAAAAAGAAAACACCCGAAATTATCTGGACGTACTATAAGCTTCAAAAAGCAGCTCTTGTTTCTCAAAATATGAGCGAGGAACTCAACAGTATTACAAAAGTTATAAACAGCACAAAAAAAATCCTTTAAAAGTTAGGTTGTCTGGAAAGCTGTATGAACGTGGGGTATCTACCCTAATTAGCTAATTATACCTCACTTTTATGCTATTGTATACCTCACTCCTATATTATTGTGAAGAGCGTTGGCTATCTCGAGCAAAAGTGATTCAAAGGGTGTTTGAACTCAAAGAAGAGATTTACTTAAAGTCTTTGGAAAATTGAATATTTTAATAAACGATTTTTTTTAATTAACAAAATAAATAAATAAATAATTTTTTTAATAAATAAAAAAATAAATTCAATGATTTAAAAAAAAAGTGAAATTATTAATAAGAAAAATATTGAGCTATGGGAATTAAATTTACTAGTACAAAAAAATAAGTTCGACATGTTTCCGCTTTTAAATGATTTCTCCGCCTGACTTCAAATTGAAATGCATTTTTCATTTTTATTTCGAAAATCTTAATATTACAAAGCTTGCGTGGATACAGAATCTATTTGTTGGTGAATAAGAGGATGACTTTTCATAGTGAAACCCTCGTTGAATTTTGGTTGAATCGGGTTTGGTTATCGGTTTTGGTTAAATACTGTCCTATATATATATATATATATATATATATATATATATATATATATATATATATATATATATATATACACTTTTGTTGGTTGCTTGACCGGGAAAGAGCCCCACCTATCCCTTCAACTGAATGATGCCGGTTTCGTCTCTCGAGGTTCAGACTCTTCAGGGCGCCGATATATACCATACCATCAAGACAACATATGTCATCCAGTTGAAGGGATAGGTGGGGCTCCTTCTCGGTCAAGCAACCAACAAAAGTGTTCATTTAGGCGGAGACGCAGGTTGTTGTGTGTTCCACATGAGATTGTGGAACCCAACGGTTGGGTGTCTGATGACACTCAACTACTGCTGTGTCATTGGACGCAGTCCAAGAAAATCTAACACATATATATATATATTATATATATATATATATATATATATATATATATATATATATATATATATATATATATATATATATATATATATATATATATATATATTAATTTAATGAAGAAACGGCGGACAATGAAGAATGCAGGAAGTCTTTTTGGGCAGAGTCGAGTACGTTGAGCTGAACAAATCCCCTTTACTGAATTTGTACAGACAATAAATAGCATCTGTGTGGATTTCTTAAAAAAAATGTATATTTTGAATGTAGAAACTTTTTGTATTTACACCTATTTTAATATCCAAAATAGCCAGTTCTGATGAAGCTACAGTGTTAGCAAAACGCGTCAAATATTACTAATAAAGTGGAAATATAGACGAAACAGTCTTTTATTAAATATTTATAATGAATTTCCATCAAGTAGAAGCCAACACAATCCAAAAATATTATTGAGAATGTCTCCATAAATTTGATTTTTATGAAAAAAATGGAAAGGACCTTTTTTGTAGAGAATCTAATTTCCTTCCATTCGTTTATTCCAAAAAATGAACTTAGTTCGTCTTGAAGCACGTTATTGTCGAATGGAGGCTGCAATCATAAGTAGCATTGCCATCATGTGGTAAACGGCCACGACACATAAACTGTGCGAGACCGTTCGTCTAACCTCGGATAAGTACCAGGTCTGTTCAAAAAATAATTAAGTGGGCTCGTGGAGAATGATATTAAAAAGAAAGAAAATATACCCACGCTCCACGTATGTGCTTTGTCGTTCGCTTATCCGCTTTGTCGTTCCCTCATTCATCCATCATATGTTTTCTAACAACCAGCGAATTTCCCTAATAAATATATAATTAATTATTTTCGACAAACATTCTGCTTCGCTTTGACCAGTGATGGGTAGAAAATGAATTATGGTGGTCCTTTTGAATAATTCCTGAAAATCATTCAAATCAAGCGAACAATTGTAATGCGTATTTGTTTAATGAAATTTGATTCAGTTATATTGCTATATAGTATTAGAATTGCATATTGCATTTAATCGATATCAGGCCAATTGAAACGAAAAAAAAACACTGTTATATCAGAAACACCACAAATAAGATATTGTAATAAAAACACGAGCTGAAGTGACTGTGTGTGATAGAAATTATATCAATGATAGCGTTATCGGCTGTCTATAATTTTATTGGAGAATATTTCAATAGGTGTGACTTAATTACTAGCGCAATCTATTATTAGTTTGCAAAACTAATGATTTCGGTGTGATTGCCGCCGGCACGCCCTCCGGTGAGTTAAGTCTAATGAAGCAGAAAAAAAATGGGATCAGGTACCCTTATTGATGTCTTCATATATCTGCAACATCACAGAAAACGTGATATTAATGCCTTCTATTAAAGAACTTGTGTGAAAGGTGAAACAGTATCACAAAATCTTGCTACTCATGCGTCGCTACACACCTCAAAAATAACATCCCGGTATCCACGAATATCATCACAAGCGTTTTCGATGCGCTGTTGTAGTTCTTCCACAGTATTTACTTCTCCATCGTGATAAACTCAACTTTTTTAAATAGTTCCGCAGGAAAATATCGCAGGCCGTTAAATCCAGGGGGCGTGCAGGCTACGAAATGTTCGTAAACTTCTCGTCTAAGATGTGACGGAGCTCCATTATGTTCAAACCATATATTCGGTCTAACATTTAAAGGAACATCTTGTAATAATTGCGGCAGATTGCTCTAAAGAAAGTCAAAATGGATCTTTATCAGTCGGCTTGGAAGAAAGAAAGGCCTAATAAGCATGCCATACGCCAGCCCAAACTGGCGTATAGCCAGTTTGGGTCATCTGGCCTTTGGGCCAGGAAAATCTGTGCTGAAAATGGATTCTTTTCACAGCATGTGGATTTTCTACTGCCCAAATATGGTTGTTGGGGAAATTCTTTACTCCATTTCTTGTAAATGTGACCTCGTCAGAAGCTAAAATAAATTTGGTAACATTTTCATTTCTATTAGGATAATCTTCGGTTTGTACCCTTTATAATGATAGGGGTAAAAGTATTCTTGTCGTATATTCCACACTTTACTATGTCCTTTACAACTTCAACTTGTCCTGCTATAGACCTAGTGCTCGTTGTTGGCTCGTTTTTGAGAATTTCCAAAATTATAAAAATACATTTCTTCCTCAACTTCTACCATTTCGCGTGGAGGAGTCCTTCCAACGTGACCTCCTCGTTGTGCCTTTATGTACCTGTGTCGCGAAGTCTTGCAACTATATTTACAAACATCCGCGGAGCCGGATGATCTCTGAAAGGAAACCTTTCGGCGTACAAATGACATAAAATGGCTGAATTTTGTTAGCACTCCCTGTAACTCAATAGTGTGTCCACTAGTTTATTGTTTTGATAAATGTGTGGCATTTTAATCGCAGAAAGTACCCAAAAATTTTAACTCGCACTGTTAAGGAATTATTTCCATTGGTCAAATCGAACATCGCACTCAAGAGAAATTTCGTACACGAATACACAAAACCAGTCATACCCAGTATCAGCAGTAAACAAATATTTTACTTTATGTATTTACAATGCAGTGGTCGAGAATATCAAAAAGTCAGGTCTATTTTTAAATTTTGAATTCAATTTTCAATTCAAATTTTCAAATAACTTCATTATTTTGCAAATTTTATATTTTGGTAAAATTACTTATTTTTTACGAGTTTTACAACCTGTTAAAATAAATGACTCAACTTTGAAACCCCCTGATATGTGTTTTATATTTATCAACTATTATACCTTATTTGTAGAAAAATCAATGTTAGTTACATAACATATATATATATATATATATATATATATATATATATATATATATATATATATATATATATATATATATATATATATATATATATATATCTATTCGTCGTCACTCTAACCAACACTTTTAATCAATTCAATTAATTCGAAAAATCGTAATTTAAAAAACACATTTCTTAACCAGTATCAATCTCATTACTAACTCAAAGAGATTTAAATCGTAAAGCCCAGAAAAAACTTTCATTATAATACAATAAAGAAGCAGTAAACATGTTCATAACAATAACATCTAAAAATATCGTTCTTCATTTCACGTAAGTTCTTAAAAACGAAAATAAAAAAGAAAAACGAGCCGAGTATTAAAGTATATTTGAAATCAACACGCCACAAAAGAATCGGCAAACAAAATGTAATACTGGAGGCTACAATTTCTGACAATAGCAGATCTCTCTTTTTGAAATGAAATACAATTTTTAAACTTTTTATTGAGCTTTAAAATATTTTTCCTATAAATGGATTAAAACTGAATAAGAAAAATTAAATTGCAAATTTTTGCAGAACTAGAAAACAACGATCAGAAAAGCTATTGATAGTAAAAAAGATTTGAAACATTAATAAACAAAGGGGTTTGTAAATATATATATATATATATATATATATATATATATATATATATATATATATATATATATATATATATATATATATATATATATATATATATATATATATATATAGAAGGTGATTTTTTTAGTGAGTCATAACTTTAAATTCAAATTAAACCACCAAATTAGATGCCTTGAAACTATTTAATGTATGTGCACATTCAATGGCATTAATGTAATTGAATGTAACGAAAATAATTTCGGACATGTCCGCTGCTGCTACTTTTGACAAAGTGCATTCTGTCAATCCAATTTCCGGCCACTTTTTCAAGCAAATGGTGGTCTATCGGTTGTCTGAGTTATGTTGGCTTCCAAAGCCTCAGTAGTTGCTGGTTTATCGGTTTAGACCAAGGATTTAACATAACCCATAAGAAAATAATTTAAACCCGTTAAATCACATGACCTTGGTGGTCAATTAACAGGTCCGTTCCTCGAAATGATTTTCTCATCGAATTTTCCCTCAATTAATCGATTGTTGAGTTGGCTGAATGGCATGTGGAGCCGACCTGTTGGAACCCCATCTCCTCCAGATTAATACCGTTCAAATTCGGAATTAAAAAATCCAGGTAGTCTAATAACAAAACCCAACTACCTGCGTAATCGAGCGTGTTTGGATTTGTTGATGATTCGGTGAATACATATCACGGTTGGACACGCACGAAGTGCTCTATAAGTTTGGTACACAGAACATTAATTTTGATGATAAATGATAAATGTGGACAATTTGCAAGCATTGCTCTGATGTTAAAAGTCCCATGATGATTTGCCAGACTATTCAGACTTGTGCGCAAACTCACAGTTCGTTTGACAGCGACCCCTATCTGAATTTGATATTAATGGTATATATACAACGTGTGCGAGATGTTCTATTTAAAATGCTTATCCACACATTTAGAAATGTATTTTTCTTATAGATTTTCTCTGATTAGCAAAAAGCACCCTGCATGTCAATCAGCTTTAATAAATTATCACACATTGCTTTATTTTAATGCACTTTTATAAATGTCGCTTTTTACTAATTACACTGGTAAATAAAACTGAGTACATTTTTTTTTGACTTGAACACAACAGGAACCATGTTAGCCGTGGTGTCTAAGGTGTCAGTCTGATGATACGGCAGTTAGCGCGGAGTGTGTCCGATTCCCGTAATATGTAAGGACTTTTTCTTAAATTTTTGTGAATGTTTCTAGGCAAGAGTGTAAAATCGAGAAGGAATCGACCTCTCAGTCACGCCGATACAGTTACCGATAACCGATAACCCGCGTTAAGCTGTAGGTCCAGTCACTTAATAGCCTTCTCAGTTGCTGATGTGCCCATAACCCTAAAACTTTACGTTTTCTTTTGAACACAACATATTATCAACATCTCATTTGTGTGACGGCCGAAAAAATAACCTACTTTCAAAAATTTTTTTAACCGAGATAACTAATTAATAAAGGGATCAGATTGTTGTTATTTTATTAAGTGTACATTAAACTTGTTTTATATACGTTTTTCTTTAAAAAAAAACAAAAATATGAGCCTTGATATGACTGATAAACAAATTCCCCCTCCATTGTGGCAATGATATCTCGGTGAAGAGTTATCTAAAAATAAAAAAAATATATCAGAATTTAAATGAATGTAGCTACCGTTATACGTAGCCGTTTTTTTTTGATTATTTACTACATGGTAACGGATTGATTTTTTTTTGAGGCTCCTTTTTTTATTCAAGCAGTTCATAAAAATAGTAAATGTTAACATTTTTTAAATCGGCTACGTACAGACTTAGTCACTGTGATTTACTGTCACTGTAATATTACAAATTATTCGTTGCCACAAGGTCAAAAAAGTCGTTTCGAGAAAAACGCGTTTAAAGTTTTCTTGATAAAGTTATCTATTTTATAAAATATTAATACTTACATATGAATGTCACAGTCAATGCCACTGGATATTTTTCTTTTCAAAGTACTCGTACGGCATTTAAGATCTTCACCTTTTTCAATCTCAAGTCTATTACGAGGTCGATTAATTTTTTTTCTGTTTCGTGAAGCTCCCGTTCTAACGCTTTTACTATTTTAACGATCCATTTTATGCAAATCACAAGGTTATTTTCAGTATTAATAAGTAACGATATAAAAACGTGTGTACATTAAGCAGCTTGAAAAACGACTGTACAATAACCAAATTTCGAGGTATAGAATTCATTATATATACTGTAGAGTCCAGAAAAATCGGAAACCTATAGCAAAATATATTTCATTATAGGATAATGCATGATATCTCACCTATTGTGAAATATGCATTAGCAAGGGATTGAGGATCTACGTAGAGCGTCTGGCAGGGATGGTCGCGCTACTTGATTTAAAGCGGCCCCTAGACCTGCAACTTGGTTGCCAACCATGTTACCAACTTGTCATGCTGCAAACAAAACATCTGTGGGCAGGTTGCAGTTGCAAAACCATTTTACATCGATGGTTGTAATGGAATCAAAAAGTTTTAATTTTTAGTAGAATGAGCCTTATGTTGGCAACCATGTTGCAGCGTCTGTGTCATTTTGAAACCCTAATAAGTAGTAAAATAATTGGAATCTCAATTGTACACACAACAAAATAGTTTATGCGACAACTTCTTTTTATAAACTGATGTTGCTGGTAAGGTTGCATGGTCTATGGCAAAGAAGTTGGCAACATGGTTGGCAACCAAGGTGCAGGTGCATGAGCCGCTTATATGAAGTGTAACTGTAACTTAGCTAATACTTTGAATTTTAAAGTGCTTTCCCCCTTAATCCAGTAATGTGTGACAAAGAGTTCATAAAGGCCAATTCTGATAATATACCTGGTGTGGATATTTTTATGGTCACAGATTTTTTCAAAACTGACATTCGGTTCAATTCAGCTGAAGTTCGAAGTGCTAAAGCATCAATTTGAGATTTTTACCAAATAATAATTTAAATGCATATAAGAAACAAAATATTTCTATTAATTACATTTTTTGTAGAGTGTCTCGCGAAAGTTGACATGGCTATAGGTTAAAAAATAGATATACTATTATAAATAATCATCTTTTGTATATATTTGATGACAGGTGGTTATAAAAATGTTGTTTTAGGATGAACACGCCGTGCTGCTTTAAACCATTGATTTCGATGCTTAACATCTTGTAGCACATTTAAAAACATTTTTTCGGGAGTTGTTTTTGTAGTATTCGTACCAAATGGTACGAAACAGGCAAGACAACTAATTAGATTTGACATTTTCAATAAATGCTTTAATACACTAATGTTAATAACAAGAATAAGTTGATAAAACAACTAAAACACTCGTATCAGCTGTTAGTAATGTTGAAAGAAAATAAACATTGTGACGTCAAACGATCTCGGGTTTTTTTCGGGAACTGTCGGTGCGTCATTGATACTTGGTTTAAAAATGTATATTCAATTTGATATACGTTTTTAATTATAAGAAAAAAATAAAATTAAAATAGTTTTATTATAAAACTTATATATGATCCCATAAAAAAAAATCAAAACCCCAATTGTTTCGACACACAATGTCTTTTTCAAATACGAACTCTTTAAACTAACAGTAACGAAAATAGTTACAACTTAAACTATCCATCGACCTAATACCATAAATGATTATGGTGGGAAATTTCATTTTTTCAATATATAGATGCGCAATATAAATTTAATATAGGTGAATTACTCAAGTCTATCTAGTCATTGAGTATAATACACAATTTTTTTCCTTTATTAATTTCTAGGCTCTCTAAGAGATTTAGTTTTTTAGATGTATTTTCACTATGTAACATTTTTAAATTATCGGTGAGAGCGTGATTTTTTAACATTAAGTGGTTCGCATAATGAGAATTATTTTGTTTTTTTTTTATATAACTTCTTTTATATCTATTGAACCTAGTGGAAAAATGCCTTCCTATTTGTCCAACATAGACCTTTGAACACGAACCGCACTCAATTAAATAAAATCCTAATTTATAAAATTTATTTGTTGTTTTTAATGGGGCATCCTTAATGGGGCATATTTATTGGCGCATCAGCAACTAGGCCATTTAGCGACTGGACCTACAGCTTAACGTGGGTTCCGAACTACGGTCATCAGCTTCCAACAAACTCAGGTCAGCACCCCACTCGGGCTATGAACCCTTGGTTATGTGCCTACCCATAAGTCTATCAGGAAACCTACCGACTGGCGAGTGACCAACGTAGAACACTTCTCAGAAGGCATCCGGCCTTACCCAGCCTTTAACTGGCGTGACTGAGGGGTAATTCGTAGTCGGATTTTACACTCTTGCCTAGAAACAATCACAAACATTTAGAAAGTAAACAGACAGAAGAAAGAAAAACAACCATCCGAGCGCTGAAATCGAACCAACTACCGCCCCACTGCGGTTTCGGCACAGCAGTCTTACCGTCCGCACCAACGCGACCGACCTAAAAAGTTAATACTATTATTTTTTTCTTCTTTAGTTGTGAATTTAATCTTCTTATGTAAAGAATTTATGTAAAAATTGATTTGGATGACTGTTAGTACTTACAAAGCAAATTAATGACATATTGCAGTAAATAACGAATACGACACAAATATTATAAATAAAATAATTAATAAAAAATGCTATCATAAAACTACTAATATATCTTGTAAACACCATAAAAAATATCACGTGCAAAGCAATTACATAGAAAAATTACCAAATTCGTTTCTAAACATTTCAAAAACAAATAATATAAATATTGCTTTCAAAACAAAAAATATCTTACCAGGCCTCAAGAAAAACAATTTTTTTTATTCTCTAATTCTGTCATATATGTTAGACATTACTAATTCACATGAATTTTAACTATATCTATCTAACCAATCTATCTAACCAACAATATTTTTTTATTATCTGAACTAAAAACTTATCTTTATTTTAGTCTGTTTGATATATACATGTCTAGCGACGTGCTCCAAGTGCACTAATCACTCTTTTCATCTGTGAAGAAAGTGATTGATACATGCACATAATAATTTCAGCCACCTTTCATTATCACTACACTAATTCGAACGGTTTCAGTCTCTTCAGCCGCCGAATAAGTTCGTTGTTGTCGAGTAACGAGATCATTGCGACATTTGCATGGCTTTCTAGCCTCTTCTGGTCTATCGTTGCAAACCCATTGATCTCATCTTCGACCGTAGGCACTTTCCAGTCTCGATTGATGTCTTCATTTCTGATGTACCACGGGGCATTAACAATACTGCGAAGTACTTTATTTTGGAACGTCTGAATGACTTTTATATTAGATTTTTTGGTGCATCCCTAAAGTTGGATGCTATTAGTCCATGTAATCTTCAGGATTTGCTTATAAAGAAGCCTGACAACACAGAGTGGCGTCCTAGTAGCCAATACACTTTTTCTGAATTTGAGACCCAGTTGCTCATGTTTCTTCTTCACATGCGTTTTCCATCTAAGCTTGGCATCCAGAGTCATGCCCAGATACTTTGCTTCGTTGGCATGTGGAATTGTTTAAGGCCGACTGTCACTGGTATATAGTTATATTTCCTGTTGGTGAAAATGATATGGGTTGACTTCGCCTCATTTGATTTAATGCGCCATTTTTTTGTCCAATTGGTGACATTGTTGACGTCTGTTTGGAGTTTGTTTGTAGCTGAGTAAAGCAGTTTTATCGGCGGATGTTGTCACTACTCCACCGCTCTGCAGGATATCGCTGGTGTACAGCAAGTAAAGAACAGGCCCGAGAACGCTGCCCTGCGACAGTCCAGCACATATCTTTTTAAGATCTGAATATTCCTCACCATGCTTGACTCTAAAGTGACAGTCAGTGATGTATAATTGAAGAATTTGGCTCATTTGTTGTGGTAAATATTTTTCTAGTTGTATGTTTTCTATTTTCTAGTTGTGGTTCTTATTTTACTTTTGGGCCACATTGAGGTATATCGTTGCACAGATATTTTTCTCTTCTAGTGCACTCTCGATTAGTGAATCGATGTACTTGGTCTATTGTCGACTGCTTATTGTGGAATCTAATCTGATATGTTGGAATATGAAAAATAATAAAAGCGAAACAAATAAACTTTATAAATTAGGAGTTTATTTAATTGACCGCGATTCGTGTCGAAAGTATATGTTGGAAAAACAGGAAGGTCTTTTTCGACTAGGCTCAATGAACATAAAATACGTTATATTAAGGAACAAAATAATTCTCATCATGTTAACTACTTAATGTTAGAAATCTAACGATAATTTTAAAATGTTATATAGTAAGAATAAATCTAATAAACTAAATCTCTTAGAGAGGTCAGAAGTTAATAAAAGAAGTGGATATTTTACTAAATTAGTAGATTGGTTTAAATGGTTCATCCTTGTTAAATTTATATTGCGCATCTAGACATTGAAAAAATGAAATTCCCCACCATCATCATTTATGGTATTATTAGGTCAATGGAGAGTTTAGGTTATTATATAGTTCGTAGTTGAAAAAGGCACTGTGTATCAAAACAATTGTAATTCATACACGTTTTAAATATAGTAGAAATTTAGATATAAATCTTTGTTTATATAAAATGAATTTCCACGAAATACGAGCTATTTCAGTTAAATATAAAGTATTAACATTGTTATTAGGTTAACTGAAAGTTGCAAGTCGTAAAATGCGGTTTGCATTGACAATGATTAGGAAATAACTGAAATACCACGTCACATATTGCTATTTTTGCCTCACTAAAATAATAGATATTGTACCAAAGTCTACCCATATTGCCCATTATCCTAATTTACCATAAGCTTTACGAGCGGGCGATCACAGTGATTAGAATCTTGGACTCTGAATGAAGAAAAACCTGAATCCACTAATCTTTGAAGTTATCATATAGAATTTACACAATAAATTAAAAATTATTTTTTATTTGATTTTCCAGGATATTTAAGAGAGCCGCTTAGTTCGAAATTTAAAACTATGAAGATCAGTTAGAACTTCTTGTTTCCAAATAAAAAAAGGTGGAATCTCCTTCAATGTGACGTAAATATTACATCCATTAAGATCAATGTAATTGGAGCCCTAGTTTATGTGCTGATTATTGCTGGACATTAACATATGAATCCGCAGAAATAACGACCAATTTCCAACTTAGTGTTAGCTTTTGTTTTGCGAAATGTTATTTACAATTTTTCATATTAGGATTTAAATTGTATATTTTGGAACATATCTCTTCAACAATGCCTGTGGTATTTTATCACAAAATACAGGCTGCGGCAAAAAGGTGCCTCGATTTTGAAGGAGCATTGCCTGCTCATGGGAGAGTTAGAGCAGTGGACGTGGTTGCTCAAGGTTTGTGAGTTCGTATCATTTTCAGTTATCTGTAAGTTGTCCTTGATGTCAAAGAGTTTATGGCAAATACCTATTTATAATAACGATTATGCGTGCTAAGTATGTCGAACTGAAGTATCCGGAGAATTTTACGGATGTTTCTCGTAATGCATCCATACATACTTAGTGCCAAAAGGTGTTAAGTAAATAATTTTATGAAACCCTTAAAACTTTTTGTCGGGCTATTATCCTGAACATTCCCCCTACAGATTGCAGCAATGAAACTCATTACCATCTAACGCCACTGTTAACAAGCAGAATTTCCATTAATGTGCTAAAACTAACCCTTGGAAACTCCACGAGCGACTACTCCGCCGTCCAACAGTTACCCTATGGTGTACGATAGATGATTTCTATGTGTGGGTCCTTTTTTTCGAGGAAAGGTCACTTTAAATCGTTATTGTGTAATGCGCGAGAATTTTTTCCGTCCAAACTTAACGATTACGATCCAGATCATGTAAGGTTCCAGCAAGATGGTACCACATAACTGTCAACGTTCACTTGGAATTCCCCAACAAATGTTTCGCCTTAAGTCGTGTCTTTACGAGATGACATTGAGTGGCCCCCGCGTTCGTCTGATTTGAGCTTGGTGATATTTTCTGTGTGAGAGGGGAGTCAGAAAATTTGGAAGATCTCAGAGCGGCAATAATACAGGAAATTGCAGCGATTCCGTATTCTTTGGCCTACAGGGCAATGGCGAATCTTTGAAAAAGGCTTCGAAACTGCATCGACATTAACTTCCGTCATTTAAGCGATGTAATTTTTTAAAACATAACATATCAAAATGGCATGAATTATACTTTTATAAAAACAAATGTTTTTTTTATATCTTGTTTGGTTTTTATTGTGTACTTACCTACAGTTAAAATTTTTAAAAATGTAATAAAACTAAATTGAAGACTTATTATCATACTTATAAAATACGGAGTGTTAAGTTCAGTTTCTGGAATTTTACTTTCCGAAAATAATATTTTATCTGTTAAATGGTGATTAACTTTTCGCATTCACAAATACAAAATAAAAATGCTCTTTTTACAACATTTTCCATCACCTTAGTGTTTCTTGAAATATTCTTCTTATTTCGTACGGAAGATTGCCCTTATTTAAGGTTTAGTACTAGTGCATTTATTTATAATTTTAAGTGCAAATTTTACTGGGATCTAAAAATAAACTTATAGATATGAGTGGTATTATCATAATAGTATTTTGAAAATGATTAATATTATGAATAAATTTAATTTAGTTATATATCATTATCATCATTATCATCAAATAAATGTTTTTTTTTTATATCTTGTTTGGTTTTTATTGTGTACTTACCTACAGTTAAAATTTTTAAAAATGTAATAAAACTAAATTGAAGACTTATTATCATACTTATAAAATACGGAGTGTTAAGTTCAGTTTCTGGAATTTTACTTTCCGAAAATAATATTTTATCTGTTAAATGGTGATTAACTTTTCGCATTCACAAATACAAAATAAAAATGCTCTTTTTACAACATTTTCCATCACCTTAGTGTTTCTTGAAATATTCTTCTTATTTCGTACGGAAGATTGCCCTTATTTAAGGTTTACTACTAGTGCATTTATTTATAATTTTAAGTGCAAATTTTACTGGGATCTAAAAATAAACTTATAGATATGAGTAGTATTATCATAATAGTATTTTGAAAATGACTAATATTATGAATAAATTTAATTTAGTTATATATCATTATCATCATTATCATCAAATAAATGTTTTTTTTTTATATCTTGTTTGGTTTTTATTGTGTACTTACCTACAGTTAAAATTTTTAAAAATGTAATAAAACTAAATTGAAGACTTATTATCATACTTATAAAATACGGAGTGTTAAGTTCAGTTTCTGGAATTTTACTTTCCGAAAATAATATTTTATCTGTTAAATGGTGATTAACTTTTCGCATTCACAAATACAAAATAAAAATGCTCTTTTTACAACATTTTCCATCACTTTAGTGTTTCTTGAAATATTCTTCTTATTTCGTACGGAAGATTGCCCTTATTTAAGGTTTACTACTAGTGCATTTATTTATAATTTTAAGTGCAAATTTTACTGGGATCTAAAAATAAACTTATAGATATGAGTAGTATTATAATAATAGTATTTTGAAAATGATTAATATTATGAATAAATTTAATTTAGTTATATATCATTATCATCATTCAGCCATTTTCTATCCACCGTGGGATAAAAGCTGCTTCAGCACGTTTCCAACTCGCGCGGATCTAAGCTTTCCTCTACCATTCGAATCTAATGATGTTCTTAGTTCCTTGATGATGTCCTTAGTTCTTCATGTTTTCGTCTTTTTCGTGGGCGTTTATGGTCAAGCGGTATCCACTTCAAGATAGCTTTGGTCAATCTGTCATCACATTGTCTCGCTACGCCTGCGGTGGGCAGGCCATATTTCGAAACTCCTGCCTAGCTCCATTTTAATTACTCTATTTTTACGATAATGTCACACACCGTTTTGCTCATTTGTTCTCTGAGCTACGTGCAAGTCTTTCTTCTCCGCTTTGTAATACGTACCGCCTTATGCAGTACAAGCATACATCTTTTCATTTTCCATTGTGTTACCCGAAGTTTTTGAATTGATTATGATGTGAGTGTCCATGTTTCACTTCTGCTTGTCATAGTGAATAAGCGCAGACAAATTCAGACAAATTGAGAGATTAAAAACTATGTCGAGCCTACCAAATGCCTGTCAGCCACATTTAATACACCGTTCCACCTCCCAGGCGGTATCTCCCTCCACTGAAATTCTTTGTCCATGATATATCTGACTTTTTTCAGGTTTATTCTCAAGCCAAATAATTCTTCCACTCTTTGCAGCTTTTGTATGTGTTTTTGTAGCTCATCTGGGTGTGGTGAGAGGAGAACGATATCATCTCCGTCATTGGTTTTTATTTCATCCTGTTCCCAATTCAGATTACGGAATACCTCTTCAAGACAGGTTAAAAAAGGAACAGGCAATGTTATTATTGACATATTGCGCAACCATGGCGTACACCCCGTTCTGGACTTATTTTAACTTTGAGATTATTCATGTGAACTGTCACTGTAGCTTTATCATACATGGATCTCAGTAGGTTTACACAGGTTTTGTCGACCCCTTGGTTAAGCAAGGCACCCATTAAGACTTGCTTTGAGATTTAGTCAAATGACTTTTCATGGGCAATAAAAGCCAAACACATTGACATGATGTATTTATTGCTCCTTTCTATTGCTCCTAGACTTAGTTGTGCCTCATTCTATCTTCTTCATCTTCGTATTCTTCTTTAAAGTCGTGACTTATAGAAACTCATTCTTTTCGTGTGCTATACGGACTAGTTCTTGCCAGAGTTCTCTACTGCTGGCCTCCTTGGTTGCACATTGGAGATATGTATCAGTGAGGTCTTTAATTTGGTCTATTCATCTTTTTGGAGGTCTGCTGCGTAATCTCATGCGTAACTCTGCATCCGTCCTTGTACTACCAGTTTTTCCAGGTTATTGCCGTCCCTGGGGTCAAAATTGCCAAAGAATCTTAGTATTCGCTCATGGATATTTTGCGAAAGCATTATGGGTTCATCAATTTTTTGAATAACGGAAACGGATGATTTTAAATAACTGCGTCTAGCAGTCTACGGAATGCGAGGGATCCAGCACCAAAGTTTAAAAGAATAAATGTTCTTGAGTTCTTGTTTTTTAATGGTCTATGTTTCAGCGGGTAATAATAATACTAGAAAAACTAAGGTTTTTACTACCTGCTATTTTGTGTTCTGGGTTATATTCTAATCTCTCCATATCTTCTGCAAATTCCGCATTGTATTTCTTGCCATTTCGCATTTTCTTTTAATCTCATGAGTATTATTGCCTCCGTTCGATATTAACCCTAGAACCACAACGTGGCATTCGCGAGAATCTAGAAATCGTGTTTAGGCTTGGACTAATTTTGTTTGAAGGTTACACTTTCCAGTACCTTCCAGGCTTTATGTAAGAAGTATTTTAGGCTATCAATTAGTTTTCTGCTATTTAAGGGATCGGTAAAATCGACTCATCGGTCGTGGGAGACGCAACGTTATTGATTGCGTTAAAAATAAATACAAATTTGAATTTTTGTGCGTGTGTGAAAGTACGCGATTGTTGTAGACAAACTGTATAAAAGAAAACGCCCATTAAAAAGAAGTGAACTAGAGCAAATAATACGAGAATTTGAAAATAAAATAGATGATGAACTAGAAATTAATAGTGACCACAGTGAGACCGATGACCAGTGAGTTTAATTCACACAATGTCCAGGAACAACTAAATCAAGTACCTGAGCCGTTGTGAGTCTGAAACCAGAAAAGTTTTATTTGCCAAAAAAGGTCGTAAGTGGTATTTGCAAAGTTTCCACGCTAAAAATTCAAGAACTAGTCAGAAAAACATCGTGTTACACTTACCTGGACCAAAACAACTCGCACAAAAATTAATTGATATAGAAAAAAATTGGAACTGTTTCGTTACGGACGAAATTTTGGATATAGTAGTCAAGTATCCCAACGAACAAATTCAAGTTAGAAGTACTCTTTACAAAATAGAACAACGATATATCGGTCCTACCAATATAGTTGAAATTCGTGCATTACTTGGCCTTTTAATTCTTTCTGACGTTATGAAGAAAGTCTATCTCGCTTTGAACGATATATGATCTTCAGAGTTTGGATCGCCAATTTTTAAGGGCGGTTGTGCGCAAAAATCGTTTTAAATTCTTGATCAACTGTCTTGTATAGCAAAACAAGTAAAGAAGAACGAAAGAAAATAGATACATTTTCGGCAATAAGGCAAATTTGGGACATCTTTGAAGGTTGTTGCAGAGAATACTGAGTTCGTTACTATGAATAAAACATTGTTGGGATTTAGGGATAGATGTCCATTTAAAATGTACATACCTGATAAGTACGGCTTGAAGTTGATCACTATGTGCGATGCTAAAACTTTTTACATGTGTTCAGCGAAACCATAGAAGAAAGGAATAGCCAATATTCTATCCCCTACGCAATATGTCTTATTTTTGACAGAAGCTATACATGGTAGAAATCATAATTGTACAGCAGACAATTGGTTCAGCTGTTATGAGGTAGCAGAAAAATTATTAGAGCAACAACTACAGAAAAATACCAACGCAGTTACTAGAAACAAAAGGGAAGGCTTGTCAATTCTTCTATGTTCCGAAAAAAAAATAGTCCTTTTACTGCCAACCATGCACAAGTAATCTGAGTTTGACGAAATATCTAAGAAACCAGAAATTCTTCCAAATTATAATAGCACGAAAGGTGAAGTAGATACCTTCAATCAGCTTTACCATTCCACAACAGAATTTAGAAAACTCGCCAATGGCTCCTGAGAACATTCTATGGCATGATTGATATTGCAAGTATCAACTCCATTATTATTAATAAATATAATATATCTGGTGATAAAAGGCCAAAGCGCAGACTTTCTAAAAAACTTTCATTTTCACTAGTGGAACAGCAATTAAAGGAAATAATGTCCAATGATAAACTTTCAAAGGAAATAAGAAGTACTATTTAGAATATTCTAAAATGTGAGGTATAACAAGCAGTATAAAGAGTTGATATAGACCTTTAGGTGGTTGTGACTTTTGTCCGCGAAAAGAAAATCGAAAGGCACAGAATATTTGGGCACATTGCAATGAACAAGTCTGTGCAGAACATCGCCTTTGTATTTGCGTCGATTGCAAATAAAACCTATGTTTTTTAAAATTTTGTATAAAAATATTTTGTTTCTTTTTTTTAAGTTAACGATAAAAAATGTATTATTAATAACATTCTTACCCTTTGTGATATTCCTTTAGAAATATTTTGAATATTCCTTAAGAGCTCTTAAAATCCTTTTAGCTATTATTACCACATATACTATATAGTTCCATAGGACATCTAAGGAGACTTATTGGGCGTTAGTTTTACAAATTTTCCTGTGCTCCTTATGTAGAAAAATTACTTTAGCATTTTTCCATAAGTTATGTAAAGAGAATTTCATAAATTGTTAAAAATGATTCCACTTTATATCTAATTTCAATGGAACAATAATTACTACTCACATGTAATAAATCTACTGACCACTTTTACGAAGACTATATATTGTTTCTTAAGATATTAATAAGACTATATGTTGTATAGTCTTAAGGGTATTTAAAAGAATAGTTTAAATACCCTTAATCCATGATTCTAGTACACCGTAAAGTGATAGCAGTACACCATTCTAATACAAAGCTTAAATTTTGCTATTGCATTCCAAAAAGTCTGTCCTTTCTACGTTACATTCATCGTAACCCTGGCAAAGTACCAGGCTACCACCTCATCACTGGAAGGATGATAAAGCCCACCTGCTGCTGATAAAGCCACCCTTATGCCTAAACCCGGGAAATGGAAACCCAATGACGGTCCTAGGGTTGGAGAACATTATTTTTAAAACATAACTGCCATGTCTTAACTTTTTGATAAAATAAACAAGATTGGTATTTTTCTAGAATTGTTGGTTTTAATTAAAAAGGAAGTCCAGAAATACTTTTTGGGACACTTTCTATTATAAATTACCTTAGTGATGAGTTTATGCGGGAATAAACAGATGTGACATGACAGCATAATAGGGTGCATCCAAAAGCGTTGGTTGTGAATGAGTTACAGAAAATAGAAAAGTCTTACATTTAAATAAGTTGATTTTTGAAGGAGAAAATTCCTAGACTTAGATATCTTATTTAATTAATAAGAAGACATAAAAAGTAAGCTGCTTTGAAGGAAGGAAAAGCGAATTGTTTTTAATCGTTCGTAAAACAACTATGTAATCAAAAAATGTATGTGTATAGTGATCTACAGACAATATTGCTTTCGATGAGTTTCTCGACATGATTGAAATAACAAAAACTGATTAAAAGCAACTGAAAAATATATTTATTTATATATTTTTATAACAATTTCAACAACAATACGAGCAATAAATATTAATCAAATATTTGTTTAATCAATATAGATTCCATATATATATATATATATATATATATATATATATATATATATATATATATATATATATATATATATATATATATATTGCGGCATTTTATATTATAAAATTATAATTCAAAGCAGAAAAAATTACTCTGAAAAAAGAAAAAGGAAACAAACAAGCCAACAATAATCTTCGTAAAAATATCGTTCTTTATATCTCGTTATTTAAGTTTTTAAAAACGCAAATAAAAAAGAAATGGGAAAAGGAACTGAGTATCGAAGTATATTTCAAATCAACCACAAAAGAATCTGTTAAACGAATCCCACGGGCTACAATCACTGACAATGGCTGATATTTTTTCAAATACAACATTTAAGTCCTCTATTGTCCGCTGTAATATTTTTGCGGATTAAAAATAATAGCAAATGAAACAGTTTCCTGTAGAAAAACGGACGATCAGACAAGCGTTTGATTTTATCAGATTGTAATTACATAATAATAAAGACATTGTTTTACACAGCAGGATGTTAAAGCATATTTGAGAAATATATGTGTGTAAATAGAGTAATGAGATTAATTTTTAATAATTTTTTATTCAATTGAAAGTACAATTCTACATTGTTTTCTTCAAAGTAATTGCCTTGGGAAGCCACACTGCGATTTGTCGACTTTTCATAACAGTGCTGGAACTTAGTTACTGGAATCGCTTTCTGATGGTTGGTTACGTCCTTTTCAATACTCTTTAATGTCCCAAAATTAAATAAGTCTGGTGAATAAGAGACAACAGAGTCACAGTAACATACAGCAACTTGCCAGAAACTCGAAAAAATTATAATCGCTATAAGGTCAAGGCTTATTAATAGGCCGTAGTACCACATGAAGAAGAAGAAGAATTAGGGATATTTCGTTGCCAATTTAATATTATTTGTTATGATCCATTTAAGTTTTCTATTGGAACCCTGGGTGTGAAACATTAAACTCGCAGATATTATCACTAAACACCAAATATCTTTTATAAAATTTCAAGATTGTATGCTCTACTAAAAATTCATAAAACAGGAAAATGAGACCAATTGTATCTCCATTATATATTGATTCTGTAACTGTATCTTGATTCTCCAACAAACAACTTGGCAAAATGGTTAACCAAACCTTCCGGTTCTGTGATAAACTCAACAACACAAAAGTCAAAAACATACATCTAGTGAAATCGTTGTTTCTGAGTGTCCCGATTCTACATACCCTGAAATACCTGTCGGAGTTACTCGAGTTAAACTGTTTCAATAACGTACGTTTCTGAGTATATCTCTTTAACAAGACTATGCATAAACCAAATTGTTTTCAGCTCAATAACAAATTTTACGAACAACAAGAAGGGTCCGCAATGGGCAATCTTCTATCACCGTTCTTAGCGAACTTACTTATGAGTAAATTTGAATTTGCAGCGAAGGATGAATTTAGTTACTTTTCGATGGTATGGTTAAGATATGTGGATGACGTTTTTGCAATTTAGGATTCAAAAAATGAAAACTTGAAAGCTTTTAACCAAAAATTAAATAGTTAAGCCCAAAACATAGTATTCACGTATGAACTAGAATACAACGATATATTACCATTTTTTGTTAAGTAATTTTTTGTTTAGTAATTTTTTGTTTAGTAATTTTTTGTTTAGTACATGTTTTAGTCAGTAGAAACAATAAAGATAGGTTAGATTTTTGATATTTTTAGAAAAAAACACCACTCCTTCGAGAAAAATTCCTAATGATTCGAATAACAATTTTTCAAAATAAGATGGAGAGTTTAACTTTTATTTAAAAGATTAATCAACTTTTCTTTAAATAAGGATATTTACAAAAAATAATTAAAATTAATAAATTAGGGAGGTTTCCGAAGTGAATGGTTAAGAATATTGTAGATACATTAATTAGAAAACATAAGTTTAGAAAATTATTGAAAGAATCTTCGACTTTTCAAAAGTATCAGAACCAAAATAAACTCATAGTAATACCGTTCGATGCCCAATTAACACAAGGGCTAGACAATAATTTGAAAACAGTGGTCTGTTGTATATTGGGCAATCTAAAAGATTCATATTAACTAGATATAAAGAACAGATTTTCCAGATTAGATATGGGAGAAATGAAAAGTATTGTGTTGCTCAACATGCACTCGAGCATGATCACAATATTGATATTAGTAATTTAAAACTTGTTAAAAGTGTATATAATAATAGGGCTTTGAATGCGTATGAAACCATTCAAATAGAAAAGTGTAAGAAAACCATGAACCGGTATAAAGGAATATTCCATTCCGTTAAGTTTTTCAACTATTAATGTAACGCTCCGTTAACTTCACGGTTCATGATTTTTACACGTTTCATATAAATAGACCATATATTAGTTTTAGAATTAGATTAAATCATCTCCTGATGATGCTAATATGGTTAGTGTAACGCGCGTCGAGAAGTTTTATAAAAATGATTTGGTGTTTAGTGGTAACCTCTTCGAGGTTGGTGTAATGATCCAGTACAATGATCATGCTATCAAAATATGAATTTCAAAAGTTTGAAGAAACCGGTTCTTTACTGAAAAAGTTTCCAGGAATGGAGGTGTTTAGGCTTTACGGCATTCATTAAAGTTTTACCCATACAAAATTTAGATAGTGCATGCACTGAAATATTAAGATACGTCATCTTTACGTCTTTTTAATATTAACTGTTTTTAATATTTCTAGAAGATCACATTTTTTATATATATTTTCGAAGTATATATCGTTTTTTAACATATAGTTCTAAATTTCCAATTTAGTGTTATTTGTATTAGGGACTATATTTTTTTAGCGATTATGATAATTAGCATTCTGCAATACAATTACGCTTCCGTGGTTAACGTGGTAACACTACAGTGTAAGTGGTTAACGTAACCACTTACACTGTAGTCAACAATTTTCAGCTCTTTTGGATGAAACTTTTGGAAGAAAAAATGTATTAAAATTTTTTTGTTTTATGAAGCATATTTTCACTTTTCTGGTTTTATAAATAAGCAAAATTGTCCATATTGATCCACTGAACATCATCGCCAACTGCAGGAGAAACCCCCAATAAGTACAACAGTCCATATGATCTTTTTACAATATCATTTTTTGATATTATTTGTCTTAACGTTTTTGAGAGGTTGTTATTGTACATAACGTAACTACCGTTACATCATTTAAGGTTCACACGATCGAAATTTATGTTTTTAGCATAATAATATGATCAGATTTCCTCTTGTTAATGATGACACATTCTTCTCCTCTATGGCTTGACAGCCTATCAATGGGGAGCCTTCCCCTAGGGGTGTCTAGAACTATGTTTTTTTTATATGAAGCGGTGACCACCCTTTTCCGTAACCTATATAATCTAGTTATAGAGAAGGGATGCCGCTTAATGGGGGCACACAACGATTTCAATATTTTCGTTTTTCTGGCAAGTTGCTATATATTACTGTGACGCTGCAGCCCATTATTCACCAGACTTATTCCATTTGGGACATTGGAGATTATTGAAAAGGCTGAAACCGACCAGCTGAAGGCAATTTCAGTAACCGAGCCCCAGCACTGCAATGTATAATTGTACTTTCAACTGAATAAAAAGAATTATAAAAAATAATGTTACTACTCTATTTACATACCTCGATTGAGTTTCGTAGCAGCAATTGTTTTCAGGGGTGGGACTGTTAGGCCCCTTCCCAAGAAATAGCGCAAATAGCGCATGATAGCATGATATTAAAAATCGCTCGTTTCTTTATCGTACCCTGTATTTCTTTCTAAACCAAAAAAATATTTCTTTATTATATGCAATTGCAATCTGTTAAAATCAAACGCTTATCTGATCGTCCGTTTTCCTGTAGGAAACTGTTTCACTTGCGATTCGTTTTTAGTCCGCTAAAATATTCCAGCGTACAATAGAGGACTTAAATGTTATATTTGAAAAAAATATCAGCCATTGTCAAGGACTGTAGCCCGTGGGATTCATTTTACAGATTCTTTTGTGGCACGTTGATTTGAGATATACTTTGATACTCGGTTGCTTTTGCTTTCTTTTTTATTTACATTTTTATACACTTAAATAACGAGATATAAAGAACGACATTTTTATGAAGATTATTGTTGGCTTGTTTGTTTCCTTTTTCGTTTTTGAGAGTAATTTTTCTGGTTTGAACTAGAGTTTTATATTATAAAATGCCTCAAAATAAATATGCAGCAGTTCTATACTATAAACATCTATATATACAAACAGACAAACGAGTCGCCAGGGGCGCTCCGCTTCTGGGCATTACCTTTGTGGTACACAAAGGAATAGTTAACTCTTTTAAGAAAATCACTCCCATAACCAATAGACTAATGACAATACGCATACAGTGCGTCAATAAAAAATACACCATGATCAACGTACATGCCCTCACAAACGGGGACAAAAAGTAAAACCTCAAGTCTACAGATAAAAATTCTGGGCAACACTAGAGAAGGTAATGGCAAAGGTCCCAAAGGGTGACATCAAAATTTTACGGAGCGACTTTAACGCACAAATCGACAGAGGAAAAATCCATCAGAAATATATATATATATATATATATATATATATATATATATATATATATATATATATATATATATATATATATATATATATATATATATAGTTTGCAGTATCTTTAATTATTTGAGTTGATATATGATAAAGCTTGACCGCGTACTTATTTGGTCACTACCCAGAAGTTACTACATCCACCCTATGCCCCTAACATTTTGTGGAAAAAGCTCAGAAATTATTCGATAGTTAAATCTCGAAATAGAATGAAAGCTGTGAAACGAGTTTTGAACATACTAATCAATATATTAGTTATCGACATTTTTTCAATTCATAAAAATTTTTTACTAATAAAAAATCGAATAACGTAATATAGGCTTTATTGTAATTAAATTAAATTTATAACATTATATTACTGAACAAAGTTATTTCAAAATATGAAAATCTTATATCTATTTACTAGTAAATAATCGAATAAGGCAATTTAAACATTTTGGTTATTAAACTTGATTTAGAACATTACTTCTACTTCTTCATCTCCCTTGACCTTCAATCTCCACCTCCAACTGAATCGATCACCAGCAGTCCCTTTCCAGTTTTTAATGTGCAGTAGTTCTTTAGCATATTTTCTTACATTGTACTGCCACCGTGTCTATATATATCTCTTTCCTCTGATCCTCTATTTCCATTATCATTCGCCAAATATTCTTCTGGGTAGACTTGTTTCAAATACTCCAAGTATCTATGTTTTATTTGTGATGGTCCACGCTGTAAAAGGTTACTGGTTGAATAAGAGTATTATAGATCAAAATTTTAGTGTTTGTATAAGTGTATAGCTTTGGAGAGACTGCAGGGGTAAGTAGTTGTGTTACTCTTCATACTACGATTTCTGAGATATCATGTGATGTTGTTTTCATTTAATTTGCGTAAATGCCTTCACAACTTCAATATTGTCATCGCCGGTTATCCAGTTCTGTTTCTCTTCTTGGATTAGTTTCCTTTTCCATCACCTTTGCTTTATCTATATTTATTTCTAGACGCAGTTCTTTTGGCTTTCCATTTTAGTTTATCATAGGTCTCTCTGCATATCCTTCTTAATCTTAATATGCATATCCTACTATCTGTTTTTATTTATTTATTACTGTCCCATTTGCCTCTATGTCTGTTTTGCAGATGACTCTATTCAATACTACGTAGACAGTCCCCCTGTTGCAAAAACCTCTCCCATCTCAAATTTTACCATGGTGTGTTGTTGGATTTTTATTGATGCCTGAGCATTATCATCTAGGTTAATCTGATAAGCTCATCTAGCATTCCCATTTTCTCCATGGCTTCGTATACCACAACTCATTGAATGAGGTCGTATGGACATTAGGAAAAAATGAGTATCAAATTATACTATGAACAATATGACTATGAATAATATGACTATGAACAAATAATCTGTTGTTGAGCTATTGTTCTAAACCATGCTAGATATTCGGCCATTCGTTCAATCATCCTTTGATATATTACACTAAATACATTACTTGTATTGATATAAATAAATCGACAATAATTGATGAAAATAATCATCAGAATCAGAAAATCAGAATCATATTTCAATTTATATATTACACTATTTACTGAAACGGTCCAGTCGCGAAAAATCAATTTCAAAAAATGGAATAGTATATATATATATATATATATATATATATATATATATATATATATATATATATATATAGATAAAGATACTGCTCAACTGATTTTACATTATCATTCACTTATTATTTCTAAAACCTCATGCCAATCACTCGGTGACAAATATATTGTTTGAGCCCCAGAGGAAATTGAAGAAGCATTGCAGACTGAACTCGACCTCACATTCGAGCATAAACCCATAAAACAATCATTTATACAAGTCATACTCAAATTGTGCTCCGTGGAGTCCTAGGGCTCCGCAATGTGAGGTAGAAATAACCAAATATGGTCAGTCAAGCAAGGGCGTAAACGAGCTAATTTCTAAAAAAATAATTTTTTAGTAATTAAGAATATTGTTCTCGGTTATAACAAAATGATCAAAGAGATGCATGATCCAGGCCTTATTTTGTTTGATGAACGAAAATGCGTCAGCAGGTAGAATAATCTTTTTTTTATCAAAATGTTTGGATTAGCCTTGCATCAACTGGTTGGTGAAGACTGATCGGGCTCAATGGATGGTCTCAAATTGTAGTTTCGTTCGTAAAAATTTTATTGCTATTGCTTTCTTTTTCACCTCGACCGATCTGTCTTGCCACATGGTTTTCGCTTTAGTAAATCTTTCTTAGCTGTTCTAACTGAACCTCATTATTCATTTACCTCATTATACTCATTAGTTCTCCATTTTGAGATAATGATTGTATACTTTTGCAACTTTTTTTTGAAGTTGATTTTTCGCGACTGGCTCGTTTCAGTAAATAGTGTAATATATAAATTGAAATATGATTCTGATTTTCTGGTTTTGCTGATTATTTTCATCATTTATAGTCGATTTATTTATATCAATACAAGTAATGTATTTAGTGCAATATACCAAAGGATGATTGGGCGAATGGCCGAATATCGGGCATGGTTTAGAACAATAGCTCAAAAACAGATTACTTGTTCATAGTCATATTGTTCATAATATAATTTGATACTCATTATTTCCTAATTTCCATACGACCTCATTCAAAGAGTTGTGGTATACGAAGCCATGGAAAAAATGGGAATGCTAGCTGAGCTTATTAGATTAACCCGGATGATAATGCTCAGGCATCAATAAAAATCCAACAACACACCATGGTAAAATTTGAGATGGGAGAGGTTTTTGCGACAGGGGGATAGATTGGTACCAGTTCTTTCTACATAGTATTGAAGAGTCTTCAGTGAAACAGACATAGAGGCAAATGGGACAGTAATAAATAAATAAAAACAGATAGTAGGATATGCATATTAACGTGATGGCAATGACTATTCAAAGAGACCTATGATAAACTAAAATTGAAAGCCAAAAGAACTGTGTCTAGAAATAAATATAGATAAAGCAAAGGTGATGGAAAAGAAAACTAATCCAAGAAGAGAACAGAACTGGATAACCGGCGATGACAATATTGAAGTTGAAGGCATTTACGTAAATTAAATGAAAACAACATCACATGCTATCTCAGAAATCGTAGTATGAAGGGTAACAAAACTACTTACTCCCTGCAGTCTCTCCAAAGCTATACACTTATACAAACACTAAAATTTTGATCTATAATACACTTATTCAACCAGTAACCTTGTACGGCGTGGACCATCACAAATAAAACAGAAGAGATGCTTGCAGTATTTGAAACAAGACTACCCAGAAGAATATTTGGCGAATGATAATGGAAATTAGAGGATCAGAGGAAAGATGTATAGACACGGTGGCAGTACAATGTAAGAAAATATGCTAAAGAACTACTGCACATTAAAAACTGGAAAGGGACTGCTGGTGATCGATTCAGTTGGAGGTGGAGGCTGAAGGTCAAGGGAGATGAAGAAGTAGAAGTGATGTTCTAAATCAACTTTAATAACCAAAATGTTTAAATTGTTTTATTCAATTATTTACTAGTAAATAGATATAAGATTTTCATATTTTGAAATAACTTTGTTCAATAATTTAATGTTGTAAATTTAATTTAATAACAATAAAGCACATATTGCCTATCTAAAAACTGAGACATTACAACACAGTCATTAAGCCAGAATGTCTATATGGGGCAGAAACGCTCATTTTGAATAGAAAGAGAGACATCGAGGACATTGAAAAGAAGGAAAGAAAAATCATAAGAAAAATCTTAGGCCCAAACAAATAAATACAACAACATACCGACTTCGAGAAAACCAAGAAATCAAACAATACACAGATATACATAGCGATATGAGAAAAAGAAGACTTAAGTTTTACGGACACATAAAACGGATGAATCTGAGTAGGCTAACTAGACAAATAGTCGAATTTTATGAAAATAGGAGTAGAGTTAAAGTAGAAATAATTAAATGGATTGGTGTAATTAAAGAGGACCTAAGATCAGCAAATATTACACACAAAGTGAAATTCAGGATAGAGGCTGTTTCAGCCATAAAGTTGACATTTGGAAGGTTGGCCAGAGAGAAAAATGTAGGAAGACTGGAACAACTTGGTCTGACGAAAGGAAAAAAGCTCATAGCGAAAGAATGAAATTAGTATGGGCGCAAAGGAAGGCTAACAACAACAAACGCCTCTAATTGTACTTCGCGTGGTCCACCAGGGCTCATACGTGAATAATAATAATAATAATAAAGCATATATTCCGTTATTCGATTTTTTGTTAGTAAAAAATTTTTATGAATTGAAAAAATGTCGATAACTAATATATCGATTAGTATGTTCAAAATTCGAATCTCAGCTTTCATTCTATTTCGAGATTTCACTATCGAATAATTTCTGAGCTTTTTCCACAAAATATAGTGAACTTGAGGTTCTAGCTAACAAGCAATTTTGCCATGAATGATATATATGAACGTTTGATGATGCCATGTTAGGGCATAGGGTGGATGTAGTAACTTCTGGGTAATGACCAAATAAGTACGCGGTCAAGCTTTATAGTAGTATATTTATATAACAATTTATTATATGTATATAATAAAATGTATTTATGACTCATTACTATTTTATATTGAAATTTATTTAAATATTTTTCTTTGATAAAAACTCAAAAATAACAATTCTTTTGATGAATATTAGCGTTTAAGGTCTTGAGGCTGTCCATATAAATGATCCAGTTAGCGTCAAACGTTATTAACCATATTAATTTATGTGTTTCGTTCACTGTTTATTGTTTACATCAACACTGTTTACATCAACTGTTTACTCTCACTTAAATATCCATTATTATAACATCGTTGAATATAGAAACCTCCTCTTTAGCCACGTTCCGAAAAACAACGGCACTTGTTACTGAATTATATCCGAGCAGTCACCTTGTAACGAATGAGTTCGATTTTCTTAAGTACTTAGTAGTCATTATAAGATTTTTTCGATACTTACCAAAGAACATGGTCTCATTGCTCGATACGTACTCAGCACTCACGATTTAAGGGCTTCTTTATAAACCAAAGTTTTCTTTGCATATTACTTATCAAAATATTGAGGAAAGAGGCTTCCTCGATACAGCCACGAAGGGATTAAGACGAAAATTTTTATCATCTGTAAATTAAGCTCTTGCTTGACTGACTGTATATATAAGACTAGATACGCAAAACCAAAAATAATCATGATTTAATATGTACTAGTTAATATTCGTACTAATGATGTCAGTTCGTCTACTCTGGGGGAAGCTCTCTATCCTGGATTGTGGACAATAGTAGAGAAATTTTTAATTGCATTTCCTCATTTGTATTTGGCTGAATGTAGATTCAGTACAGTAGTTACTTTACTGCCTAAGACATCGTTCCTCAAGTTGGCGGTCGCGACCTTTAGGGAGGTCGCGTTCGTAAATGTGGAGGTTCGCAATGTATTCAAAAAAGTATTTTTAATTTAAAAACGTGTTAAAAATTTAAATGTTACCAGCTAATTACAACATAATAAAATAAACTTAAATAAAGTAATGCCAAGTGCCAATATATCACTCAAGTAAGCCAACAGTAATAAATTTCTCCATTTTGTAAAAAGTCTGAAAATGAGCTATTTTTATCCGTAAAAAATATTTGCATCTCATCTCGCAATTCAAAAAGCCTCATTAGAACTTTTCCTTTCGTCAACCACCTGACTTCAATATGGAAAAGCAGTGAGTCTTTTGCACGATGTGGAAAGCAGTCTGCAATGGTTGGCTTTTAATAAAACTAACAATCAATTCTTCTATTGGAACCTTTGGTGTGAAACACTAAACTTGAAGAGATTTACCACTAAACCAAGTACCAAGTGCCAAGATTGTATGCTCTACCAAAAATGCATAAACCAGGAAAATCAATGAGACCAATTGTATCAGCCATTGATTCTCCAACATACAACTTGGCAAAGTGGTTAACAAAGGAATTTGAAAATCTACCAAACCAACTACCTTCCTGTTCTGTGATAAATTCAACCAAATTCATAGAAAAAGTCAAAAATACACATCTACAGGAAGGTGAGGTTTTGGTTTCCTTTGACGTTTCATCGTTGTTTCCGAGTGTCCCGATTCCACATACCTTGCAATACCTAAGGCAGTTACTCGAGTTAAACGGTTTTAATAACAAGATTGTTTCTGAGTACATCTTAACAAGATTATGTATGAAGCAAAATTGTTTTCAGCTTAATAACAGGTTTTATGAACAACAAGAAGGAACGGCAATGGGCAATCCTCTGTCACCGTTCTTAGCCAACTTATTATGAGTAAATTTGAAACATAGGCAAAAGATGAATTCAGTTACTTTCCGAAGGTATCGTTAAGATATGTGGATGATATTTTTTCCATTTTCGATTCGAAAAATGAAAATTTAGATGATTTTATTAAGAACTTAAGTAGTAAATCCGAAAATATAATATTCACGCATGAACTCGAAAACAGCGATAGTTTACCATTTCTGGATGTGTTAGTCAGTAGAAATAATAAAAATAGGATAGATTTTGATATTTTCAGAAAAACCACCACCACTTCGAGATACATTCCTAACGATTCCAATCATAGCTTCCAAAATAAGATGGCTAGTTTAAATTTTATGGTAAATAGATTAATTAATTTTCCTTTAAATAAAGGTAATTATAACAAAGTAGATAAACTAATTAGAAAACATAAGTTCAGACAATTATTGAAAGATTCTTGGACTTTTCAGAAGGATCAGAACACAAAAAAATTCATGGTAATACCATTTGATGCCCAGTTGACAAGACGACTTGACAAAATTTTGAAAAAAGTGGACATTAAGGTTGTGTACAAACCATATGTCCATATATATATATATATATATATATATATATATATATATATATATATATATATATATATATATATATATATATATATATATATATATATATATATATATATATATATTCCGTCCGAGCTCTCTTAAAATTATTATAAAACAAAGCGAAATAAGTGAGTGACAAAGAAATAAATTCTCCAAAATAAACCCATGTACTGAGTGCATCGATAACAAGTAATAACACAACGAAATAAGGTAAATAATTGCATTTCGTTATTAAAATATCAACCAAAATCTAACACGTATCCCATCTAAACCAAGATAGCTACATTCCGCATTTTTTGCGTGTTTGCCGCGATTTATGTTTTATAGCAGTGAAAAACTCCTTTTAAAAACTATTTATTTAATTGAAAATAGGAATTTACAGAGTTTAATCACCTATAAATACAGTTTGAACAAATCGCTACTACGTCTACTTAGACGTCTTGAAAACGAATGCTGTTCTTGACAATAATATTTGGTTATTTATACTATTCCTTATCTAAAAGAATGTTGTCCTAATTATACATTGTAATAAGTTCTTAATTACTAGTTAAATATACTTTCCCTATTATCTTAATGAGTTCTTATTAGAACTAGATAATTCTAGTGGATTACCTTGATATAACTCCTCCCTCCTTAAGAAGAAGTAAATGGGGCTGAAAGCGCCTGAGCTTCTGATAGTTCAATATTTACATTTGGTTTAACTTTTTGTTTACGTTTTACAATAATAAAAACTAATATAAATGTACTTATTACTAATCCTCCTATAATATAATATTTCGTATGATAATGTTTTACGTCTAATGTTTTTAAAGATTTGATCTTTGTTTGTTGTAATTCTAAAATAGCTTCGTTAATATTATCGAATTCTATTTGTTTTATTTTAATTCTTTCTATATTCGAAATGTTAGATATTTCAATTTCCGGTAAGCTTATGTGATAATATAATTTTTCCATAGTCTCATTTTCATACGTTTGGTTCATGATCTTAAGTTTACAATTTTCTAATATTATTAGAGAAGGTTTACTTATTATTTCTATTTGTTTTTGCTTGTTACATGTAAAATGTGCGGGAATTTTTGTTTTGGGTATAACCAATAAATTGTTTAATTGGATTTCTTTTATCGAAATAAACTCGTATTGAATTTGATAGAACGGACAACTAGTATGGTTACCGTTTAACATATCATAGACACAAGGTTCAATTTTAGTTGTCTCTGATTGTTTACAGATATAAAATTCATTGATTTTATTGCATACATCTTTAAGGTTAAAAAATGTTTGCTCGTTCATAAGTAAATAAGGATTCTGTAGACTTATTGTTAAGTTGTTAATTGGAATAGGATATAGTTTATACAAATTTAAGTTAATAGCCTCAACTAAAGGAGTTCTAATTATAAAGATTAGTAAATCTTTATGAGTTTTTACATCTACATGCATAGTTTCATATAGAGTGATAATGTTATCATAAGGTATCCTGTTCTCTTGTGGAATATTTTTCAGAATATATTCCAATTGTTTATTAGATATAATAGTGTAATGCATGATATTAAGTTGAGCAAAATTGACTGCTATGTTTATGTGGTCAATTAAGTCTTTAATCCTTTCTAGGTTCATTTTTAGAGTGTTTAGGATGATTTGTTGTATTATGGTGTTTTGTAATGAGTTTGCTTTATTATTTAGAAGTTGGAGATGTTCAAGTATTTCGACTTGTTTTTTAGAGATGTTAGAAAGTGTTTCGTGAATTGATTTAGTTACTTGTTTAAGTATTTGTGTTTGTTTATTTATGTTGCTGTTTACTATTTCTTGATTTTCAGAGATAGTCTTGACATAATGATCATATCTTTCTCCATCTTCAGCGTCTAAGGTCCCAAATAACCATTTTTGCGCTGTGCCAACTAAATTAATAAGTCCGCGTTTCTTTCTATTATGAGACGGGGTCATTTTGTTCTTTTGTTTCAATATGGTAATTTGTTGAATAGTCATGTTAATGTTACTAATTAGTAATATTGAGGTTTGGTCTTCTTGGGGTATCTTGTTTCTAAGTATTCTTAAGTTCATTTCTATGTCTTTGAGTGATAATTCGATTAGTGTAGTGTTAATATGATAAAATGCTGTGTTATAGCTAGTGGTTATGTATCCATTTCCGAGAGATACTGGTAATATAGGGTTTTGAAGGGTTTGTATCTGATACGCTTCTGTTACTGTGACCAGGATTGCCAGGCTTATGGGGTACCTGTAACAATACGTTTTCGTTTGATCAAAGTTTGATTTAGCCTTAGTTCATTAGATTTTTTATATCTAGGATTAGTTTTGTCTCGTGATTTCCTAGAGTTCTTAGGTAATTTGACAAATACTGGTCGTTCGAGATCTGGCTCATTCTCTCTGTCTTTATTCCTTTTATCTAATGACTTTTGTTTTTTCTGAGTTTGGTCTAATAGGAGCTCGTTGTTTAGGTTTTTATGTGCTTCTTTAAGATTAACAATGTAGTCATTTATTATGTCTTGGTTGTTTTGCTCGATTTTCAGTGAATAGTTGGTATCTCCTTTTAAAATTTGAAATGGTGTTAGATTCGTGGAACTATGGATCGAATTGTTATAATTTAGAATTGCAATTTTCATAAGTTGACTAATGGTTTTTGAATTATCTTTTAATTTAAGAGAAGTAAGTGCCTCCCTCAGGGTGGAATGAAGTCTCTCGATTGGACTAGTGGAATTAGGGGCATTCGGAGTGGTATAATGGTATTCGATCTGGTAGAGTTTACATAGATCTTGCATATTTGAATTTTTAAATTCTGATCCGTTGTCGGAAGTTATTCTTCTAGCAATTCCGTGGTTTGAGAAGAATTGGATAAGTTGGTCAATTATTTCAATTCCATTTTTTGAAGTTATCGGTAGAGCTTGTGCGAATTTGGAAAAACTATCAATTATTGTTAAATACATGTTAGAATTAACTTGATAAGTGTCTATATAAAGATGTTCAAAGGGTTTACTACCAATCGGGGTAGGTTTAAATATTACTTTATATGGGTGTCTTTCATATTTAGTTTGTTGGCATATTTCGCATGTATTTATGTAATTTTGAATATCTTTTTCTATGTTAGGCCAATAAAATTTTTTCTTTATGGCGGCTACGTTCTCTGTGATACCTCTATGACTTGTTTTTGTTTCGTGTATTAATTTGATTTTTTCTTGTCTTATATCTTCTTCCTGAATATCTTCTACTAAACTTCTTGACATAAATAGTGTATATGCTCTAGAATCAAAATGTTCCCTAAACATATTTAGTACAATAGATTCTAAGGGGTTATGATGGAAATATAGACAGTATGTGTCTGGGGGAATGTTTTCTTTAAATAACTTGACTAGGTCATTGACTTCTGGATTATTGGGAATTGATAAAATATATCTTTTTTTTGATTTAAAT
Source organism: Cosmopolites sordidus (assembly GCA_031761425.1). NCBI lineage: Eukaryota > Metazoa > Arthropoda > Insecta > Coleoptera > Curculionidae > Cosmopolites > Cosmopolites sordidus. The sequence goes on from JARFXV010000282.1 coordinate 348,847, forward strand.
AAGGTTATGACCTTCTTCTGGAATGTATTGTTTGGAGAATATTTTACTAGAATTTGATTCGTGAAGAGATTGACATGTTTCTTTGTATAAGTTGCACCTAATATTGGATCTTCTTGCGAGGTATGAATTGTTTCGTTGCTTTTAATACTTTTGGGGGGAATAATTAATTCCGAAATAATATTAACTTTAGGGGTTGACTTCTGGGTCAGTTCTAAGCTTGATTTAGTCGCTACAGAGTTGGGGTCTTTAAAAGTGGATAGATTTATCGGTACAGTTGGTAATGTGATTTCCTTTTTTCTTTCTTCGCCTAGGAAATTTTCGAATTTTGATATCCATGAATTTGATGATTTATCGGTTTGTTGGTCGATTGCGTTAATTTGTAAATAGGGTCTAGATAAAGCATCTGCGTTTGTGTTTTGTTTGCCTTTTTTATATTTAATCTCATAATCGTATTCGCTAAGTTTCAATCTCCATCTAACTAATTTTGAGTTAGGTTCTTTGATTGAGAAAAGCCATTGTAATGGTTTATGATCTGAAAGGATTTGAAACTGTCTTCCGAATAGATATGGTCTAAAATGTTTGGTAGCCCAAACTATGGCAAGTAGTTCTTTTTCTATAGTTGAGTAGTTACACTCAGCAGGGTTAAGGGTTCTTGACGCATAAGCAATTGGCTTATCTTCCCCAATGGTGCCTTGAGATAACACTGCTCCTATAGCGTAATTTGATGCATCTGTTGTGAGCAAAAAGGTTTTAGTAAAATCAGGATGGTTTAATATTGGTTCGTTCATTATCAGTTGTTTACATTGTTGGAAGGAGTCAATAAATTCCTTATCGTGTATAACCTTATGGTCTTTCTTTAGGCATTTTGTCATTGGTTTCGTTATCTTAGCGAAGTTCCTTATAAATTTCCGGTAATAGCCTATTAAACCTAGAAATGATTTAATTTCTTTAGGGTTCCTTGGTAGCGGAATGTTTTTTATTGCTTCTAATTTTTTTGGGTTTGGCTTTACTCCTTCTGGTGTTATTACGTGTCCAAGAAATTCTACGTTTTTCTGCAGAAATTCGGATTTATCCAGCTGTATCTTTAAATTATGCTGGTCTAATCGTTTGAATACCAATCTCAAGTTTTTTATGTGTTCTTCTAAACTTGCTGAGAATATTATTATGTCATCCATGTAAACAAGACATATCTTATTTTGTATATCTGATAATACGTTATCCATTACTCTTTGGAACGTTGATGGTGCGTTTTTAAGACCAAATGGCATTCTTGTATATTCGTAATGGCCATTTTCTACGTTGAAGGCAGTTTTTGGTATTGAATCTGGGTGCATTTCGATTTGATGGAAACCTGAAGCTAGATCTAATGTCGTAAAGTAATTGCTTCTGCCAAGTTTATCTAATATGTCTGTAATATTCGGCAAGGGATATCTATCATCAATAGTTTTTTCATTGATCTTTCTATAATCTATGACCATTCGCCATTTTTGTTCTCCTGAAGCATCTGCCTTTTTTGGTACTATCCATACTGGTGAACTCCAAGGGGAATTTGATGGTCTGATTATGTCATCCTCTAATAATTTTTTGACTTGTTTTTGGACTTCTTCCTTATGGACATAAGGATATCTGTAAGTTTTGGTGTATACGGGAGTTTCGTCTGTGGTTTTTATTTCGTGTTTGACCTGGTTTGTGAAGGTTAATTTGTCATCAGGCTTGTGAAAGATGTTGGGAAACTCTAAGATAACCTTTTTTAGAGCACTGAGTTCCTCTGAATTTAAATGATTGATCCTTAATAGGGGTAGGGGATCTTGGTCGAATTCCTGAAGTTGGTTTTTCTCTAATATTTGTTCCTGATTAAATAATTGAAAATGGTTTATGGAAAATATTTCGGAATCTTGTAAATCATTAATGTGATGGGTAAGTAGGAGAGTTTTCGTCGTCAGGTTATGGACTTCGATTGGGACAGATTGGTCTTTTACTGTTGTTAGTGTATACGGGATGTAATAGTTTTCTTTATGTTGTTCGTCAATTATTAATTCCGTTTTTTCGGGGTGATTTGTAATAAATTTGTGGATTTCTATTGAATTAGGTGAAATTTCGATGGTTTGAGTCGTAAAATCTTGTCTGAATCTTAAAGGAATCTGGACTAATTCATTATACAATATTTTATTAGTCAAGTCGATATTCAATTTGCATTTTTGGAGAGCTTCTATTCCTATGATTCCATCGAAATAGTCATGAAAGTTGTAAAGGATCATGTTTATGTTTTTGTTAATACCGAATTCTTGAAGGATTGGAAATGAAATTCTACCTTGGGTCTTTCTTGTACCCATACAGGTGGTTAGTTTGTTTGTAGAGTTTTGGATCAAATCTGGGAAATAGTTTTCTGCAATGTAGGGTCGTATAAGGGAAGCGTGACTGCCAGTGTCTATTAATAATTTGACATGAGGGTAATTGAGTTCTATATATGGCAGTTGGTTAATTTGATAAGAATTTAGAGTCAAGGCTGATCTGTTGGGATATAAAGTTCCTGAAAATTTTCTTCGGATACCTCTGATTGTGTATCGAATTCTTGAAACGAGCTTTCACCATCGCATTCTTCCTGTTCGGAATTATGAGTTGACGTTGAGGGTTCGTCAAGGTTCAAGTTGTATATATGATTAATTTCTTCTATAGTATATCTAGGATTGGTGCCTAGATGATTTTTAAAGTCGAACTTAGGGTCATAATTGGGATGTCTAGGCATTCCAAAGTTGTATTTGGGTTGTTGAACTGGTTTTTTCTGAATAGATACTCCTGACATTGGTGTTGGTTTATCAAACGTTTGGTTAGGATGTTTTCCAAAAGCATTTTGTTGGAAATTTTGTTTACCAAATGTATTGGCACTAGACGGAAAATGTCTGGGTGGCATTGGTCTAGGCTGGATGTTTATAGGTTGGGAAGGGAATTGCGGCTTATACTGTGGAGTCCAAGTGGGCATTGGGAAATTATTAGAATCATGATTTTCTTTTCTTGCGAATTGAGGTTTATTCTGGACGTTTTGGTTTCTAGAGACGGCTCTATTTTTATATTGATCTTCGTATGCTTGATAGTCGTATACATGTACAGTAGCTTTATCTAAATTGATGGGTTTATGTACCATCAGCGTAGTACGAAGTTCTGTAGGAGCTTCTGCCTGAAGTATACAAACAGCATTGTACTGATGGGCTTGCATCAGATGATCAATCATACTGTTGTTCATATTGGGGTCTGCCTGATATTTTACATGGAGTCTCTGAAGTACCTCCTTTTGTCTTTCTAAGAAATCGATAATTCTTTCTTTGTGATTTCTCGTTATACTGTGTAATTCATGTATAAGATTCGAGATGGAGTGATGATCGCCATATTTTTGTCTCAAAGCTGCTTTTATTTTAAACCAAGTATCTAAATCGGGTCTGCTTGAGATGAATTCTCTAGCTGAGTCTATTAATTTGGATTGAATGGCTAACAAGACGTAATCCTTTTGAGCTTGTTCCCCGATTGAAAATGTATTGTAAAATTTATCTATTTGTTTGATAAAAGCTTCTAATTGATTCGAATTACCGTTGAATGTATAGAGAAGTGAAACGGTAGATCTTAGATTTTCACTCATTTTGAATTTTTTTGGTTGAATAATATTACGAAAAGAGGATACCTTTTACAAAAATGATAAATGATAAATTGGTGTTTGTTAATGTTACTTCTTATACACTAGGGTTAGTAACCTAAATATCTCTTAAATATGCAAACAATGCAATTTAGTTGAACAATGGACAGTTGCTTACCACATGGTATTACAAGGTCCAATTTCCTTGCTTTCGTTTACTCGTCTTCCAGTGGATTCAGGTGAAAAATGGAACAGTAGTTTGTTTCCAATTTATAACAGCTGGATACTCCTAGGCTGGATTTGTTGGCACTGACTGTTGCACTCTGGAGACCAAGGATTGCTGTCGTTGCAGTATACGATAGCTGGGGTTCTTTTAGGTTTTTTCTTCAAGTTGTTGCGTCTTTTGATTGGGCACTCTGGACTGGCTCAAATATTTGAATACCAACACTGGTTGCTTCTCTTTTGGACACTTTTCTTGAATACTAGACCTGGATCAATACTTAATTGATCCTACCGACTGCGCCATTTATGTTTTATAGCAGTGAAAAACTCTTTTTAAAAACTATTTATTTAATTGAAAATAGGAATTTACAGAGTTTAATCACCTATAAATACAGTTTGAACAAATCGCTACTACGTCTACTTAGACGTCTTGAAAACGAATGCTGTTCTTGACAATAATATTTGGTTATTTATACTATTCCTTATCTAAAAGAATGTTGTCCTAATTATACATTGTAATAAGTTCTTAATTACTAGTTAAATATACTTTCCCTATTATCTTAATGAGTTCTTATTAGAACTAGATAATTCTAGTGGATTACCTTGATATAACTCGCGTCGCCGATCTCTTACCTCTATATACTGCCCAACACAAAAGACCTTGTCCGTTGCCTACTGTTTCCTTTTGTATGTAATAATTGAAAATCCCTGCAACAGGCACTGCTAGGGTGAAGTGAGTGTCTCTGTCTTTTTTCCTATATACCTGCGTGTTTACATACGACAAAAACAAATAATAACACAAAGCAATAACTAAATGAAAAACAAACGCACAAAGCAAGACAAACAGGATACAATAGCAGACGTAGATAAAATGGAAATCGACAAGACTGTTTCAAATGCAGAAATTTACAAAAAACTAGATGAAATGCAAAAAAGTTTAGAATTCATTTCAGCAAAATTTGATGTAATGTGATGAGAATTGAAAAAGATCTTAAAAAATCAAGAAAAAGACAACAAATTGCTGAAGGACAGAATGGCAAAGCTAGAAAGAATTATAGAAAAAAGCGAAAGAGAAAAAATAAAAAATGATATTATAAGCGGAGTGGACAAAACCGAGCAAAATAAGAACACAAAGGAGATCGTAATAAAAATACTTAAACAAATGTGTTGTGATACAAACACCATTGAAAATATACAAAACTGTTGTAGAAAAAATATCAATAAGGAAAATAACCCAATCATAGTTACACTAAACAACAAACAAAAATTGACATAATAAAAGCACGTAAGGAAGTTGGAACATTACAAACCCGAGAATGTTACATCAAAGGGCGAAATAAAGACATTTATGTAAACGAACATATAACAAACTTAACCGGGGAAATTATCTATGCTACTAGACAACTAAAAAAGGAAAGAAAAATTAAATATACATGGATTCGAGATGGTGATGTATATGCCAGAAAAACTGAAACAAGTGATAAGATAAAAATTAAACAACTGTCCGATGTCGAAAAACTAGAACAATAAATACAACTAGCAAAACAATAATAATTACATGCAACTACATAATAACGAATATCAAGATGATTAACATAATAATGCAAAATATAAGAAGCATCAGAAACAAATTTGAAGAAATTGAGATCATCCCAAAAACGCAAAACCATCCGGACCTAATTACCCTTATAGATACATGGTTATCACCAGATGAGGAAGACTTATATAATATTAACGGCTACAATGCAATATTTAGATTACGCCAAACCAGAGGAGGAGGTATATTGATGTATATAAGAAATGGTATAGAATATAAAGAAAAAGTAAACTGTATCATAAACAAAATGGAAATAATAAATGTAGAATTAACTTCAGAAAATATATCAATAAACCTTATATATAAACCTCCCGATGTCAATTTTGACTCGTTGGAATATACTTTAAAACATAATATAATAAACAGAACCAAACGTCATATCATTATCGGTGTATTTTAATGTAAATATTTTGGGGAAAAATAGTATTAAAGAAAATAGTATTTACAAAAATATAAATAGATTGACAATTACTATAACATGTATAAAGAACGAAACTATAAAATTCTGAATAAAAGAAAGACGAGTGCATACACTAGATACAATGAAAATTCTAACAATACCATACTTGACCATGTAATTGCAAATATTGAAAATAAGCTCGTTAACATGAGCATAATTTCTTCCGATATATCAGACCACAATATAATTAAAGTAACAATAGAACCACCAACAAAAAAAGGACCTATCTATGTACACTGCAATGCAATTAAAAGAAACAATGAAACAACAAATAAAATGATTTCGGAATTAAACTATGACCAAATTAAATCATATGAAGATCTTTCAAAAACGCTACAGAGTATTATAGAAAAAAATATGTGCATTACGAAAATAAAACGAAGAAACGACTGCCCTTGGATAAATAGCAATATAATAAAAGAAATAAGAAAAAGGAATAAACTTTACAAAAAATATCGAAAACATCCACACAATGAACTTCTAAAAGTAAGATATATAGAACAAAAACAATATACAACACTTACATTAAAAACAACTAAAACGCAATATTTTACAAGAAAATTCAATGAATATAGAGAAGACAGTAGAAAAACATGGGAATTTATTAATAGACAAATACACTCCAAGAAAAATGATAACATTATAGAAATTATCAAGGAAGACGGAACTAGTAGCACCGATACAAAAACTATAGCAAACGAACTAAATAATTATTTTGCCACAATAGGTCAAAAACTAGCTGATAAACAAATACAGGGAAAAACAAAACCACTACAACAACTATAACAAATAAAATATATAATAAATCTGATGTTAAAAATGTAGAACAAGAAGAAATAGAAAGAATAATACAAGACTTGCATCGACATAAAGCCCCAGGATTTGACAAAATAACAAATGACGTGATCAAGAATAATAAGAAAACCTTAATACCAATTTTTACAAAGCTAATAAATAAAATGTTAGACACAAGAATATATCCACAATACCTAAAACAATCCATAATAGTTACAGATTCAAATTACAGACCAATTACTTTAGTATCAGCACCGAATAAAATAACAGAAAAAATCTTACACAACAGAATGATAGAGCATATATCACAAAAAACATCATAAATATAGCACAATATGCCTTCCAAAAGAAATCGAGCACGACTTCAGCTGTTTATGATTTGATAGAAAATATTAAAAAATGCGTAGAAGAGAAACACACGGTCGTAGTAATATCTTTCGACATGAAAAAAGCATTCGATACAATCAATAAAGAAAAATTACTAGAAAAGCTTATTGCATATGGATTTGATAATTACATAAGAATAATTGAAAGCTACTTGATGAACAGACCCCAAAAGACTAAAGTAGGAGAGACAGAAAGCAACACTAATACAGCTGCGTACGGCTTGCCGAAAGGAGGTAACCTGCCACCATTGCTATATATACTCTATACAAACGATTTATTCGAAGAAAACTTCACTGGAAAAATGTATGCTTACACTGATGACTTGTGCATAATATTTAACATGAAGAAACAAGCAAGAGACCTAAACATAACGATAAGAAACCAAAAATTAAAGGAAATTTCCGAAATTACCTACCTAGGAATTAAAATACACACTACCTTAAAATGGGATAAGCATATAAATAAAATAAAAAAAGAAAATGACAAAACAATTACTTTGCTCTTAAAAATGAAGCCCATCATACCAACAAGAATGAAGAAAGAATAAAAAAAGAAAAAATGCTTATATGATTAATACATGGAGCAATACTACAGAAAAAAACTTAAACATACTACAAAGACAACAAAATAAAACATTGAAAATATTATATAATCTCAACAGACTAACGCCAACCGAAGAACGATACAAAAAAAACAAAAGAACTAAACATCAGACAACTAATACAATATCACAATATACTGCTGTTATACAAAATTCAAAATAAATTAATAAAGACAACAATCACATTCACGACAAACAAACAAATACATACATACGAAACCAGAAGAAAATCAGACATCAGAGTTCATAAAAGTACACAAATAAGACTCACACAAAAACTCACAACTGAAACCGTAGCAAAATTCAACAAGATACCGAAAGACAATAAAATTAAACCTAAAAAATTTTAAAAAGAAGCTTAAATACTTACTACTAGAACACAAGATCTGAGCGACATCGACTAACAGCTGAAAAAAAACCATAACGCCGTCGATACCATCTGCCCAGAGAGAGACCTAGAAGACTTCAAACTGTTGCAGATGAAGAAGGATACAACCCACAACTACATGAATCCACCAACAATAATAAATAAATTTATGTTGTATATATAATAGACAGTTGTATATGTTAATAAATTATTGTTATTAAAAATATAATAAATTAAGAGAAATTCTGGGTAATCCAAAGGATAAAGTAGAGCAGCATGAAAAGTCGGGGATTTACGAAATTAGTTGTCAAGACTGTGATCGAAGGTATATTGGGCAAACAAAAAGATCCATATTGACAAAATATAAAGAACATATTGCCCACATTAGATATGGGAGAAATGAAAAATCTTGTGTTGCCCAACATGCAATCGAACATGACCATAGTATAGATATTAGTAATTTAAGACTAATTAAAAGTGTTAATAATAATAGGGCTTTGGATGCATATGAAAGCATTCAAATAGAAAAATGTAAGGAAATCATGAACCGAGATAAAGGACCGATTTCTTTCAGGCAACTTTTTCAATTATTAATGTAAGGCTTAGTACACCTCACGGTTCATGATTTTTACACGCTTCGTTAGGTACGGTTTTCAGATAAATAGAATAGAATAGATTTTGTAAATTATCTAGAATCTTTTTTGTAGCAAGCACATTTCTGTGAAGAAAGCAGTGCGTTCATTCCACATGTGGCATAATGTATTTTAATTTTACTATCACATCACTGTTCTACTGTAAATATACCACAATGCATTTATTAATGTCCAAGTTTTTGTTTTGTGTTGTATCGATAAAAACTTTAGAGTCCTTCGCCAGTTGCACGATCAGGGATTGATTTACAAAATAGCATATTTTCATTAATTGACCTCTCGCATTCGTATCGGACAAAATACAAAAATTACGCCAAGTTCGACCCGTCGAACTGAATATCAAAAAAATCACTTGATTTAACTTTTTCAATTATTTGATCGTGAACGTCATTTGTCATTTTATTAATACGTCTCGATATTGTGTTATTTGAAAGTGATATAGTTTTCAACTGATTTGCTTCTTCCGGACTTATCATCACATTGACTATATTAATGGCACCAGGTAAAATGAGCTTTTCCGCAATCATGTAAGGCTTACACTTCTTGGATACTCTTAATGCTGCTAAATAGGATGCTCGAAGTGCTGCGGTCTGATTATGGCTTGATTTGTTGATTTTCAAGACAAGTGATATACGCTCGAAATATTCTAATGGTTTGTTTTGTAAAGACGGGTGTTTTGTTTTCGGATGCCGGACTAATTTTGAAGGCTTCATGCTTTCCGCGGACAAAACTTGACAATAAACAACACATTGCGGCTTTTCATCCAAGGCGATGAATCCATATTTTAAATATGTTTCATTGTACAATGTGGTTTTTTTCTTTACTGTGTTTTTTTTTACTTTACTGTGTTTTTTCTTTTCACCAGATGTAGACGATGCATTTCGTTTTGTCATAAATTTCTCAATTTTATTTAATATTATTAATTTATTTTATTACCACACTGTTAATAATTTGTATAACGTTGAGTGAAATCGTAAGAAAAGTATTCAACGAAAACAAGAAATCGTATTACTTGTTTTCGTAAAAGCGTAATTAACAATTAAACTCTTCGCCTCGTTCCTTTGTTTTTATTACCAAAGTGCATAGCTTGTACGAACCTGCCTAAGCTCGCCCGGGATCAATGATCCGTCCCGTATGGGCGAGCGGGTTATGCGAGGTGCGCGGTCGGTTACAAATGTCTGCAAGTGTAGGGCACAGGTTCGAACTGGTAAAAGTAATATAAGAACAAGGGGTTACACAAGTCTTGTATATCGGTATAAATTTTAGAAGAATGGGGTAGATTATGTTGAGATTGTGCTTGAAAAACAAAAGCTATTAGATCGAATATTATTTCAGTCAGTTTAGTTAGTTAGTTTCCGTCAAAAAGATTATTTTGATAAGAATGTCTGATAAAGAACTTTCTGATGATGTGTCAACAACATTAGATTATTGTTTATTCTATTGAACGATTAAAGAATGGTTTGCTAATTTTAAATTCGCAAGAAAAGATGTTAAAGAAGAGATTATACTTGAAAGTTGGAAGTATCATATTGCTGTACAAAAATTAATGATTTCCGCTTTAAAATTATGGACCGTACACCATTTTTTTGTTGAACTATTGTTGGCGTTGTTGGCAACCATTGTTGCCAATTCCGGATACATAAATAGCAACCCTCGTATTATAAATTTCTGAAACTTATTAACCGAATGGTCAAAATCATTGAAATTTACGACAAATTTGCAACAAGATGTATTGGTTGTGTTGATTTGTAGTTTGAGGAACAGAAAAATAGTCATAAGCGATCCAAAAACACTTTTTGATCTGATCGGCAAGCGACATCTTCCTAAAATGGGTGCATAATCAAGCAATTAACAGATCAATTCTTCTATTGGAATCTTCGATGTGAAACACTAAACTGGAAGAGATTTACCACGAGATCTAGATTGAATATTTTCCTGATGATGCTAACAAGCTTAGTGAATCGCTCGTCCGGAAGTTTAAAAAAGTGATTTGGTGTTTAGTGGTAATTGTTACAATAGGGGTACAAATTAATCCTTTAACCTTATTTTTAAATATTTATATAAACAACAATTAAAACTCTTAACTGGATAATACAAGGGTCGTTCAATAAGTCCTTAGAAAAAGGCAGAAAAACAAATTATTTTAAGTAGATTTTTTTATTTTTCCACATTATTTCCTTTTAGCTCTATACACTTTTCCAAGCATCTCCAACCTTTTTAAACCGTCTAAAAATTTCGGAGGGTCTTCAAAATAGGCATCTGTTTGGGCGATGACCTCCTCGATCGATGTGAACCGTTGGCCGTTAAGCATTTTTTTAAGTTTGGAGATAAAAAAGGTCACTGGGGGTCAAATTCGATGAATACAGTAGATGTTGTAATCACTCGAACTTTAATTCCATGATTTTGGCCATTGAAACTGCACAGGATGATTTTTCTTGAATTGTTCGTTCAACCAGTGCAATAATAACGCATAATACTCTCCAGTTTTTTGTTTTTCCTTTTTTTAAGCAGTCGGTGTTGATGATTCCGCGTGCATTCCAAAAAACTGTGGCCATAACATTGCCGGCTGATTTCACTGTCTTCGCCTTCTTCGGAGCCCTTTCGCCGAACTTTAATTCCATGATTTTGGCCATTGAAACTGTACAGGACGATTTTTCTTGAATTGTTCGTTCAACCAGTGCAATAATAACGCATAATACTCTCCAGTTTATTGTTTTTCGTTTTTTTAAGCAGTCGGTGTTGATGATTCCGCGTGCATTCCAAAAAACTGTGGCCATAACATTGCCGGCCGATTTCACCGTCTTCGCCTTCTTCGGAGCCCTTTCGCCTTCAAAAACCCACTGTTTTGATTGTTTTCAAAGCAATTTTTCATTCAAAATTGAAAACACTGTACCTTGCAATAAGCCTGTGGCCTCAACTATTTTGCGCACTTTAATTCGTCGGTCACTTAAAACTATGTCGTGGATTTTGTCAATCAATTTGGAAGTAGTCATTTCCACTGGACGTCCCGAACGATGTTCATCTTTTGTGGATGTACTGCCACGTTCAAACTCATTTCCCCAATTATAAACAGTGCACATACTAAAACATGTTATGAATATAACTGAGTTATTGACAGCTATTTGGTGAATAATGATGCTTACTAGAACAAACCATTCCCCGTGCTACGATCCCTATCTCTTGGATTTTCTAGGAATTTATTAAACGACCCTCGTATAATCAATGCATTTTACCGGAGTAATGTTGAAGCGACTAAAATAGGTGGTAGTTGGTTGATTAAATTAGAACTGTTGCATACAATTCTGGCAATTCCACAATTTAGTTTTTTTTCTTAGTTCGGCAAGTTAGAAAATACATAATCTCGTTGGATAACACTGTCTAGTTATGGTTTCATTACCACCCTCCTGTATTGCTTTTTAGGATGACTTTTATATCCTGAATCAGGATGCGATCTTAATTTTCCCACATCACATCACATTTTTTAAAATCTCATATTACGTTTTTTTCTCATCACATGCACTAATACACTTCTTACGTTGTTAGGAGTGTTGTTTAATTAAGATTTCCAGATTCATTTATTAATTCGATGTCCTGCAACCATCTGGCAACCCTGTATAATTACGCTTACCGTCTGGAGCCGGCAACATTGTACAACACAGCAGGTTTTCCTGATTGGCGCTATTCTGTTATTGTGCTTTATCCGCTAGAGTTTGTGTTGTGCTTCAGTTGGTAGTGGAAAGAGCTTTTTATCTTCATAAGTGTTCTATACGTGAGTGACATACTGTGACATACATCTCTTTATTGAACTTCGCCACGTTGTGGCTGCAAGATCAATCCAGATGCTATGTGTGTGGAAGTTTCATGCTGATAGGATAATGGCGCAATATAACTGAATTCGTGAGAAAGGGGGGTTTCTACCTACTTCGGCATCAAACTGGGAGACCAAGACAAGTCGTGGGCACTACATACGGCTTGTAGAACCTGTATTGAGCAGCTACGCAGTTACGGTAATGGATGAACTGTAAGCGAACAACGTTGCCATTCGGAATTCCAATGATGCGGCGACAAATATTATAAATCACAGTACTCGCTGCTACTTCTGTTTTGTGAATGTGAAGGGATTTCACCGACACTTTTCAAGCAAAGTGCATTAAATTACTTTGTTCGAGATCTTAGCCTTACAAAGGAATCTGACGAGATACTCGGGTCCAGACTTCGTGAAAGGAACATGTTGGTACCAGGGACGACGTACTATTGGTACAGTCATCGCGAACAATAATTTATACCCTTCTTTTCTGAAGAGGGAACTTTGGTTTTCTGCAACAACATTCCGGAGGTTATGCTGAAACTAGGAGTACCATAGTATGTCCCTATCTACTGGATACTTTTTATCGATGCCTCCAAACGTAGTTTGAAGTGCGTTCTTCTTCACAATGAAAACAAACTTGCATCGGTTCCCGTTTCTCATGCAGTTATTATGCGAGAAACATACAAAAATATTGAGATGAGATGATGACCTGTGTCATCGATTCCCAGGCATTAGTAATGCCAAAATCAAAGAGGATATCTTTACAGGTCCAGATATCAGAAAAAAATCTTTCTAATGCTAATTTTGAAGATGTTATGTGCGCTCTGGCACGATCGGCATGGAAAACATTCCGGGATGTGGTCTTAAACTTTCTTGGCAACACAAAGTTCAATGGCAATTCAAACTACAAACAAATGGTGGATATAATGCTTGTTTCTTTCCAAGATTTAGGCTAAAAAATGAGCTTAAAAGTGCACATGTTACATTCACATCTGGACTATTTCCTTGAGAACCTAGGAATGCCGAGCGAAGAGCAAGAAGGAAGATTCCACCGGGATCTAAATGAAATGGAACGTGGATATCAAGGGAAATGGAAAAAACACTCGCTGGCAGATTACTGCTAGTTACAAAAGAAAGATGATCCAACTACATCTCACACACGAAAAGCAAGGCAAAGAAGTTTTTTAAACTAAGTCAAGACATTATAAAATTGAAACCGTGAACTTACCGTTCTCAATATATTTTGATGCTTAATGTATGATAAATTTTGGTCCATTTGGCTGTGTTTTTCTTCAAATCTGTTTACACAATACATTACATATCTTTATATTATGTTTATATATAGAAGTGTTCAGATGAGTGAAAATAATAAGAAAGAAGCATTCCTTACGTGTGCTAATAGTAATCTTGCATGTGTGCGTGCCTCATACTCATCATATTTTTATTTTGATTTTGCAAAATGACGTGATGTGATACAGAGAAACTGACTTCAGTCCCGGAATAAGCATGCCAGAAATATATAAGATCACTATTTAAACATTATGCAATGATTGGTAAAGTTTAAATTCGCCAGCCTGCATAATCGTTGGGCGAACTTAAATTAAAAGGATATTATCATGAAAAATAAATCAATATTCAATAAAAAAATATATATATCATTTTAGGTATCTGACATTTTAGTTCAAAAGTTTATGTGACTGTTATGTAAAACTCCATGCAAAATAAATATTAACATTTTAGCTGAAATGCAATTTTTGCTATCATGGCTTTCACGGAAATGAACAGCAATTGTTTTTCCTCATATTGTGCCTTGATGTTTTAAGAACGCTTTTAACTTCCATTTTAATATTTCATTTTTGCAATAATTTTATCTGCTCGAGTTTTACGGATTAAAACATGATTATGTTTTTCTGAGTCTCTGGGATGAATTCAGTCTTGTCAAGGTTTGAACGCAAACATTTAACTAGAACAATGCGGTAACTAAATAAAGCCTTGCAGATAAAGTATATTTGTGTTCTTTAATTATATACTTAAGCAAATTAATTAATTTTCTTAATTATAGGGGTGTTTGTATGAATATGTTTGACTCCATACAAAAAAGCAATTAATTTACGTGCAAAGATCAAAGATTTTAATATATTTAATAAAATTTGAAATTGTTAGATGGCTATATTTGCTAAACTTTAGAATCTGAATATTCATTGTTTAAATATTTCATTTTGTATGTTTGAAATAAACTAGGATAAATATTTTATAATAATATAAACGAAATATTTTCCTTAAGAGAGTTGCTTCTGGGCGATAAAAAAATGGAGTTGCTTTAATAATAATATTAATCCATACCATAATCCATGAATCTTGATGAAATGAAATCAAATGAAATCAAATTTGCGACAACCATATTCGATATTTGTTGAAATCATCAATGTAAATAAAAGTAGGGTGTCAATGAGTTTATCAACTACAAATTTTTTTTTTTTCGATCTTGATCACTTGGAACGGCTGTTTTATCTAGTAAGTGGATTTCATCGGTCGCATTTGTTTACATAGATTGAGTAACGTTTGGCTGTTTGACGTGTCTTAAATAGTGAGTGAAGTCCTCTATCATAATGTATACAAACGCCGAGATAACTGACATGCACTTCATGTATGGACTTGCTGATGGCAATGCATTACAAGTTAGGCGATTGTACAAAAAATTTTCGAAAACGTTCATCGACGTCTTCGTGAAACAGGTACATTGAAACGAACCGAAGGGTCAGGAAGATCACTGACTGTAAGAACGGTACAATTGGAACAGAACGTGCTGGACATGATAGCGGAAGAGCCTGGTAGTTCTACGCGAAATTGCAAATACTTGCAAATACTGAATGTGAGTCACTGGACAGTTTGGAAAATTCTTAAGGACAATTTTTTTATCCATACCGCATTCAAAGCGTCCAGGCACTACTACCTGTTTATTTTCCTCCACGTATTACATTATGTCAATGGATATTGCAAACTTTACGTCGCATCCCTCTATTCCTGACACAAATTCTTTTCACCGATGAAGCCACTTTCTCAAGAAACGCAATAAGGAATTTTCATAATAACTATGTGAGGGCAGATGAAAATCCGCATGAGGTATGCGAAGATGGTTTTCAACATCAATTCTCGATGAATGTTAGGATTGAAATTGTAGGTGACTATCTAATTGGACGGGTATTTCTATCACAAAGACTTACTGGCGAGGTGTATCGCAACTTTTTGGAAGCAACGCTGCCTGAGTTTCTGGAAGATGTACCATTGGCAACAAGGCATGAAATGTGATTTATGCACGATGTTGCACCACCACATTTCAGTTTGGTTGCTAGTGATTTTTTAACAGCAACATACGGATATCGCTGGATTGGTCGAAGTGGGCCACACGCATGGCCTGCTCGATCCCCGGACTTAAACCCCCTTGATTATGTTTTCTGGGGATATCTGAAGTCATTAATTTGCGCCACTCCATTGAAGAATTTGGATGATTTGCGAAATCGGATAATTGCTGGGTGTAACTCAATTAGAAACGACCCTGGTGTGTTTGAAAGAGTTCGGCAGTCAATGACGAGAAGATTGAATGCTTGTATCAAGGCTGGAGGAAGTCATTTCGAACATTTATTGAAGATTGAGCAACTTTACATGTACTTTTTGATAATTAAATGTTGTCAATGTCGTAAATTTTGTCCACCCTGTATCTTCGAAACAAAGGGGTTTTTCAAAAATCATCATACAACAAAATATTCTTAGAATAAGTCAAGGAATAATCCCTTTAATTTTTGCCGCATGTTTACCTAACACCCTGTATATATATATATATATATATATATATATATATATATATATATATATATATATATATATATATATATATATATATATATATATATATATATATATATATATATATAGCAACTAGTCACTGGGAGGCTTTTATGATTCGGTCTTCCACTCAAATAATTATTCAACCACCCAGTAAAGGTTTTTGAATTGTATAGTTTGTATACTTGTATTTTAATTATAGTTCACACTCTAGTGACCTTAGAGATAAATGATCAAAATTTCAGCCATAGCAACGAAGCATTTGTTTGGCTAAAAAAGGTTTTGCACTGTCACTTTTTTCCTTTTATGATTTGACAGTGATTTGTTTTACTGCAATTTAATTTTTTTTTAAAGTTAACATGCCTAGAGGGCGAAGAGGCATACATTTTCGCCAATTAACACAATTTGAGAGGGGCTGCATTGTAGGTCTAAGAAAAGCCGGATTATCTTTTCGAGAAATTGGAAGAAGTATGAAAAGGACTGTTTACACAGTGTTGAGAACTTGGCGAGTGTGAATCGAAGAAGGTCGACAACAACGAGCTAGAGACACAGGACGCCGTCCATCCACGACAGAACGCCTGGAGCGCCGTCTTCGTCTTTTATCCATAAGAGACTGTTTTTCAACTTCAAAGGTCAATTGTTAACTAGTCGTATAAAGAGCATGGAGGGTTAATTGGAATGGGAGCAATCTACCGCAGAATCAGATCTTTTAGGTTCGTTTCTTACAGACCATATCTGGCTTTACCCTTAACGGCGGAACATCGGCGTCAACGGATGGAGTGGTGCAGAGAGAGACATCATGGAGACATGGGATGCAGAATAACAGCAATAACAATAAAACTATAAAATATCTGTGGTGTTCTATTTTCTATTCTTCTAGTTCTTCTAGTTCTATCGGTGTTGTATTTTCTATTCCACTTAGTATATATACTATATTTTATAATTATTTTAAGAAACACGATGATATGATAAGATATTCTATTTAATTAGCATAATTTTCTTGAAATGGTCACATATATATATAAATGGTGATGTATTAGGAAATAGTCGATGATGTAATAGTCGTTTTTTCAAATTTTAAAATCATAGTTGCGGTTAGTACAAGGATGGGTGACCTTCTGAGGGTGCGTTTTGAGAGGTTTTCTACGTTGGTCAATTGCCAGGCATTAGGCTTCTCGAGAGACTTATGGTTAAGCACAAAACCAAAGGTTAATAGCTCGAAGGTGGTGCTGACCGGTGATATCGGTAACCAATGACTGTGGTTTGGAACCTACGATAAGCCTAACGATACGCCTAACCTACGATAAGGTTGGGTCCCTAAATAACATCTAGATGGTGAAACATTTAATTCTAACTATATATATATATATATATATATATATGTATATATATATATATATATATATATATATATATATATATATATATATATATATATATATATATATATATATATATGACATTTAGTACCCTTGTTAATTTTTGAAAAATATTAGGTGAATCCTTTAAGAATGGAGGGGCGAAATGTGAATAAGTTTCACATTAAATTTTTCACCTTTTTCAGTTTCGAAAGTATAATAATGTTACATAATGGTATAAAATCTGGAAGACCAGTTTGAGTTTGAGAAGGATCTGTTGTTGACTGAAATTGAAACTGATGCCAAACACATTATCCAGAAATTAGCCACAACGCTTAAAACAACCGAATAAAATGCAAAGAGAAGTAATATGAGTGCTGCGAAGGTAACCAAGGCAAATATGTTATTATTGTTATTATAATACATGTTATAATGTAATGTTAAGTTTAATCAGGCAAGATAATTCCAAAAATTCTTTAAGTACATACTGGGTTTTTAAAAGCAGTGGGTACGGCTGATAAAATGTAAATAAATAAAAATACCATCCTTTTATGCGTCTGTTTATTTGCCTTCTTAGTTTTTAATTAAATGGACAGCTGTATGCATAATATTATTATGCATTATGAGCCTTACACTATGCTTTTATATTGCAGGAACGAGTATGCAACTGCAATGTTTTCAAATGCGGCCTAATACCAATGGATGTAAAAAGGAAAATGTTTAAAGAATTTTATCAACAGGACTATAACAGACAGACAGCTATCTTAAGAAATTGCATGATCATTACACAAGTAATCAGAAGGAGGGCTAATGAATCTACTTCAAGAAGACATTGCACAGTACAATATTACGTCGAGGTAGGGCCAAAAAAAATCAGTCTGCAAAAAAACGATTTGCGATATTTATCAGGTTTCTGCAAGGAGAATTCAATATCTTACCGACAAAATAAATTTTGGTCGCGATACCAATGATCAGAGAGGGAAACATGGCAATAGGTCAAACGCGCTATCTGAAGAAACTAAAATTGCTGTGAGAACACATATAGAATCGTTTCCTACAAATGAATCACACTATTCAAGAAATCAATCCAACAAAGTATGCTTAAGGGTGACCGACCGACATTTTTCAAAGTTTCACCTATTCAATTGAATAGCTGACATGAACAACGTTGTAACCGCCAAAATCAAAATTTTACAGGAGAAGCAAAAAACTGTTTTTGACCTAAATTTTTACATTTATTTACCATTAATCTTAAATTTAAGCTGTACATGCCACCCTTTAATACCCTATGAAACCATATCTTTCTCCTTTACCCAGAAATATGATAAAAGTGGAAAAAAAATATTCAGAGGGAACAACATTGTAACCGATTTTGAAAAATGTCGGTTACAATGTTGTTCTTTCTAGTTCTTTTCTTTTTTTATAAACTTGTTTATTAATATACGAAATAAATATCCATAAAAAGTTATTATAAATAAAAACGTAGCAAAAGTTCATTTCAAAAGATAATATACAAAAACTTCAATATGTTAAAAGTTAATCGATTATTAATCGATAAATTAATCGAATTTTGAAAACATTGCTTATGTATTTCATTGAAACATTTTTTTAAAACTCAGAAAAATTTAGTTATGTATTTAAAAAAAAAAAATAAAATTGTTATGCTCAGCATGAAAAACGGTATTTAAAACTTATTAAAATAAAATTTAAAGGAAAAGTAAGTTGTGGAGATTTCATTGAATAAAAAATGTCGTAAAAATTATTATTCTTCTAAAAGGTCGTTATAAAATTCTCTATAACGACGAGATATGTATTGGCACATATCAAGTAAGTCTTTTTTGGCATTTTTAATAGGTAGAGGGCCTTCATACAAATACCTAAACTGGTTTACTGGAACTGAACTGAGTTAACTTCATCTGAAGTTAACTTATACCAAACGAAGTTAGTTATTTTAAAGTTACCTTTATTAATACTGTTTTCAAGAATACTAAAATCTTTGAAATCACATGATGCGATTTTGGTTACTAGAAAACTTTTTGCTGTTTGTTTTGCATTGACAATCACCGGCACCCAATCATATGGATGGTACACTTTACAGTACTTCTTACTCCTCTTAATAACTGCAAAATCACAGTCACATGGGAGAAAAGAATGACCGGTAGTTAAACATTTTTGTCCAACTGTAGTAAAATACCTTTTCATTGGTAAATGCTGCAACTAACTAATCATTTTCCAGTTATTATTCTGGTCTGTACATCTGTCTGGCCATATAGTTAAGTTCCTACTCTACATAAGTAGAGGTTCAAAATGGGTTGTAATATATTTTAAAATATATGACGCCACTTCTACGGATCCTCTTTTTGCGATGGATTCATGTCAAAAGTACATGTTAAGCATCTGTTCACCAGTATTATGAATCGCAAGATTATAACAAGAATACTGGCGATGGTAAAACATTGCACTGTGACTTAGTTTTGGAGCAAAAAATACCTATTGGAGGTCTACGCATAGATTAACAGCTAGTGTATTGTTTATTTTACTACTTTCAGAGTCGTCAGCTAGCGTTTTATAGGCAATATCAGCTCTAGAGTGATGCGGAGTGCTCCCTGTTTATATTTTTTTACGTTCCGTTTCAGAGTTTGCATACATTAATTTTATGTAAAGCTTGTCGCAATAACTGCATGAATCTGACCTAGGCTGACCAAGGAATGTTGGAATTCACTTCTAAAGATATCACGAAAGAAATTTCTGTAATTAGTGGCAGTGGTGGCTGTTTTCGCAGTATAACATTCACTTTTCTTATATTAAGGTCCGCACTTAAGCATACTTTGTTGGATTGATTTCTTGAATAGTGCGATTCATTTGTAGGAAATAATTCTATATATGTTATCTGATCGTTAGTATCGCGACCGAATTTAATTTTGTCGGTAAGATATTGAATTCTCCTTGCAGAAACCTGATAAATATCGCAAATCGTTTTTTTTTGCAGACTCTTATTTTTTCTGGCCCTACCTCGGTGTAATATTGCACTGTGCAATATCTTCTTAAAGTAGGTTCATTAGCCCTCTTTCTGATTACTTTTGAAATGGTCATGCAATTTCTTAAGATGGCAGTCTGTGTGTTGTAGACCTGTTGATAAAATTCTTTGAACATTTTCCTTTTTACATCCATTGGCATTAAGCCGCATTTGAAAACATTGCAGTTGCACACTCGTTCCTGCAATATAAAAGCATAGTGTAAGGCTCATATATCATAATATTATTAATCATACAGTTGTCTATTTAATTAAAAACTAAGGAGGTAAATAAACAGGCGCATAAGAGGATGGTATTTTTATTTATTTACATTTTATCAACCGTACCCACTATTTTTAAAAACCCAGTATATATTTAAAGAATTTTTGGAATTATCTTGCCATGATTAAACTTAACATTTCTTTATAGCAGGTATTATAATAATAATAATAACACCGTTATAATTTTTATTTTTAATATTGATCGATTATTATTATTAAATTATTAAACTATACTAGGTATTCAAAACAAAAACAACAGGTGGTGGCTACAACGTTGATCTACTTACATTTTCAGACGGAGTTTTCTCACATACTGCAAGCTTTCTTTTACTAATGTAGGGATTTTCACTATTCCTCATACACTTTCTAAATTTATCCTTCCACTTAGAAACACTAATTTGACGTTTTCTTCCTTTATTCTGCTTTTTTCTGCACTATATGTGAGCACAATATCACTTGGAGAAGCCATTATCAATCACTATCACTGGAGGTTACATCGTTGTTACATGATTTTTACATTGGTCCAGTGTTGCCACTAGACCGTTAGGGATAAAATACAATTTCCCTCGTGTTTCTTTCTTTTAACATGACACAATTCCACAAAAAAAAAGACAAAAAAAGTGGCGGTTATAACGTTGTTCGTGTCACCCATTCAATTATGTATTTTGCACAGACATAAAGAAATGAAATTAGTTCAAATAAATCCTAATCAAAACCTATTACAACGGATTTTATGGAGAATTGATCCGTCAAAACCGATACGTATTTTTGAACTTAAAACTGTTACATACGGAACGGTAGCTGTTTCATTTCTAACACTAAGAGCTAAGAGCACACTTTACCAGCTTGGTGTTGACAGTGAAAAGTATTGAATAGCGGGAGGTAGAATTTTAGCAAGACTAATTGTTCTATCTTGTATAAAATGCTTCAAATCGAACCCGAAAGCATTTACTCCGTTGATGAGAAACTTGCGTCCGCAGCGTTTTCTACCAACACCTCTTTCTTCTAAAATCGGGGTGGACTATGCAGGTTGAATACTGATTATAAATATAAAAATTAATTCAAAACTAAATTTCATGATTCTGCTGTATCTGCATTTGCAAAAGGATCTAAAACACAACTCGGTACATTAATGTTTAAAATATTTTGGAATCGCTCCGTAATGTCAGTACGAAGAACGTCCGAGCTATGGCAATAAGTGAGTACATTTTCCTGTGTGTAGAGACTGCTGATAATGTGGCTCCTTTGAACAGAAAAAAAATTCACACAAAAGCAGCTATGATGTTTTTTGTTTTAATTAAATTCAGTCCATCGCTTTGCAATTGTAAATTGGGTTCATTAAATATTTTAACCACCTTTGTCAAATAAGTTATGTCATTTTTGGATATAATCAGGTTTCTGCATATTTTTTCGTCTCTTTTTTCAAGGAAGTCCAGTACTGAGTCAACAGATTAAAAAAAAACGATTCTCACTATAAAATTGACCAAATAATCTGCCGTTCAATCAGATTAGAAGCAATTCGCTTCTAATCTGATTGACTGCTCTAATAACGTAATGGATGTGTCGTTCAGTCAGATTTTTCGCAACCAAATGCTGGCGATGAATAACACAATGTACAGCGAGTACATTTGGTAGAGCTTGTTTCAAATGCGCTATGAAAGCCTTATAAAGCACCGTCATTGCTGGAGCACCACCAGTAGTAGCTGACAAAATATTACGTATAAAATTTTTTTTTTGTTGAAAAAAACTTTTTTATGATATTAAATATTAATTCTCCCTTTGTATCGGTTTCCAAATTTTCAGCAAATAATGACTATTGATAAATTTTGTCTTCTTTTATGAATCGAACGCATAATAAGAATAGTGCTTTGTTATTTGGTAGAGTTCATTTATGGAGTTGAATTAAAAAAAGTCTTCAAGTAATCTCATAATGATATTTCAACGTCTTTAGCCATTTCATCTATTCTTCTTTGCACTGCACTATCACTCAGAGGAATTTTTCTTATAACATCTGACCGTGTTTTATCACGAAGAACAGTTTTTATTATCTCTTTGGCTGTCGGCAGGATCAATTCCTCACCAACTGTAGTTGGCTTTCCCGCTTTTGCGATTAACAATGAAATTTTATATGAAGCTCGTAGTCCATCATTTTCTTGTTTAGAAGACGACGCAAAAGGGTTCGATATAGTTGGCTGTTTTAAATATTTCTTTTTCAGTCCTCGAAAATAGGATACATCTTTGTCCTTCTTATGAGAATGCATTTTATTTAAATGCTTTTGGAGCCTAAAAGGGTTCATAGCTTCATTTAAAAGTTTTTGGCAAATTAAACACATAGTTAATAATTGGTTCGTAGAAGAGTGAATAAACTATCAATTCTTCTATTGGAACCTTTGGTGTGAAACACTAAACTTGAAGAGATTTACCACTAAACACCAAAACACTTTTTTGAACTTTGAGCAGTTCAAAAAAAGTGTTTTGGTCTTTAGTGGTAAATCTCTTCAAGTTTAGTGAGTAAACTATATTTTTAAATACTCAATATTGTAGTATCGGCATTTCTTGACAGTCTTAGCGCCTCCATTTGTCTCTGGATCCGCTATCAGCTCCGGGCCGTACCGCACCCCTTGGTAATCTATGCTGTAGGGTAACTAAGGCCTATATGGCAGTTTTCATTTGTTTTGTATAAAGTAAGTTTACTTAGTTATATTCTTTAGCCACTGAATGCTTTTTTTTAATCCTTTTTCAGTTAGACGGAGACAGTCTGAAATTTTTTCAGACAATAAAAAACAACTGTGTTTGTGCTAACCGTTTGTAATTAACAACATGTTTCAATACAAAATACAAGAAAATAAGGAGCATTTTAGTCAGCAAAGTTATAAAATGGCATTTTATATCACCAAATTCGCCTCATTTTGGCCTTTATTGCCTTTAGAAGGAATTGCTGGAGTGCATTAATAACATTTGAGCAATGTTACACTTTACTTGCGGAATTAGAGGCTATACTGAATTTATGTCCTATGTTACCTATATCCAGTGATCCCAATGATCTTTCCGCTATCACTCCATCTCACTTTCTAATTGCTGAAAATTAACATCATGCCAACTCCAAACCTTACTACATCACCACGAATAAGTTGTCTTCATTCAACGAACCCAACAACTTAAACAACACTTCAACATCGTGCTAAGTGGAAAAAAATCAGCTAATCTCTCAAAGAAGCGAATCTGGTTATCATAAAGGAGGATAATCTAACGCCCTTGAAATGGAAAATGGGTCAAAATACAAAATTACATCCATGTTCTGATGGAATTGCCAGTGTTGTATCTGTAAGAACAAATTCAGCAGACATTAAGCAAGCATTTCCTAAAATATGTCTGCTTCTACACGAAGATAATATCAGCAGTATGTGCAAGTGAAAGTGCAAAAGCAGACTATTTTGTAGTGTGGTTAATGTCTTTTTGTTTAATATGTTAACTCTTTATAATTGTAATTTGTACTGTTTATACATATGTATTAATGTTAAACATAACTATTCAAGGTAGGGGACATCTTCAAGCCATAAATGACAACTATGATTTTCTATTATAGTCTCTCACAAAGCCAACACAGCTTAGACATGTGGAAATGAGTTAACATCTATATTTTGTACAGGGAAGGTATCCTTCGAAACGTTCTGTCAATAATTAAAGTTTTTTTCAAGATAAATTGCTTCATTCAAAAGAAAAGTGATGAATCGAGGATGTCATATTCTGCAGTATGACAATGCAATACCTCATAGTCATAGTCCCAGAATCATTATAAAAATCGCAAGAAAAAATAAAATTTCAATCATAAGAAAAATTAAAGAGTTAGGCTGGAAAGTACTTTCTCACCCACCGCATTCTTCTGACGCTGCACTATCAGATTGCCATCTTTTCAGATCTATGTAACATTTCCCTCATGGCAAAAAAGTTCTACTGCGACAGCTATCAATACTTCACTCGAAAAATGTTAAGTTTACAAAACCGGAACAGGAAGTTTATCATATTGGCGAAGACTGCCAATAACGATGGAGTTTATATTGTAGATCAAATCTGTATTAACTCTTAAATTAAATAAAATTTAATACAGTATCAAAAAACGACATTACTTATTGGTACACTAATTCATTTATTTGGTTATTTATGGTTATAGTAAATTTGAAATTGATCATCCTTTTTTTGGGAGGAATTATATCAAAAATATATTTT
This sequence comes from Cosmopolites sordidus, assembly GCA_031761425.1. Classification (NCBI taxonomy): domain Eukaryota; kingdom Metazoa; phylum Arthropoda; class Insecta; order Coleoptera; family Curculionidae; genus Cosmopolites; species Cosmopolites sordidus. Next base: position 374,082 of record JARFXV010000282.1, read on the forward strand.
TTTTGTGTATGCATATAATAGGATCTGTATATGTTAGTAATCTTGAATTGAGCTAATGATATTATTAATTAATGTATTTTTTTACTATGTGAATTGCTTAAGAAATCAAGATGTACGTCTTATTTACTTATTTTTAAAAATTCAACTTTGGCCCACTGTGAACAGTTGTCTTTAATTACTTTTGGGAAGTATCGTATGGAAATTTTTTCCCTGGCCTTAGTTTAAATGGGAAAAGTTTTCCCGGTAATGGGGCTACGTCTACATGAAACCAATTTTAGTTTGTTTTGTTTCAATAGTGCTGCAGGTAATTTCAGAACGTTCGATGTACATCCTACATTCTTTTCTCTATAAAAAGTTTGGCGTTGTATAGTATAAATGACATTAATGGGTTGAAACCAGTGGTGCCTGCCACATTCATCAGAGTGACCAGAAGAAATTAATACCTATTTATATTATATATATATATATATATATATATATATATATATATATATATATATATATATATATATATATATATATATATATTATATACTATGAAAACAGAGGCCCGATTGCAAGAACTGTTAATCGAACTTATGTTAACAACTTACATTGGGATATTATTGGGCTCTGTGAAATACGAAGAAAGGATGAAGAGTTAATCAAACTGGAACCAACTGGACACGTACTCTACACTCGAGGTACGGAAAATGGCCGATGTGGCGGAATTGGATTCCTCATCAATCGAAAGCTGAAGGACAGTGTGGTAAAATTTGAATGTACATCCGACCGATTAGCCCAATGCGTCATTCAGCTGAATAAAAAGTTTAGGCTTCAAATCGTCCAAGCTTATGCACCAACTATAAGCCATAAAGATGAGGAAATTGAGGAATTTTATGATGATGTGGCCCAGCTTTTATACAAGGAGAAATGTAGGTACAAAATCCTGAGGGGTGATTTTAATGCCAGAACTGGAACAACAAGAACAGACGAAAATGCAACTGGCCCATATGGAACTGGTGAGCGAGACAATAGAGGTGACAGATTAGTTGATTTTGCTGAAGAACAAGAACTATATATTATGAATTCATTCTATAAGAAAAATATCAGCAGAAAATGGACATGGAAAAGTCCATCTGGGCTCACAAGCGAAATTGACTACATCATGACCAACGATAAAACAATATTTACCAATTGTACTGTCCTTAACAATTTTAATGTTGGAAGTGACCACCGAATGGTACGAGCAAGGGTTCGGATTGAGTGTCGAAAAGAGCGCGAAAGAATGGTAAGATCAAAGAAGGGCAAGGTGGATTCTGGAAAACTGCTGGAGAGAGGAAGCGATTTTGAGATTGCTTTATCAAACCGGTTTGCTGCGTTACAAGATCCAGAGGAGGTGGAAATATCAGTTCAATATGAAGAAATCGCCAACAATGTACTTCAAACGGCTGCTTCAATAGCACCAGAAGAAAAATGTCTCAAACAAACAAAAATCTCCAGCGAGACCATTGATTTAATGAAGAAACGGCGAGCAATGAGAAATGCAGGTAGTCCTTTTGGCAGGGTCGAGTACACTGAGCTCTGCAAAACTATAAGAAAACGTATCAGATAGGACACGCGCCGATTCAATATGCAGCTAGTGTAAAAAACCCTGGAAGAAAACAAATGAATTAACAAAGCTAAACAGAAGCTGAGAAACAAAAGAACGCAAATATATGCTTTAAAGCGTGAGGATGGCACAGTGTGCAGGGCACGTACCGAAACGTTAGAGATTGTCAGAAGGTTTTATTCTAAGTTATATGAAGATCAGAGCCAGTCAGGGACAGCAATACCCACGGAAGAACAATATATAATGCCAGATATCCTAGTGGAGGAAGTAACAAATGCTATAGAATTGATGAAGAACGGCAAGGCTCAAGGAAAGGATAGTGTAACTGTCGAAATGCTAAAAGCTGGTGGTCTCATGCCTCAAAGAACAAAAAGTACCTGACTTATGAGAAAATGCAGAAGTGATCCTTTTACATAAAAAAGGAGCACAGGAAGATTTAAAGAACTACCGTTCAATAAGCCTCCTATCATTGATGTACAAAGTTTTCACTAACATAATTTCTAAAAGAATATTAAAAAAACTGAATGCCGCACAACCAAGAGAACAAGCAGGATTCAGAAGTGGATTCAGTACAATGGATCACATCCAGGTTGTACAGCAGGTCATAGAAAGGCACAACGAATACACCATGCCACTGTGCTTGGCTTTTATCGACTACGAAAAAGCATTTGATTCCATCTCAAAGCATGCGATAATGGATGCACTGCTTAGCCAAGGTGTAGAGAGAGCCTATGTAAACCTATTAGAATCGATATATGATGGAGCTACAGCCACAATTCACCTTGATGATCTTGAAGTGGGAATTAATATAGAACGAGGTGTGCGGCAGGGTGACGCAATATCGCCTATTCTTTTCTCGGCTGGCCTTGAAGAAGTATTCCGTAAACTGAATTGGGAACAGGATGATGTAAAGATCAATGGTGCAAACTTAAACCATCTTAGATTTGCAGATGATATTATTCTCATTTCACAAGACCCGGAGGAGTTGCAAAGACGCATACAAGAACTGCAAAGGGCTGGCGAACCATTTGGCTTGAAAATAAACCCGAAAAAGAGTCAGATTATGTTCAATAACTTCGCTCAGGACAGAAGAATTTCAGTTTTAGGAAGGAATTTAGAGATTGTGGACAGCTTTATATATCTTGGGCAGAGGATTTCAATGGAGGGGAATACCGCCCGGGAGGTGGAACGGCGGGTTAAATGTGACTGGCAGGCAATTGGTAGGCTCAACATAGTGTTTAAGAGCAGACTCCCACTTTGCCTGAAAAGAAAAGTATTCGATCAGTGCGTTCTACCCGTTATGATATACGGAAGTGAAACCTGGACACTCACATCGTAATCAATTCAAAAACTTCGGGTGGCATAGAGGGGAATGGAAATATGTATGCTTGGCATTACAAGACGAGACAGAAAGTCCTGTGCATGGATCAGGGAACAAACAAAAGTCTGTGACATCATTGGAAGAGTAAAACAATTGAAATGGAGATGGGCAGGCCATATAGCGAGGCGATGGGACGACAGATGAACCAAGGCAATCCTGGAGTGGATACCGCTTGATCGCAAACGTCCGCGAAGAAGACCGAAAGCACGATGGATTGATGACATCGTTAAGTATATTGGACCCGAGTGGCAGAGGAAAGCCCAGGACCGTGAAGGTTGGAAGCATGCTGAAGAGGCATTGCAGTGGATCGATACGGGCTGATGATGATGATGATGATGATGATATATATTATATATATATATATATATATATATATATATATATATATATATTTATATATTTATATATATATATATATATATATATATATATATATATATATATATATATATATATATATTTATATATTTATATATATATATATATATATATATATATATATATATATATATATATATATATATATATATATATATATATATATATATTTATATATTATATATATATATATATATATATATATATATATATATATATATATATATATATATATATATATATATATGTCATTGGTATTAAATATTGGCAGAGTTTATCTAAAAAATAACAACACACGCCAAAGCTGAACAACATATTTTGGTCTGTATAACTTTGAAACTAACATCAGTGGGAAGAGACAAAAAGAAGATAATACTATGGATTTAGAAAAAAAATAAGTAAATATTTTAGAATCTTGTCTTAGAGAGGCTCATTGACATAACTATGTTGCTCGCAAAAGATGCTATTTCATTTAGAGACTCTAAAGAGCATAGCGGAAACTACGATGAAATTTTTTTTCAATTGTGCAGCTATTAGCCAATTACGATCCTATCATAGCGCAAGTTTTAAGTGCGCCAAAAGGACATAGAAAGTGTTTAAATCATGACATACAAAATTAAATTATCAGTTGTATATCTTCTGATATTAAAACTGAACTCATTCAGAAAATACATAAAGCGCAGTAATTTTCAATCATAAGTGACACAACACCAGATTTGTCTAAGAATGACCAGATGAATTTTGTAGTACGATACGTCGATTTATTTAAAGCTGTACTAGATGATCAAAAAAATCAAGGGGAAGACGTTTTGGAATAGAAAAAAGTATACATTAAGGAATCTTTTAAGGGATTTTTTAATGTGAAAGACTCAACTTCTGCTGGCCTTTCTGCAGATATTATCACCAGTTTGGAAAATTGGGGTTTATATATGAAAAAGTGTCGAGGGCAAGGGTATGACGGAGCTGTAGAGATGAAAGGAGCATATTTCGGGGTACAAAAAAAATTGCAAGATATTGAAGAGCTGGCTGTATATGTTTATTGTTCTGCTCATAATCTTAATTTAGTAATCAATGACGCGGTTGGAGGGGTTAGAGAAGTAGCGAACTATTTTTTAGTATTACAGTCTATATATGTGTTTTTCAACCAGAGTATTAACCGATGGGATATATTGACATCTTTAACCAGATACGTTAAGATACCTTGATGTTAGGAAAGCCATGACATTTCTTTAAAGAGTAAAAAACGGATGAGGTATCTAGAGGCAAAAGGGCCTCACAAAACTTCCGGATAGCTACCAATTTGTATTTGTAACTGCGCTTTTATCTAAAGTGTTCACACATATGAATGTTGCTTTGAAATGCCTTCAAAGAATAGAAATGGATTTTGAAAGAGCAACATCAGTTCACCAAAAAAAAAATCTTTCTAAATTGAATACGCTAAGAGATAACTTCTTCGAAGTAAATGAAGAAGCTGCAGCGATTGCTGCAAAAATGGAATATAGAAGCAATGTTTCCGGTTAGTAGTCAGTCAAAGATTAAAAGACACTGTGGCGAGTTAGCAGAAGATTACAGGTTTTATGATGGTGAACACAAGTTCAAAGTTAAAGAATTTTTTCCTCTCTTAATTCCTTAATTGTCAAATTACTGAACGTTTTTCATCAAATTTAACGGACATTTTTTCAGTTTTATTTCCTCAAAAATTATTTGCTTTATAAGAATATGATATTGTGTCAAGGGCTGAAAGACTGCAAACCAAATACAAAGCAGATATTGGTCCCACTCTACATTTAGAACTGTTTCACTTCAGATGGACCTACAATCTGAAATAGCATAGTTAAGATTAGCTTATGATCTTTTCAATCTTCTATATACAAAGCTGGACACCTAGTTTTTGGTAAGTTTATTGCAAAGCTTATCTTGAGCAAAATTTGTCTTTACCAGTTTGTGCCTTGTTTTATTTTTGTAAAATTTTTTTTATATTGATGTAAATTTAAATTTTATTTACTTTTCTTCAAATGTTGTCAAACCGATAATATTATACATATTTACTGATCTAATAATTGATTAAGTACTCTTGAAAAATGTAGTCTTTTTTGTATGGTGGGGCCCTTGCCGATTTTTGCCGGGGGGGGGGGGGGGGGATGTTGTTGGTTATGGTTCTGTATATATATTTCTTTTTTTATTGTTCGATCTTAATACTTTAATTTCCATGTTTTATACGTTTTGTTTCATTTTTTTGTCAACTGTGATTTCAGCGGTTGGTATTAGAATTTGTCTTACCGTTGTTTTATATGTTTTTATTTTACTTTTTTTAGTCATGTATTTAGTCATGTATTTTAGTCATGTATATATTTCGGTAGATACTGCGTCTAAGGCATCTACTCCTTTGGATGCTGCTGTTACCTGTTTTGTTACTTCTTTTGTAAGCTTTTTTCGCTGGTGATTCCTATTCCTAGGTAACTGAGGGACATTACTTACATAATAATTTTGTATTTTAATTCTGGTTTCAATCTCTATAGATTTTTGGTGATTACTATATATTTAGTTTTCTCATATAATATTTCCATATTAAGCTTCTTTGCTATTTTGTTAGGGTGAAGCAGCCTTTGTAAATTGTATTCATTACTCGGATTCACTATTGCATCGTCTGCGTAACATACTATTTTTATCTTTTTCTATTATCATTCTATAGCTTTAAAGCTATAAATATATATATATATATATATATATATATATATATATATATATATATATATATATATATATATATATAGATATATATATATATATATATATATATATATATATATATCCATATATATATATATATATATATATATATATATATATATATATATATATATATATATATATATATATATATATATATATATATATATATATATATTCCATATATATATATATATATATATATATATATATATATATATATATATATATATATATATATTCCAGTATACCTCGCCTAAGGTACTGGACGGGTCACGGGTGGTGGATAGTGAAAGTTCCATTAGATATTAATGGACAGCTGCGAATATCTCAAAATAAGCAGCCCCGAACCAAGGCAAAAAAAACAAAATCCACTTAGCGTCTGACTTGTATCAAGCGGTTGATTGGTCAGCGTCTGTTCACCAGTGGTGCGGCTGATATTTAAATTCTGGAACTAACCCCTCCAGTCTTAACCTCTGAACCGTCATGGTTCAAACCTTTAATTCAAAGTACAAGATGAAGCGTTCTAGTAATTACAAAATTACCCCAGGAGGTAGACAATCCTCTGCCAGCTTTGCTGGTACAACCGGACTTTCGGATTCTGGGGCGTCCGGGCTTAAACGCAAAATCTTTCAGAGGGAGTCGGACACCACATCTCGGTGTTGCTTTCGCTATCTCAAGAAACATTCTTGGTTCTATAACTAATGTCCAGCCAGTAAATAATCGACTTATGACACTATCCCTCAAGTGTGCTAACAAAAACTATACATTAATCAATGCACACCTCCCAGTTAATGAAGACAATAAATCTAATCCTGAAAAAGTAAATAAGCCGTGGGAAATTCTAGAAAAGACTATCTCTAAAATTCCCTCTAACCATGTAAAAATCCTATTGGGTGATTTCAACGCCCAGCTAGGGAAAGAAAAAAAGTACAGGAAAACAGTCGGCAGTTTTCCCGCTCATAAATGGACTAATCATAATGGTAGAAGATTGGTTGAACTATGTTCGCAGGTTAATCTAAAAATAATGTCAACCCATTTTAAGAAGAAAATATCAAAACAAAAGACCTGGAGGTGCCCAAACACATGGGTGAATTTCAAATTGACCATGTTACCATTTGACCATGTTACCAAGGAGCAAATATAGACACGGATCACTACTTGACTGGAATCAAACTTAGTTTAAAACCTCGAAAACTTATTCAAAGGAGGCTGCTAATACCAAAGTTTGACTCAACGAAAATAAAACCAGCCCTAACAGAAGAGCTTGATAAACAACCAGCACAGAACTGGCAAGAATTGAAACAAAAAATTATTAAAACGGCCTTAAAGTTGGTCCCTTTACAAAAACGTAGAAAACATCCGTGGTGGGATGAAGTTTGCGAGCAAGCAGTATTAAGCCGAAGTAAAGCATTCAAAGATTGGAACAGTCAAAAAACAGCAATAAACTATAACATATTTTTGGAAGTAAGAAAAGAAGCATCGAAGCTAATTAAACAAACTAAAATACAATATGAAAACAATCAACTTAATGAAATAGAAAAAGATTTCCAAAAAAATAACACAGAAACTTTTACATAACATTTAAAACTAAATTAGCAGGCTATCAACCGCAAAGTCTTTGCTTCCAAAAGGAAAACGTGCAATTAGCTCTATATAACCAAGACAATTGCAAAGAACTTGCGAAATATTTTGAAGAAATACTAAACTAACCTGAGCCCTTAAACAAATTAGCAACACTAAAACCTAAACAAACAAACCCAGATTCATTACCACCGAATGAAGATGAAATAATTAGGCAAATCAAGCGGCTTAAAAATGACAAGGCTTCTGGTGAAGATGGAATCACTGCTGAACTTTTGAAATCCGCTGGTCCAGGTCACAATCAAGGAAATAACCAAAATTGTACAACAAGTTTGGCGAACCGAACGGATTCCGGAAGATTGGAAAGATGCTCTAATCCATCCACTACATAAGAAAGGAGATAGAACGGATGTAAACAACTATAGAGGGATATCTCTTCTCCCAGTTTGTTACAAGATTCTATCTCAATGTCTACTAGACAGAGCACAGGGACAGTTAGAACCTAACATTGGTGAATATTAAGCAGGTTTTCGACCGGGCAGATCTAGCCCTGAACAGATGCTGAATCTAAAGTTGATTCTAAGACATCAAAAACTGTACAATAAAAATCTCGTCTGTACATTTGTGGATTTCAAAAAAGCATATGATTCTATTGACCGCGAATCTTTATTCCAAATCTTGAAAGAACAAGGACTAGATCTGAAAACGCTGGCAATTATTAAAGCAACGTTAACTAACACAAGGTCAAAAGTTAAATTCATGGGTGAGATCTCAGAGCCCTTCGAAATTAAAACTGGAGTGAGACAAGGGGATGGACTCTCGCCACTCTTATTTAACTGTGTTCTAGAAAAAGTAATACAGGAGTGGCGTGAAAAAAAGTCGGCCCTGAATATTGACCAGCCCATTAAACTGGGGAGAACCAACATCAAAATTGAATGTCTGGCATTTGCTGATGATCTAGCAATTTTAGCTCAAGATGTATTAACGGCACAGAAACAGATTGAAATCCTAAAAGAAACAGCAGAAAATGTAGGACTTCAAATTTCCTTTGAAAAGACACAATACATAACCTGCAACAGACTAAGAACGCCATTTCTAAAAACAAAATATGGTAACATCAGACGAGTCTCTCAATTCAAATATTTGGGTGAAATAATCATGGAAAATGGGTTGGAAAAAGCGGCCAATAAGGGTAGATGTCAAAAAATGGAAACGGCATTGAGACTTACAACAAAAAATGCCTATCTAAAAACACAAAACTGAGACATTACAACAGGGTTATTAAGCCAGAATGTCTATATGCTGCAGAAACGCTCATTTTGAATAGAAAGAGGGACATCGAGGACATTGAAAAGAAGGAAAGAAAAATCATAAGAAAAATCCTAGGCCCCAAACAAATAAATAGCACAACATACCGACTTCGAGAAAACAAAGAAATCAAACAATACACAGATATACATAGCGATATGAGAAAAAGAAGACTTAAGTTTTACGGACACATAAAACTGATGAATCCGAGTAGGTTAACTAGACAAATAGTCGAATTTTATGAAAACAGGAGTAGAGCTAAAGTAGAAATAATTAAATGGATTGCTGCAATTAAAGAGGGCCTAAGATCAACAAATATTACACAAAGTAAAATTCAGGATAGAGACTGTTTCAGACACAAGGTTAACATTTGGAAGGTTGGCCAGAGAGAAAAATGTAGGAAGACTGGAACAACTTGGTCTGACGAAAGGAAAAAAGCTCATAGCGAAAGAATGAAATTAGTATGGGCACAAAGGAAGGCTAACAACAACAAACGCCTCTAATTGTACTTCGCGTGGTCCACTAGGGCTCATACGTGAATAATAATAATAATAATATATATATATATATATATATATATATATATATATATATATATATATATATATATATATATATATATATATATATATATATATATATATATATATATATATATATATATATATATATATATATATATATATATATATATATATATATATATATATATATATATATATATATATATATATATATATATATATATATATATATATATATATATATATATATATATATATATGTATATATATGTATATATATATATATATATATATATATATATATATATATATATATATATATATATATATATATAATATTTGGTTATGTCTGCTTTTAAAATAGTCCCAATAATTTCATTGCCCATTGGCTGTAATAATGTTTGTTTTATCTTTATTTACATTCTTTACCAGTTCTATTATGTCTATTTATGTTCTGATGTCTGTCTAAATAGTTTCAGAATGTTATTCCTCTTATTTCTATCAAAAGACGACTTGAAATATGGAAAGCAGTAAGTAAGCAAGTTTGTTGTTCTTTGTTTGTTGATCAGTGAAATTCTCAACTATATGTTGTTAATAATTTTATTATAGTGCATATTAGACTCATGGCCCTGAGTTCTGGTTTCTTTCAGGGTTCTTTTCAATAACAATTTTTCTTTCCATTCGGTTAGGATTTTCTTAACCGCAAATAGGTTTTTGTGAAAAGTTGCTTAGTAGAGTATATTAAAAATATTTGAAAAACAAGGAAATTTCTCCCGTGCTCCTCGCAAAAATTTGCCGATTCCTTCGGTCATCAGCTTCTGCCCAACTGATGATGTCTTAAGTCTAGAAAACGGTCTTGGAAAACGTTTGCTGACCCTTAATAGCGACTGAAGGAATGGGCAAATTTTTGGATAGAGCATGAGAAAAATTTCACTGTTTTTTTTTAAATATTTTCGCTAGTGATTGATAAAAAGTTTTAATGTACATTTTAGTAATATATTTCATGGATATTTTAGAAGTTCATTATGTATTTGATCTTATCCTGGTGCTTGTCATTTTTTTTTCTCTATTGGCCCTTGTAACTCTTCAATTACTATTACTGTTTCTCTATTTGTATTTTACTTGGTATTAATTTCAAGACATAAATGGAAACTATTCAATTTTCCAATGAAATAAAATAAACATTTTGCCAACTTCAAAGCTTAAAAATCGCATGTTGAAAAGCTCTTGAGTAACTAATCTAAATTTATCTAATATAACTAATCTAAATTATCTAAATAACTTTCTAATCTAAATATAGAATAGGAATGTTAGTAAATTATAAATTAGTTAGTAAAATATAAATTAGTAAAATATAAATTATAAAATATTAATTTTATTAATATAAATTATTAAAATATAAATTATTATTATTTATTATTAAACACATGATATATGCGAAGAGATTTTCTACAGAAGAATATATATATATATATGAACATTTTTGTTGGTTGCTTGACTAGGAACGAGCCCCACCTATCCCTTCAACTGGATGACACATGTTTCGTCTCTCGATGTTCAGATTCTTCAGGACGCCGATATACACCACACCATCAAGAATAGGAAGACCCATCCACAGCCAACAACCCATGCCCTCGCCGAACTCCCGTCCGATGGCGCACATATGCAGTGCTAGACCTCCATAGACCGCATCTATATATATATATATATATATATATATATATATATATATATATATATATATATATATATATATATATATATATATATATATATGCATATATATAGCTGCTGAAGAATTTTTTTTGCTTTCCCCTTCCTCCTTTATATTTTTCGTGTCATTGAAAAGCTATACAGGAGGTGAACCAGAATTTTTTAATATATTTTTAATATTTTGGAGTACCACAGTTGCAGGTTGAGCTAAATGTTTTGCTCCATTTGTGCGACCCGTTCTAGTCCTATTTAGAGTTTTCCATGTGTGCCTTGGAAGAATGAAGCATTGAAGTTTTTCCTTTGGTACAGTGCCAGTCAACTATTTTGTTTGGGGTATTTTCAGTTAAACATGCTTTTTCATTAAGGTGTCTAGTCTGCATAATTCAGGAGGAATGTAACTAAGTGTGGGAAGCCAGTACAGAGGGATAGTCTTAATACAGTCAGCCAGAGTTTTTATTAGTTCATTCAGCTGCTTGTCAACCATCCCGGCACGAGGGCTATTCAGTCAGACGGGAAAATTCAGTCTCTGAGAACACCAAGAGCAGAAGTGCGGAGCGGGTCAGCAGAAGTACCCCAGGAAGTGCCACAGAGCCTCTGGATAATAGTGGTCCGCGTCCTCGAGGCGCTTTTAAGATATTTTTTGAAGGACAAGGTTCTGTCTAAAGTTACCCTTAGATATTTCGGTAGTTCATAATTTTCCGATTTTTGTTTAGGTGGAAACAACTAATTGAAAAATACTCACACAGGCTATTAAGATCATTGGTTAAAGTATCTCTTGCTGTGTCAAATTTTTTATGCTGGAAGACTAAAGCCAGATCGTTAACATATCCAAACTATTTTGCTGTAGTATTGGGTAGATCTGAGATATAAATATTGAATAGTACTGGGGCTAACACTCTACCTTATGGTAGCCCATTATTTAACTTCCTCTCTTTGCTCATGTTATCCAAAATAGTGTAGAAATACCTATCTGAAAGCATGCACCTTAAGATTCTCAACATAGTTTGTCAGGGAATTACCTTGGCTAGTTTATAGAGAAGACCCTCTTTCCAAACCGTATAGTACGCTTCAGTCAAATCTATAAAAATCACATCTTTTCTACAAACTTTTTCAAAACGCAGCATACGAACATGCAACCACATATATAATTTAATGATTTATGTGTGGTGTATTTCTATTTAATATTCACCATTATTATTTAATTATCATTTCTAAATAAAAAATATCTCAATTTCTATCTGATTTGGGGGGCATATTTGCAAAATGAAATATTTTAAATGAGAACCGTTATTAAACACATATGTAGCCATCACGGCCGTTATCGAACCCGTTATTAAATTAATTTGGCTACCAATTAGAGAGCAATTGATTTCTCAAACAACGTCTGTGCATAGGCGATTGAATTTTCGACAGAGTTATTTCATTATGATAATATCCAATTTGTAGCCGTCAGGTCTGGTTCAAAGGAACAACTGTTTTAGAATAATACTTCGTTGAGTGGGGTCTTTAATGTTCGTTTGATCTGAGCGTAATTTGATCTCTCAATTTTTTTATTTTGGATAATTTGTCTTTTTGTTTTTAATTTACACCTTCCGAGAGGGGTTTTCTTCTTTGTGCTTTTAATCACTTTAGCCGGACCATGTTGTGTGTACCATAACAAATGCCACTAATACTATGTTTACTTATACTTCTGAATATATTAGTGTTAATTAAGTTGTTCTTAGAAAATTTCTATTATAATCGGCATTGGATTATTCTTAAACAAAAGTAGCTTACTGGGAGTATAAGTATAAATACCGTTGACCAATTCTTTAATTGGAATTTATGTTATGAAACACTAAATTCGAAAAAATTGACTAAACACCAAATCACTATTTTAAACACTCGACGCTTGTTTCGCTAACAATGTTAGCATCATCAGGAAATGATTCAGGATAATTCTAAAACTAAACTGTTTTTAGTTTGATATGACACCCGCACCTAATGAAGTAGGCAAAAATCATGATCCGTGAAGTTAACTAGGCGTTACATTAATAACTGAAAAAGTTAACTGAACGGAATAGGTCCTAATCCCGGTTCATGCTTTTTCTTATATTTTTTTAATGCTTTCATATGCATCCAAAGCCCTGATATTGTTTACACTTTTACCAAGTCTTAAATTACTAATATCTATATTAAGATTATGCTTGAGTGCATGTTGGGCAACAGAAAATTTTTCATTCCTCATATGGAAATTCCTTCTTTACATATGGTTTAATATGGGTCTTTTAGTTTCCCCAATATACCTTCGATAACAAACTTGACAACTAATTTCCGAAATTGTCGATTTTTAATGTTGATCTATTTTATTCTTTGGATTATCCAGGACTTTTCTTACTTTATTATATAGATTGTAGATTACCTTAATATCCCCTTTTTTCAAAATGTTGTCTAGCCTTCGAGTTAACTGGGAACCAAACGGTATTACTGTAAATTTATTTTTGTTCTGTCCCTTTCGAAAAGTCGAAGATTCTTTCAATAATTGTCTAAAATTATGTTTTCTAATTATTTCTATTTACATTATTCTTATTATAACGGTTCACTTTGAATACCTCCCTAACTAATTTTAAATCATTGTTATTAATTATCTTTGTTTAAAGAAAAATTGATTAATCTATCTTCCATATAATTTAAAGCCATTTTATTATGTGAGCTATGATTCCAATTGTTGGGAATGTATCTCGAAATGATGGTTTTTTTCCTAGAAAAATAAAAAATCTAACCTATTTATATTGTTTCTATTTACTAAAATATCTAGAAATAGTGACTTATAATTTTTCTCGAGTTCAAGCATAAATACAATAGGTTCAGATTTACTATTTAAGTTCCAACAAAATCTTTTAGTTTTCATTTTTTTAATCGAAAATGTTTTGAAACGAATAAGTTGGCTAAGAACAGTGACAGAGGTTTGTCTATTGTCGTCATTTCTTGTTGTTCATGAAACATATTATCAAGCTGAAAACAATATATTAAGCCTGTTTCAATTTTGTTTTACCCTGAAGCAAAACATGCGTCCATATTGGTAAAATTAAACAGCAATTATGCTAAATTGTTATTGAAAATTTTATGCAAAGAATGGCCACTTGTAGAAACAGCCGAATGGGACATTTGGAGAATATTATTTTTAAAACTTAACTCTACTTCTTGATAAAATAAACAAGCATGTTAATTTTCTAAAATTGTTGTTTTTTTTAATTCTATTTCAATTTACATTGAAAGAATAATTTTGAACTACTCAACGTAATAAAGTTATATCTATTTTATGCTTCCAAAATCTGAACATAACGATTCGAAACAACCTGTATATTAATACAACGTGATCTACGGAAAACGGACGTTTCCTATGGAAGCATGACTCAAAGCGTAATAAGTGCGACATACCATTTTCAATGCTTAAATGGCGGAAGTTATGTTAATCAAATAATGGGCATTTTCACGAACACAGGTGAGGCCATTCTCGAAAATTTGCTTGTTTCTGGGCAGTGTAGTGGTTTTTGGTTTAATTCACGGGAATTTTCTTAAATTCAAAATAGAGAGTTTTGCTTATTGACTATTCCAATTAAATGGAAATTAAATCATTCATGATGATGGTCCAATCTTCATCGTTTTCTTCATGTTAATTTTCTTTTCAACATTGTTGGAGTAAATGTGAAATATTAATAAACAAAAACAATGACAAAGTATGTGTTGTAAGCAAATACTGAGCAGTGCTCTTGATTCCACAGCGGCATGATGCATAGCTGCATGGTAAGGCACAGTCGATAGACACCTTGTAAGCTATCTGTCACTATTTTAACCCTCGGTTTGACATATACTTGGGTCTGGAATACCCAAGCGATAATGTGCAACGATGCTACTTTTTTATTTTTCATTTTTGAATAAATACTGCGGGTATAAATTTAGATTATATCTCCTACAATTCTCACACGATCACACGAAGACAGTGCGTTAATAACCTTGGGCCTGTATGCATCGAAAAATTGAGTCGGGTATCTTATACCCCAGTGTGCTTTATGTAACAATTTTTGTGTTGTCGTGTTTATAGTTTTTGACGGGTTTTTTTTTGTGAATGCAAGTAACTTTTACTCTTATATCTTGTTTTTTGTTTTTGGTAACATATATTCGTTGTTTGTGGCTTCTACATTACGCTATCAACCATTTAGTGATAAGGAATTGGAACGTTTGATTTTGGAATCATCGGATGACCAAAACGAAGATGAAATATTTGGTGGCGAAGACTCTGATAATGAAGCCGATGGAATTGAAGAACGGCCCGTAGCCACAAAGACCAAGAAACACTTTCAATCGTAAAAGGCGGTGGTTGCAAGTGGAGTTGCGACGTTCCGGAAAAAAAGAGATAGACGGCAGGCACCAAATTTCGTGAGTCATCTTTTTGGTCGTAAGGGGTGCAGCTAAGGAAATTATAACTGTCTTTGTGGCATGGAATTTGCTTTGGTAATGAAATATTAGAACTCGTCTTAAACTATACTAATGAAGAAATAACTAGGCGTTTTTTTGTCATTCCCAATAAGCAATCATATCATAAAGAGACAGATATTGTAGAAATAAAAGCTCAATCGGATTGTTGTATGTGTGCGGTGTTTTCCAAACGTTATAGTTCATGTGAACAAAGGAAATATAAATGCTGCAGTTTTTGATTACTAAAGCACTGGAAACTTATATGGTGTTTAATAAATCCCGGAGTGGGTTCTGGGTCAAAAAAAGTATTTTTGACTAAAAAGTCTTCTTAAAACATGCATCGAAAATGCAACCATTTCTGTGGAAAACTGGTCAGACAGGTCAGAAATTTATTAACAATTGGCAACATTGCGAATTATTATTTTGATTGTCGTATTTATTTCGATCAAAAGAATACAGTTATATTACTTTTAATGTTCTATTTGAAAATAAAATGTAATATTTTTATAGCTATTTATTTCATACTTTTCAGTTTAAATTAGATTGGTTTTGTTACAACAGTACAGGGAACTTACATATTATTGTCGTTTAATAACACTAATAAGTTTTTCACACTATAACACGTTTTAAACGATTCACGTCACATGATTAATTGCTTTAATAAATTAACTGTTCAAAATGTCTACCATCCCATTCTTGATGAAAAAAGCTTAGTCGGTTGATAAAATATTGAATAAAAAATTTGGATTGTTTTGGTTCCGGCAAATAAATCAATAATATTTTTGTCTATGTGAAAAGTCAGCTGCTAAGAGTGCTTGTGTCTTTTGTACATGCTAATGGTAAAGTAATTACTCTTTTAGTGCTCAATGTACAATCCAATTTGCTGCCCAACACTTCTAATATTTCAGGTTGAACTCTTCAACAAGATGTAAAATTTGTTCTTCGACTTCAAGACTGCTTTTTTGTTTGCCGCCCACATTCTTGAAATTTTGGAACCACACTAGCCGTATCGAAAAGTCTTTGATAAATTTGTACACTAAAAACTGAATAAATATTTGCCCAGCTGGAGGCAGTCTTTCAGAGTATCGTTGTCCAGAAATACGCCTAACTATATCGTGATATTCCCGCACATAATATATTTTTGGTTTTAAATCAAACTTAAATACCCGCACATACCTACACTGAAATAATTTTTGTCCTAATATTTAAATAACATTGTTTATGACCTTGTCGCTAATATTGCCGATCGATATTGTCTGATGTACGATGTGATTTTTAATTTATTAAAAATTGTTTTAACAATGTTTATTAGTTTATTCGTAGTTTATTTGTAGTTTATTCGTTAAGTAATAATTAATTAATATTTGCCAAATATGTTTTTATTCACATTTGCTTAAAATATTAATTCTTATCATAACTGCCGGTCGCGTTGGTGCGGCGGTAAGAGCCCCTGCTTTGCCGAATCCGCGCTGGAGCGATAGCTGGTTCGATTCCAGCGCTCGGATGGTTATTTTTCTTTCTTCTGTCCATTTATCTTTCCTAAATGTTTGTGATTGTTTCTAGGCAAGAGTGTAAAATCCGACTACGAATTACCCCTCAGTCACGCCAGTTAAAGGCTGGGTAAGGCCGGATGCCTTCTGAGAAGTGTTCTACGTTGGTCACTCGCCAGTCTGTAGGTTTCCTGATAGACTTATGGGTAGGCACATAACCAAGGGTTTATAGCCCGAGGGGGGTGCTGGCCTGGGTTTGTCGGAAGCTGATGACCGTGGTTCGGAACCCACGTTAAGCTGTAGGTCCAGTCGCTAAATAGCCTAGTTGCTGATGCGCCTCTAACCCAAACATTTTACTTTACTTTACTTTATCATACCTTTTTGATGGGCGATTTTTTTTTTCGGGAACCCTTAGGTTTTTAGGCCTTGCTGTAAGGAACGTTTTTGTTTAAAATAACATGAAGAATCATTTGTTAAATGTATATGTGAAGATATTATTTAGAGCAGATGTATAATAAATTCTTGCTTTAAAGATAAAATCGAGAGTATCTCTAAATTACTAACCTTATTCGCAAAGCCGGCTTTTCATAGTCGGAAAGGAGAAAATCTGATTAGCTCTTTAATAAGCCGACATGAAATTCAAAACGAAATATTATTAGGGCAGGTTATTGAAACTTATCTAGGCGAAGCAACAAAACTAACTGTATCGCACTGAATTTTGGAACGGTCAGCTATGGTATTGTAACTCAAGTGGCCACTTACTTCAACGGGTTCAACGTTGAAGGAAAAATCGGCTTATTTTTGTACGACGTCATTTAAGTACTATTGAATATAATTCTATTTTATGTGTACAATAAATATTTGACTTTGTCGGTATAAAAATGAGTAATTCTAGTTATATATGTAGAATATATCAGATATTTATGCGAATATTATATTCCTATTTCATTTTATAATTTAAATATTTTATTCCTATTATTAAAATTCGCTTAGTTAAAAATGTAACTAAAATAAAAAAAAACTAATCAATGTTTTATTGAACTATCATTTGATAGCAAATTACTTTTATAATAACAAATAACCCAGAAAAATAATAAATCAAAAGTATTTTGACATTATAACAAAATTTTTTTCTAACACAATAATTGTCAACTATGCTCTAGTAATGAGTTAAACAATATTTAGTGGCATATCCTTTGGCCTTTATAACAGCCTCACAATGCGCCGGCATTGTATCAACAAACTTTTGTATTCTATCTAAAGGAATTCGGTCCCATTCATTTTAAAGAGCTTCGTAATTTCTCCATATTTGAATAATGTTGGCATTTTACTCTGCGATCTAATTCCTCCCACAGATGCTCTATGGGGTTTAAAATTGGCCACACCAGAACCTTGACTTTTTTACGTTTCGGAATATCACTAATGTGCTTGGATTTGTGTTTAGGGTCATTATCTTGCCTGAAATACCACTTAACTAGCATGCTTTGTTTAGCGTATGGTAGCATATGAGTCGTCAATATATCACCATACATGAATCTATTCATATTACTTTTAATTCGAACCATAGACCTAACTGCATCGCGTGAAAAACATCCCCAAATCATCACATTGCCCCCTTCATGTTTAACCATGGGTATTTGATATCGAATATCATATTTCCTTTTTTTTAGGGTATCGAACAGTGGCGGCTCGTGAGGGAGGTCGCTGGGGCGCCGCCTCTCCAGTATTTATCACAGTAAACAATTTTTCAGGTTCACTTTCTGTATAGGGTTTCAATAGCACGAAAAGTAAAAAGGGGGAAAGTAAAAAGGGAAAGCAAAAAAAAATCTTCAGCAGAACTATTTTGTTCTACGTCCTCCCATTTTAAAAACCCACGAGCCGCCACTGGTGTCGAATATACTTAATTCCATTAGATGACTAATTAATCAATTAAATTTGCTTTCATCGCTCCACAAAACATTAGACCGCTCTGAACTTATCCATGATTTGTACCGTTTTACAAACGCAAGACGAACTTTCCTATTTTTCGTAGATATGAAAGGCTTTTTCGCTGATTTACGGCTGTGCAAACTAAAGATTGCTAAGCGTCGTTTGACAGTTGTAATTTTCTTGCAAATTAATTTTTTATTGCTATAGCCGACTGACAACAATCACTAATCGATTACTTTTTATGATGGCATATACATTGCTAGTAGTTTTTTTTCGGACGACTACTTCGAGGCATATTTTTAATAGTCTTCCAATTATTAAACACTTTATTCCATGTACTAATTAGCTGCCGAGTCACGTTAAAAATGTGAGCAACTTCTGTTGACTGTTCCTTGATTTAGTGCATTTATTACCGCTTTTTCAAACCCACTGGAATATTCTTTACATTTGGGCATGTTAAAATAACCACAATAAGTCAGTATGAACACTAGTCGAAGCTAAACAGAAATTGATGCGTGCTACAATTAAGATTATTAAAATACTGTTGAACTTAGGAGGTGTAATTTTCTGCAACAACTTGCAACCTGATACCTGTAAATAACTACAGTAATATTATTTTCGCAAATATATATATATATATATATATATATATATATATATATATATATATATATATATATATATATATATATATATATATATATATATATATATATTCACGTATGGGCCCTTGTGGACCACGCGAAGTACACTTAGAGGCGTTTGTTGTTGTTAGCCTTCCTTTGCGCTCATACTAATTTCATTCTTTCGCTATGAGCTTTTTTCCTTTCGTCAGACCAAGTTGTTCTAGTCTTCTTACATTTTTCTCTCTGGCCAACCTTCCAAACGTTAACCTTGTGTCTGAAACAGCCTCTATCCTGAATTTTACTTTGTGTAATATTTGCTGATCTTAGGTCCTCTTTAATTGCAGCAATCCATTTAATTATTTCTACTTTAGCTCTACTTCTATTTTCATAAAATTCGACTATTTGTCTAGTTAGCCTAATCGGATTCATCCGTTTTATGTGTCCGTAAAGCTTAAGTCTTCTTTTTCTCATATCGCTATGTATTGTTTGAGTTCTTGGTTTTCTCGAAGTTGGTATATTGTGCTATTTATTTGTTTGGCCTAAGAAATCGCCTAAGATTTTTCTTTCCTTCTTTTCAATGTCCTCGATGTCTCTTTTTCTATTCAAAATTAGCGTTTCTGCCCCATATAGACAATCTGGCTTAATAACTGTGTTGTACTGTTGACATTTTTTGTTGTAAATATTTTGTGTAAGTCTCAATGCCGTTTCCATTTTTTCACATCTACCCTTATTGGCCGCTTTTTCCAACCCATTCTCCATGATTATTTTACCCAAATATTTGAATTGAGAGACTAGTGTGATGTCACCATGTTTTATTTTTAGAAATGGTGCTCTTAGTCTGTTGCAGGTCATGTATTGTGTCTTTTCAAAGGAAATTTGAAGTTCTACCTTTTCTGCTGTTTCTTTTAGGATTTCAATCTGTTTTTGTGCCGTTAATATATCTTGAGACAAAATTGCTAGATCATCAGCAAACGCCAGACAATCAATTTTGATGTTGGTTCTCCCCAGTTTAATGCGCTGGTGAATATTCAGGGCCGACTTTTTTTCACGCCACTCCTGTATTACTTTTTCTAGAACACAGTTAAATAAGAGTGGCGAGAGTCCATCCCCTTGTCTCACTCCAGTTTTAATTTCGAAGGGCTCTGAGATGTCATTCATGAATTTAACTTTTGACCTTGTGTTAGTTAGTGTTGCTTTAATAATTGCCAGCGTTTTCAGATCTAGTCCTTGTTCTTTCAAGATTCGGAATAAAGATTTGCGGATAATATAATCATATGCTTTTTTGAAACCCACAAATGTACAGACGATATTTTTATTGTACAGTGTTTGATGTCTTAGGATCAACTTTAGATTCAGGATCTGTTCAGGGCAGGATCTGTCCGGTCGAAAACCTGCATGATATTCACCAGTTTTAGGCTCTAACTGTCTCTGTGGTCTGTCTAGTAGACATTGAGATAGAATCTTGTAATAAACTGAGAAGAGATATCCCTCTGTAGTTGTTACCATCCGTTCTATCTCCTTTCTTATGTAGTGGATGGATTAGAGCATCTTTCCAATCTTTCGGAAACCGTTCGGTTCGCCAAACTTCTTGTAGAATTTTGGTTATTTCCTTGATTGTACCTGAACCAGGGGATTTCAAAAGTTTAACAGTGATTCCATCTTCACCAGAAGCCTTGTTATTTTTAAGTCGCTTGATTTGCCTAATTATTTCATCTTCATTCGGTGGTATTGAATCTGGGTTTGTTTGTTTAGGGTTTAGTGTTGGTAATTTGTTTAAGGGCTCAGGACAGTTTAGTAGTAAAATATTTCGCAAGTTCTTTGCAATTGTCTTGATTATTATCATCATCATCAGCCTGTGTCGATCCACTGCAGGATGAAGGCCTCTTCAGCATGCTTCCAACTTTCACGGTCCTGGGCTTTCCTCTGCCATTCGGGTCCAATATACTTAACAATGTCATCAATCCATCGTGCTTTCGGTCTTCTTCGCGGACGTTTGCGATCAAATGGTATCCACTCCCGGATTGCCTTGGTCCATCTGTCGTCCCATCGCCTCGCTATATGGTCTGGTCTGCATACTTTTGATTGTTCCCTGATCCACGCGCAGGACTTTCTGTCTCGTCTTGTAATGCCAAGCATACATCTTTCCATTCCCCTCTGTGCCACCCGAAGTTTTTGAATTGATTGCGATGTGAGTGTCCAAGTTTCACTTCCGTATGTCATAACGGGTAGAATGCACTGATCGAAGACTTTTCTTTTGAGACAGAGTGGGAGTCTGCTCTTAAATACTATGTTGAGCCTGCCAAATGCCCGCCTGCCACATTTAACACGACATTCCACCTCCCGGGCGGTATTCCCCTCCATTGAAATCATCTGCCCAAGATATATGAAGCTGTCCACAATCTCCAAATCCCTTTTTAAAACTGAAATTCTTCTGTTCTGAGCGAAGTTATTGAACATAACCTGACTCTTTTTCAGGTTTATTTTCAAGCCAAACGGTTCCCCAGCCCTTTGCAGTTCTTGTATGCGTCTTTGCAGCTCTTCTGGGTCTTGTGTTAGTTATATATATATATATATATATATATATATATATATATATATATATATATATATAAATATATATGTTATATATGTATATATATATATATATATATATATATATATATATATATATATATATATATATATATATATATATATATATATATATATGCAGTTCATTTATTCTCCAGGCGTTCAGCTTGAGCTCAGCCCCTGATCAGCCCCCTTAAGGCCAGAAACTTGTGTACCTGATTTTTCTATTCTTGTAAGGAATTCATTTTGTTATTCCAGTTTAGCCATAATCTACCAACTGATTAAAGTATTTGTGCTTTAAAAAAATGTGTTATTATTAATTAATTATTGGGAGGTTGTTTCATAGGTTTTTGTTGTTTTTTGCTAAATAGTTATATTGAAAAAAGCAACAATGATGTCATTGTTCACGATCTGCTCCTACCTCTTGATAAAGTTATTGTGCTGTTTCGTCAGGTACAGCCGGGTTTGAACTCGAAGAAGTTGTTAAGCCAGTTTTTGAGGTCGAGAGATGAGGTTTATACCTTTTATTTGGTTGCACAGCGAACGGAAGAGGTGATAGTCGATTACAGCTATGAGATCTAGAGAGTACGGCGAATGTGGAAGAACTTCCCATTTGACTTCCCATTCCCCTTCTTGACAATATTTGCTGTCCGAGGTCGTACATTGTCGTGGAGCAAGATCACTTGGCCTTGTTGATTGGTTTGGTTAAGTTATCTCATTTACACGGTGCTGCTGGTTAAGGTAGCGTTCCTTGTCCGAAGAACAGGGTTGTTAACCTTGTTTTTCGGCAGCATTGCTCAGTACACGAGATTCTCGAGAGATCCTTGTCCCACCAAATCATGGTCTCCTTGGGATGTAGATCTTATTTGAGTCTCGGTTTTGGCATGACCGACTCCTTTTTTAGCTTCATATAGAGGTAAATTCACTATTACTTATATTCCGTAACGATTATGTGCAAGAATCGTTGCTTGTGACAGAGTGTTGTTCGGTATCGGGCGAGATTTTGAATAGCTTTGTTGCGACGATTTTCCTTGTAGTTGAGTAAATTCCGTAGATTGAAGATGTCGAGAGGTTGCAAGGCCGCAATCCATCTTCTCAACCAATTCTCAACATTATTGATGGTCGTTTTCCTTCAAAAGCGCTTTAAGATGGTTCTCGTCGAAGTAGTAAAGTCGACCAGAATGGGGCGTCGCGGCCAGGTCAAAGTTGCCATTTTTCTGCTTCTGTAGCTTTTTGACTACGAAGAATGTCGATATATAGCAAGTGTCGAAATATAGCAAAATTAAGTTTTTTCCTGCTTGGAATTAATTAAATTTGAAATTATTTTTGAGTATATCTTTATTTTTGTATATCTCGATATTGAGTTGGATTTTAAGATATTTTGTAAAGTGAAAAAACACTTTTGTTTCCAGCCGTTATACTGGCTGATAGGTCCTTTGATACTTCATTGGGCATCGTAATTACTGAACCAAGATATTTAAAGCTATTCACTTTTTCAAACTGTCTTCCCTTTATTTGTAGATCAATATCCATATTTTGTTGCTTTTTTTGTTTTGTTGATCTCATTTATTTAATTTTCGTTGTGTTTATTCTTAGACTCATTCGTGGTGCCGCCTCCTGAGACTGTCCAAATATCTGTTCCAATTTTTCCTTTTTTCTACACATCATGTTAATGTCATCTGCTAAGATCTGATACTGTCTAGTAAAAATTTGCCACTTAGTATTAATTCGTATTCTCCTTATTACGGTTTCTAATGTAAAATTGAAGAGAGTAATCGACAGTGGGTCACTTTGTCTTCTGTAATGTAGAATTCTTCTGAAGTTTGCTTTTGATCCCTTAATTTGGCTTTAGAGTTCTTTAAACACTCTTGTAAAGTTAATGAGTTTCTGTGGTATTTTTAATTCCTTGATTAGGTGGTGAGTCACTATAATATTCATAGAAATACTTTATAATTTATCTGAATACAAATATTTGATCGATCGTTGATCGTCCTTTTCTAAATCCTCCCTGATATTGCCTTACTTTTCCTTCCCTTTACAAACTTAGTCGCCAGCAGTTTATAGCAGATATTTCTTTCTAGTTTTTACGTTCTGGCTTATAACCCTTCTAGTGTATTGGGCAGATGATTGCTACTTTCCAGTCGTTTGGTTTTTGTTTTGTTCCCACGCCTACCTTATTAGTTGGTAAATTTCTTTTTGTATTGCCAATCTTCCATAGCACATATAGAATGATGTATGCTTGGCATTATAAAACGGAATAGAAAAAAAAAGGCTAAAAAAGATTAAAGCCTTGCACATAGAATGCATTGCATTTATAAGCCTTGCACATAAAGCCTTGCACATTACAGAAGAGTAAGGGAATTGTAATGGAGGTGGGCATGCCATATTTTGAGGCGATGGGTCAACAGCTGGATTAAGAAAATCGTTTCGCTGACGAAAGATGGAAGAATACACTAGATTAAAAATGTTATTTATATATTAGTAATAAATAAGGACAGAGGCGGGCTTTACTCGATAATCTCAATAGCAATCAATCAAATTCCATTATTTGATGGACATTGGTGCCGAGATTTCAGCAAGCTTAATATCACATATTTAAGTTGTTAATCTGACTGACGATATCAATTGAATACCCTTCCACACTTGCCTTTCTAAACTTTTAATCTATTTTCTTTTTAGGTTTCAGATAAGGGGGAACTCATCGGGTTGATTACTTAAGACGACAATTGTTTTATGGTTGTCTTAAATTCTAGTCATCAGGAATATGCAATGGAGCATTAACATCACCTGACGATCACTATATTATCGACGTAATAGTTCAATAGTAGTGGTTCAATTATTGTACAATATCTAAATATACAACAAGAGTTACCCCAGATTATGAGCATACCTGGTATACCAATACTGCCATCTATTAAAAACCATTTACTGTACCATTCAAAATGCATATAATTGTTTATTTTTTAATATTTGGGAGTTTATGTTAATGCTTTTCTTTGTTTATGTTAATGTTTTTCTTGGAAAATTGCTTAAAATAAACGATTTCAACAGCAAGAAAATCTTAGAGTACAATCTGAAGCCGGGTAATATCTTTCGGGAAATATTTTCTCGGGATATTGAAGATTATTTCCTGCTAAATTTTTATGTTGAATGAAGTGTCTTGGTGCTCGGGCCAAAAGTGCCGGTTAGTGTTCGCTACTCAAACAACAGGTGGGTTTCATCAGTTATTTATTGTAGTTTATAAATAGGGATGGAATAAGACAAGGAATAATGAGATAAAGATATAATGAGAGGGATACTTTCTATTGATATTTTAAAAAGATACTGAAGGCTACAATAAGAATATCCTATTGCTAGAAATTGTAATGTCAAAGCCAATTTTTTCTTTGTAGATATTGATCCTCTAGATGTAGTGATCAGTTTTTAAATATTTGGCCATATAAATTCATAAAATATTATAAATTTCCAGATGCACGTGATTTTTGAAATGGTGATTACATTCATCTCTCTCTTTTTCCAGTCGTCAGACTCACGACTGAATATTGTGACCCAAAGGCTTTGTACATCTGGATGTCAATTTCCGCTATTCACCGCGATTTTCCGCAATCCACACAGCTACGAGGCTAATTGAAAAGTTCGCGGATCGACACCTACAGAGCAGTAAAAGAACTATATAATCTACTACATTTTGAAATTTTATCCTATTTATGAACATATGTGAAGTTTCAAGTCGATCTATAAATGCATTCGTACAAAAACAGCAACTAAAATTGTTATTTTTTAAAATGGAAAATATTGAAAATCGTGCAATGATTAAATACTTTGTAAAACATGGTTTAAAGGCAATGGAAATTCATAGTAAAATGGTAAATGTTTCAGGGGAGTCTGCTCCTTCAAAAACATTGGCTTGTAAGTGGACAGGTGAGTTTCAAGTTGGTCGTACAAGCTTGGATGATCATCCTCGTTCTAGAAGTCCAATAAGTGCAACTACTGAACAAATAATTAATTCTATACATGATATGGTTATGGATGCTAGACAGTTGACTTAGAGTGAAATTGCTAAAGCCATGGATATCTCAACTGAATGAGTATTTCATATTTTGAAAAAGGAAGTGGGCATGAGAAAGCTACGTGCAAGATGGGTGCCGCATTTGTTAAATTCTGATCAAAAACGACCTCGAATAAAACTTTCTAACCAACACTGGGGTCTTTTTCGAAAAAATAAAATATATTTTAAACGCCGTTTTGTAACTATGGATGAGATTTGGGTTGACCATTATGATCCTGCGGTTTGTGCAGCCACAAACCGCAGAGGGGTCTGAGCCCGGTTGTTCAGTTCCGAAGCAGCCAAAGTGGTCAAAAACGACCAAAAAATTTATGGCATCAATTTTTTGGGATGCAAAGGGCATTTTGTTAATTGATTACCTTTAAACTAGCAAAACAATAAAAGTACAGTATTATTCAAACCTTTTGGATCAGTTGGATGCAAAAATTAGTGGGAAAAGATCTGGTTTAGCGAAGAACAAAAATAATTTTTCATTAAGACAATGCACAGGCACACAGAGATGTTCTTGCATTGCATCCACCATATTCATCAGATCTGGCTCCCTCTGACTTTCATCTGTTTCCAAACCTCAAAAACTCCTACGTGGCAAACGTTTTTCATTAAATGCATAGATGATTATTTTGATGGACTTCGAGAAAATCTCCTCAGAGATGGAGTAAATGAATTGGAGAACCGCTGAAAAAAATATATTGAGCATAAGGGAGAATATACGGAAGAATAGTCATTTTGTCAACTATATACTTGTTTTATAATTTCCGCTCCGCGAACTTTTCAATTAGCCTAGTATGATCAACGGCAATCCGATCATTGTTGCGAGTCTGATCGATCCATTTTTTTACTGTTCGTCCTCGAGGTCTCTTACCATCAACTTTGTCCTGGACAATCAACTTTTCCAGGCTATTATCATTACTTTTTATGATGTGGGCAAATAATTGCCCAATTCCAGATTCTCCCATTCACAAGGTTCCTTAGATGGATAACTTGTATCTACAGCCAATATATTCAACAGGCGAACGCCATCTTTATATCTTCTTTTTTTTGTACAGATTCTTGCTCCAGTAGTTTTTATTTTTTCTTTTTTCTTCCATTTTTGTAAATCGCACAAACCAATAAAAGCTGTACCTTTTTCCTTAATTCATAAATGATGAACTAACTAGTAAACTTCTTGTTAATATCACTCACTTGATGAGGAGTGCGGGAGAAAAGCATTCGTGATTCAAAAACATCAAGCGTTTTTGTGTGCGGTATCACGTCCACATCTACGAAAACCGCGTACGCGTATAAATATTAATGCTGTTCATTTAACAAAATTATGTGTATGTATAATTTTTTTTCAGATTCAGATTCTCGCATCCTCTTTATAAAAAAGGGGATACAATGAGATGTAGGAGTTATAGAGATACTGGTATAGCGCTAATGAATGTATCATATAAGCTATTTCCGAGTATATGAAGGGCAAGGTATTATAAACCGTGGAAGATAGAATAGGTGAATATAAAAGTGGGTTTAGCAAAGGAAGATGAGTTATAGATTACGTCAATTATAGATTATAGATCAGTTATACATTGAAAAAAATCCAAGTTAAAAGTTATGAATGTAGTAAGGTCATGACAATAGCATTCATTGACTTTTTAACAAGCTTACGATATAGTTAGCCTTAAATAACTAAGACTTAAATTGTTTAGTACACTAAAGCATAAAACTTAAATTGTTTAATGTCAAGAGTTAAATGTTAACGAAAAAATAAGTAATATCATAAAGGTTACCCTGGAGAGAACGAAAAATGGTGTTCGATTCGAAGGAAACCTATCAGAAGAATTTGAAGTCAGAGATGGCCTTAGACAAGGACATCCGCTTTCTCCCATATTGTTTAACTTTGTTATAAGAAAAACGGACATCAATAGATCGGCTCTGATATACTACAGACGACACCAATGTTTTGCATTTGCTGATGGCATCGCAATTACAACGAGAAGTAGAACATATCTACAAACAATCTGTATAAGATTGGAGATAGCAGCACATATATACTGATTACTAATAAACCAGGAAGAAGTGAAATATATGACTTGGTCATGCAGAGGAAAGGGGACATTTTAGATATCTGGGCACAGTATTTAACAGGAAATCAATCGTAAGGGAAGAAGTACAAGAGAGGATAATGGCAGGATCCGACGCATTCACTCACTCAAAGGGTTATTACATAGTAAGGTTTTGTAATAGCATCTTACAAGATCTTAGAACAAGAATCTATAAAGCAGTTATAAGACCAGTAGTTATTTCTGCAAGTGAGGCATGGACGCTGGGGATGGCAGAAGTGAGATTATTGGGAATATGGGAGAGAAATGTACTACGAATGATATGTGGGGGTAGAAGACTTGAAGACGGATTGAAGAAGCAAATAAACCAGGAGTTGAAAGAGCTTTTTAGGGAACCAGACATAATAGGAGTGGCGAAGTCCCAAAGATTGAGATGGTTAGGGCATATTTTTATAATGCTTAAGTAGCTAACCCCAGAAAATACTGGAAAGTAGCATAGGAGGCAAGAGAAAGGGAGGCAAGCAAGATCAAGATGGAGAGAAGATGCAGAGAGGGCTCTACAGATAATGAAAATTGTTGACTGGAAAAGCAAAGCTGAGAATAGAGAAACGTGGCGACAGATAGTCAATAAATCCAAGGGCCTACTAGGCCTGTAAAGCTGTTATATTATAATAATTATTATTATAAATTATTTTCAATTTAAGGTTTATGACCCTCAGTAATTGTCAATTATCTGTCACTTTTCTTAGCCAATTTATTTATATATAACTTTGAAGACGATACTAACGATGAAATTAATTATCTTCGATGAGCTTTGCTAAGGTAAGTGGATAATATTTTTTCAATTTTTGTTTCAAAAAAATTTAAAGATTTTTCACAAACATATATTTACATATGAAGTGAAAAGGAAGAGAGTTTTTGGATGTTTTAGTAAAAAAATGGTAAAAATAGATTAAATTAATTTGTATATTTGTATACTTTATTATATCTGTATACTTTAAGTTACATTAGTACATTTTTTTATTATAACAGAAACAATAATTAATTGTCTTTTTAATAAGGATTGTTACAATTTAAAAATAAAATTTAATTAATTCAACACTAAGGTTCGATTAAAGTGTTACAAAGGAAATTTAGTAGATAACTTTTGAAATTATAAAACATAAGTTTAAGAAATTGATAAAAGAGAATTTTCGGCTTTTCAATGGAAACATTATCAAATCAAATTTACAGTAATGTCGTTTGATTCCTTATTAAGGAGGATTATATACATTTTCAGAAAAGTGAACAAAAGATCGTCTGCGAACTTTGAATAAGTTAGAGAAGTTTAGGGAATTCAAAAGATATAGTAAACAACTACGAAATGTCGGGGGTTTATGAAATTAGTTTCTTATCTATGAAATAAATGAGATAAAAACAATATATTGCTCAAAACTGATGGCGCTACAATTCACTCTAAAAAAACTATATGAATATATGGAAATATCGTCGATTGATTCAGGCGATATTTTAAAGTGTAATAAAATTTCCTTTATTTTAGTCAGTTTTTGCAGTATCGAAATAATGAGCCAGATATGAGATATATTAAGTATTATAGCATGTTTTCCCGTTTATCATAAAAAACTATTATATAGTAATCCGACATTCAAGGAATCAGATAGACAGACAGGCTAATAAAATTCAGATGGAAAGCGATAATTCGACATGGTAAAACATAACATGGTAAAGAATCAGGAATCTACAACAATGTGCTTATAAAAGAAGTTTGTCTTAAGTTTCAAAAATCCAAAATATTCGCAAAATGTCCATTAGAAGGTGGACACTCATAAACAGTCATAAAAGAGCCAACCATATTTACATTAGAGATTGTTCCACAAATAGCTCAACTAGCCACAATGGGGAAAAAACCCTTAAAACGCCAGTTTCAAAAAGTGAAAAACAAAAAAAACATAGAACGCCCTGAATATCTGATGAGACCTGCACATTAAAAATAACTTCCAAAGAGCAAGACACTTTAGAACAGAGTACAGTGAATATTAGGGAATCTGCAAGTAATACGCAACATCAGTACGTTACTTTAATTACGTAACATTAATAACAGCATTAAAACTGATCCCAGAGACTTATATCAAAATGTCAAACGTCAAACGTCAAACGTCAAAAAAAAATGCCGACGAAGGCATTTCAACAATTATATCTTTCGATAAAAATGAAAGGGGTGAAACTGTTATTATTAAAATAAACATTTTCGAGAGATGACAACTTATTGGCTAAACCTCATGACTCCTGAAGGCAGCACCATGTTCAATGCACTTCAACTTTTCGATAACATAGATTCAGAAGTTTTGAGAAGATGTGTAGAAGCAGCACTTAGAAGATCAAAGAATCTAAGAGTGATTTGAAACGATGGCATTGTGATATAAATAAAAGTTTCAGGCAAAATGATGATACGTCAGATTTGCTGCAAGATTATAAATTTGTTTTTAGATTTAGGTCAGATTGGACACAAGCAGCATATATATCGCTACACAAAAAGGGCTTCAAGGATATTGGAGACAACTACAGGACTATTATTGTTATTAGTCATGCCACTAAGATTATGCTTGAATTATTCGATTATACGAAGGATTAACGCCTTACCTACTGTCACAAATTCCTCAAGAAAAATTTGAATTTTGTTCCATGTATATCCAATATGTTGACCAACTCATAAATATTACACCGACTATCGAGATATTCTGCGGGTATTTATATATCAGTCAATTTTTGTTACTCAATTTAAATTACTTAAAGCTAGTTGATACGGTAAAATTAATTTCTAATAATTTTCAGTTGATTTTACTTAATTTTTCCTCATAAGATCAGTCTAAATAAATAATAATGATTTTGTCAGTCTCGATGATTAAATGTTCAATAATTTGAAAATATACTCTTATACTCTTTTATGTTTATGGGGAATTCATAACACAGGTCGACATGATTTTTGTAACATTGATGAGAATGTTCATTTTGCGTTTCATTTAGGTAGTTATTAAAACAGCTTTAAGGGCAGTTTTATTGTTTTCTGTCTCGTTTACATTACAGTCAGGTGTTTTTGTCGATTTTCTATAAAATGGCAAGTTCTAGTCGTCGATTTTGCAAAAATCTAGCGGAGTTTGTTAGATAAGTTTTGTTATACAGAATGCTCTTAAAATTGAGTCATTTATTTTAACATGTTGTAGAAGTCGTAAAAATAAGTCATTTTATCAAAAATCATTTATATAAAAATTGTAAAATAAAGAAATTTAACAGTTACAAAAGTTGAAAACAGAGCGGACTTTTTAATATTCTCGACCCCTGCATTGTAGAACTCGCAAAGAGAAGTCAATTCAAAAAAGTCAAAAAAGTCAAAAATAAAAATGTTGCATGTTACAAAAATTGTTCAAAATTGTCACCATTTGTTCGGTTAGCACAGAATCTTGCTCGGCGTATCCACGCGTCACTTCACGACAAAAATAAAATCCCGGTGTCCACGAATATCATCCCTAGCGTTTTCGATGGGCTGTTGTAGTTCTTACTTCTCTTCTTAATACTCTCTAGTATTTACTTCTCCATCGTGATAAACTAACTTTTTTAAATAGTCTGACAGAAAAAAATTGCAGGGCGTTAAATCCGGGGAGTGTGCAGGCCAAAAAATGGGTCTATTGCGTCCTATCCATCTGTTAGGAAATTTATTATTTAAATGTTCGTGAACTTCTCGTCTAAAATGTGGCTAAGCTCCATCATGTAGAAACCATATATTCTGTCTAACATTTAAAGGAATATCTTGTAATAATTATACCAAGTTGTTTTGAGGAAAGTCTAAATAATTTTCACCTGTCAGTCGATCTGGAAGAAAGAAAGACCCAATGCCAATTACTACGCCAACACAAACAATTTCTGAGAATGTGTTCTTTTCACAGCTTTCGGATTTTGTACTGTCCAAACATGGTTGTTGTGGGAATTATTTATTCCATTTCTTGTAAATGAGACCTGGTCGGTAGCCAAAATAAATTTGGTAAAATTTTCGTTTCTGTTGTACTGATGTAGAAGCTACTGACAAAATTCATCTCTTTTAGTATAATTTTCGGGTTGTAAAGCTTAATAATAATATAGATAAAAGTGTTCTTGTCGTATAGCCTTCCACACTTTACTATGCTTAACTTCAACTTGATCTGCTATAGACCCAGTGCTCGTTGTTGGCTCGTTTTCGGCAGTTTCTAAAACTCCTTCCTCAGTATCTACCATTTCACGTGGAGGTCTGTGTCGCGAAGTCTAACTAAATTTACAAATATCCGCGGAACCGGATGATTTCTTAAGGGAAACTTTCCCGCGGACAAACGACACGCTACGGCTGCACTCCCTGTGCAACTTTGTTGGCACTCTCCGTAAGTTAATATTATGTCCACTAGTTCATTGTTTTCATAAATGTGTGGCATTTTAATCGCTGAAAGTACCCAACAATTAAACATGTCAAATCGAATATCGCATTTAATAGAAAAATCGTGCAAGAATCTAGTCATACCCAGTATACGCTGTGGTCGAGAATATGAAAAAGTCAGGTCTGTTTTTAAATTATGTAACTATTAATAACTTATTTATTTTGCAACTTTTATATACATTAAGAGTTCTACAACATGTTAAAATAAATGACACAACGTGCAGTGGATGAATGGCAAAAAAAATCCCTGACGCTTGCTGTTCCTATGGTGTGGAGAGAACCTACTGACCATGTGAGTGATTGCTACTTTTGTATCACTAAAACAAAAGGGATTTCAAAAAAGTAAAGGGACAATATTCAGTATCCAAATTTGCCTCCTGCACTTAGGTCAGTTCCTCAGAGCCAGGAACTAGCGGTACCGATTAGGCCTTTAAACCTGAACAACATGTTTCCCGGTGATTCTAATTCTTCATCAGGATCTAACCCATAACTTCTTAAGAACCCCAGTTGTGACCCAACATGTTAACCCAAAAAGGTGCTTCTTCCGCTTCTCCATATTAAGCTTAGACTTATGAAAAACTTTGTCAAAACCATGAATAAAGAAGCCAATGGTTTCAAGTACCTAAAATAAATAATTTCTCAATTAAGTGATTCAAAACTAAACGAAAGCCTATTTATTGCACATAAAATAAGGAAGCTTGTAGGTGATTCAAGAAAAATTAAATGAAAATGAATTGGCAACTTGGAAGTGTTTTGTAAGTGTAGTGAAAGGATTTCTGGCCAACAAGAAAGATGTAAACTATAAACACCTCATAGATGAACTATTGAAAGCCTATGAAATACTAGGGTGTCGCCTGTCCTAAAAATTCATTTTTTACACTCCTATTTGGGGGTTTTTCCGGAAAATTTGGGTCTAAAGGATTAGCGACGTTGGTGGGAGTTACAGCCGAAGGCAAAATATATTTGACGGTTCCCGCAATTTCATAGACATAGTTTTTACCAGGCTTACTGCGTAGCCAATTGTCTTGAGCCTCGGCGCAATACCTTTTAAATGGTCCATTTGCTCCGACAATTAATGGTTGTAAACGGTGGGTACAGTGAGGAGGAAATGATAACATAACAATTGAGTTAGCTTTGGCTTTCTCTATCACCTCGATATCAACGTGGGACTGATGATTATGGATTAAACTGGATCTGATGGAGTAGGTTTTGTGAATTTTATAAAATGACCCATGTAAATGAAAAATTCGGCACATGTCATCCACCCAGACTTGTTTTCTGTATCAGTAGATTCCGTTGGTCCGTCTTTAAGGAACAGATCTTTATATTTAAGTGTCTCGGAAAAACAAACATAGGAAAAACAGTAT
This sequence comes from Cosmopolites sordidus, assembly GCA_031761425.1. Classification (NCBI taxonomy): domain Eukaryota; kingdom Metazoa; phylum Arthropoda; class Insecta; order Coleoptera; family Curculionidae; genus Cosmopolites; species Cosmopolites sordidus. Next base: position 408,296 of record JARFXV010000282.1, read on the forward strand.
TATCCAATGCATTTGTTACCAATTCCATAGTAACCAGCGTCCCTCGATCTGCTGAGACAATGGGTCCTACTTGCTTAGCGCCATTTTTACCGATTTTTTTTTTAGATTTTGACTACTGTCGTTACGTCAACTTCGTCCAAGTTATGAATTCTTGAAGATGGAATTTTTTATTTGTCCTATAATTCGTGATACTTTGTAAAACACTTAAATTATGTGATTGCCTGCACTTGTTGATTCCGGAGCTCTGATTGAAAGATCAGAATTTTTTTCAAGAATCCAGTCAATCAATCTGGTCCAGCTTTTTTGTTTTTATGCCAAGACAAGGGAGTACCAGAAACTTCGAATTTCACTGCCAACTGAAATTGTATGCAAATTGTCTATTTTCATCTGGTAATAAACCAAAATTAATTGATGAATATTTCGGTAAATATTCTTCAATTTTTTCTTGTTCTTGATTAAAAACTAACCTCACTCTCCTGTAAACTGCTATAGCATTCTGTCTCAATTTAATTTTTTTATAAATCTAATTAATGTTATATGACAAATAGTAAACTCCTTAGCAATATTTGTTAATTTTTTGCCATTTTTCATCACTTCATCTGAGGCTTTTTGCATGAGGTCTTGAGATATAGTACTCCGAATTGATTTTCAATTATCCACATTCTGTAATAAAAAAACATAAATTAATATTTTTCGTTGTTGACCACGCGATTGGGTAAGATGTTAATGGAGTAAGATGATAAGTGACAACATGCCCCGAAAAAAGTAACAACTAATCCCAAATTACATTTTCTCATATAAACATAAATTTTAGATTAGGTTTTAAAATAAACTTAATTACGTCGGTATATGAAAACTAGATGTATTTTTATATAAAAACAAAAACATCTAAAGGCTAAGTATAAAATCTGTTGGTGTTGTTCATCAATATCTGCTCGTTGCTGGCTGTAACCACCATGACTACGCCATCTGCGAAGTCGCTAATATCGTGTATATATAGCACATTCCATATTGTTGGACCAAAAACCGATCCCTGTCAGACTCCTTTATTAATTTTAATAGTTCTCGTCCTTCAAAAGCAGTCATCTTTCCCAGAGAGAGGATGGTGTGACCTCTACCAGCCTCCCATCCCCCCCCCCCCCCTCACTTGTCCAGAATCTACTGCAAGGATACGCTATTGAAGGCATTTTTTACATCCAGCGTGATGACGGCACACAATCTCCTATGCTGATGAGAGTATGCTGCCGCGTCATTGGCTATCCTCAACACCTCGGTTATCGCTCCTACAGTTTGCTTTCCTTTTCTAAAGCTAAACTGGTTTTTGGACAGGCTACCTGTTCGTTCCATCTGTTCATTGAGTTTGGTCAGTATGACCTATTCATACAGTTTCCCTCAACATCCTGATGGCTGATGGGCCTGTAAGTTACCGGTGACCCGGCCTGTCCATTACTCTTAGGAAACAAGATACACTTGGCTTGTTTCCACTCCAGAGGAAAAGCTCCTGTTTTCGCGACTCTATTATATATTGTTAATGTATAGTTCTACTAAACTGACACAATTTCTTTTAGAATTTCTGGTGGTGGAATTCCAGATCCTGGTGCTTTTTTACTCTTTATATTCTTACTTCCTGTTAGGAGCTCTTCAACGATAAAACTTAACTATCTATTTGTATCACAGTCACTATTATAGTTTATATCACGGTTTACATCACAATCCAAAGTCACTTTTGGATGAATAGGAAAGAGCTGCTGAGCAGCCTCATCCATTCATCCATTTCATCACTATCTTTCCAAAAATGTTCAAAGCTATTTCCAAAAATATCACCTTTCAATTTATCACACACGCTTTTCCAACATGTTCTCATTGCTCTCTTTATAGCGTTTCTAAGGTTTTTCTTGCTTGCCTTGTATCACTCCCAGAGCTGGTCGAGAATGTTCAGACTCCTACGTTCTTGCCCGGTATATGCCCGTCGTTTTTTGAGGCATTCGCTGCGCAAGTGCAATTTTTTCATTTCACCTGTACACTGGTTGTCCTCTTCTATGAGGTCTTTTTTTGGCATCGTTCTATTACAAATCTTGGTCAACTCGGTCGAGAAGCCTTTGGCCGAGATTTTGTCGGTATTTGCTTCGATCTTCTGGAGTTCACACCGCAGCCTACATAAGTTTATTTACATGCCATCCCATGCTGTTGCCCTTACAGTTGGGTGTGTGCTTTTCATTCCATATCTCGTAGGTTATATATCGATGATCACTGAGAGATTCTTTTTCATTCACTTTCCAGTTTATCACGTTAACATTTTCCATTACCATCGTTATATCGAGTATAGAAGTGTAGTTATTACATCAGAACGTTGGTGCCTCTCCAACATTTGTCACCATGAGGTTGTTTGCCTCCACCCAGTCTGTGATGATTTGTTCCCTCTTGTCTGACAAAATCACATGCCCCATTACGGAGATTTCGCGTTGAAGTTGCCAGCCATAATAGCTGATTTCTTGTTCTGCCTTGTTCGAGTTTCGATAGTAAGTAGCAAGTCTTCTAGTTTCTGCACCTCATATATTTATAAATATTTATATGTATGGGGAAGTTGGCTGGTTTTGGGCTAGCGGTCAGCAACAAAACAAAATGTTATTCGTCTCAATATTTCGTCATTTTTATGATGATGAATAATAGAACTAATATAGGATACAAACATGTTAAAATACAAAATCACAGAAAAATAATTATATACACTTACAAATAATGTCTGTGGTCTAAAACGTATGCATATAAATAATATTTTTGATCGATACGGGCCCAAACAGGAATTAAAAATATTTTAGGCACTAAGGTATTCCACCTGCAACCATCGATATTGAAAAGACTGGAGCAGTTTCAAACTGAATTTCAATGATTTGGTATTATTTGAGATGACAATAAATACTACTAAGACCACTAATATCTGATTTTAAGTTCATCGTGGTTTTATTTTGTCTTATATGGTACATCTCTAAAAACAGTCTTTTTGTGTACTTGTATGACCCTTACATTGTCGAAATCCATACTATGTCCAGTACTTTAACCAGTATCAAAAGGTTCTTAAGTACTTAAAAGGTTCCTTCAAAAAGGTCCTCTCCATTTTCGTCATATAATTCATATTTATGGATATATTCTCGATAACAAATTCATTAACTCCATATAGCCAACATTTTAAGACCTACAAACGTCATTTTTTCTGAAATATAAACAATTTCGTAAAACTATAATAAATTCTAGATTTTTTAATAATATAATAATTATAATATTTTTATATTAATATAATTTTTATATTATATTTTTATTTATATTTATATTTTATTTATATTTATATTTATATTTACATTTATATTTTAATATTGAAGTCGTTATTAACTAGATATCATTAAATAAATAATTGTTACGAAATTAAATGTTAATAAGTTACGAAATTGTTTATATTTAAGAAAAAATGACGTTTGTTGATCTTAAAATGTTGGCTATATGGAGTTAATGAATTTATTATCGAGAATATCTCCATAAATATGAATTTTATGACGAAAATGGAGAGGACCTTTTGTAGAATTTAATTTACTACAAAATTGCTCCTATATCTTTTTCTGAAATCCGTATACTTTAAGAAATATTTACAAAAAACGACTATTTTTTCAAAAAATGAACTTCGATCGTCCTGAACGATATATATATATATATATATATATATATATATATATATATATATATATATATATATATATATATATATATATATATATAATAATAATTGAAAAATCACAAAAATGTATTTTCATCTTCTAGATATATTGTGTAAAGAATATAAGAATAGGACACTGCTTTGCCATCGAATTTATTTTGTAAAATTTTGCAGAGTTCATGAGTAAACGCGTAACGACAATCCGGCAGCACAAATCCGGTCTTTCAGATTCGAGACGGAGCAAATCTGATTAGAACGTTAATAAGCCGACGTCGTGCCGAAGTGAAATTCAATACAAGAGATCATTCGGGCAGGTAATTGAAGTTAATCTTGCTGAAGCTACAAAAGTGAACATAGCGGCCACATTGGCTTCTTATAATGGGCAGTCTTTGTATGATTACACAATTGACCATTTACCTAAAAGGTTTCTATTTTAGAAGTTAAAGCGGATAGTCTCTTATATAGAGGAGTTTAGATTGATAATATTATTTTAGTTGTTAGGAGAAAAATTATAATCAGATTTTTTGGAGATTGAGGGCAATTTCCCCTGCTGTCAGATCTTTTTATTGATTCGCTGACCTGAATATTTCTCAAAAAGCAGCATTTATTTTTCTTGATATTATAAAACAATTTTAATTATTAGATATAACTTAATTAATTATTTCTTTAACTGAGGTAGCCGATACTAGGTAGAGGAGAAGTTGCCGATACTATATTAAAAAAACTTTTTATCGTGAATGAGAATAATTTTTTTATAATCATTGATTCAATTTATAACATCCATATGGTACGTCCACATCTGTTCAACTTTTCCGTTCAACGTGTCTTTCAACTTGCGTTATTGCATGTATTAGTGCATGCATCCTAGCGCAGAGTAAGACGCAAGCCTCCTTCCTGTCCATATGTTTTTATCAATTTCATTCAACATTTCTGGCGAGTTTAGTAAAGACGGTTTTTTAAAACTGTTTTAAACATTTTATTTTGCAACTGTGTAATTTCAGTTTCATGAATACATCTGTCATGTTAGCCGGTGTGAGTGCTGCTGTGTTGGTCTCTCATCAACGACTCTCATCAACGAGAGCACAGAAAATAAGGGAAACATACAGAAAATCTAGATGGAATATTTAGACTAATTACTACAATTTACTACATGAAAATATATACTAAAAAAAATATATATTCTTTACACACTCAATTTACAATGGTATTACTTTTTATTTCATTTAATCTAAAAGTCCTTCGTACCGTTAGGTGTAAGGTTGACAGTTTTCATTTTAGTTGACAGGTTCCATTTCTTCATGAGTTCCTGTCCAGTGCTAATTTTCTAGCCTTATTCCAATGACTTGTTCTTCCCATCTCGGTCGTGTTTTTGATTCACAAATTTGTTTTGCTAATCTCTCTTCATTCATTCTGTGGATATGTCCTAGCCAACTCAGTTGTCTCTCTTTTATAACAGCTTTTTCTATTGAGTTCCTTTCCAGTTAGTCCAAAATTAGACAGTAATGGAACACCATTACTGTCTAATTTTTTACTCGATCCCTTTTTGTAATTCCCTCAGTTTTGCGTAGGGATATCATTTCTGCAGCTGTAATTCTAATTTTGTTTCTTTTTTGTCTCACTACTTTCTGATACACCTGTGCTTTTACCTCTTTTTTTTTCGCCATTGGCTACTACATCAATTAAAATATTGAATGAATTTTCGTAATTAATTTTGATTTTTCGACTTTCTAATTTTGGATGGCTTTTAATGCTGTCTGTATCATTATCTTTTCACCGTTTTTGAACCTGTTGACTTAGTGGGGTTTTTTTCGGATGTACTTTATTAAACACTTCAGCATAACGACATACTTCAGCATAACTGCCTTTTCTGTCACCGTATTCAATAATTGTTAATATTTCAATTCTGTTTCAGTTAAATACATATTAATTTCATATAAAAATTGATAGAAATTTGAAATTTAAAAATGACGTTAAGAGTTGTCAAGTGTAATTAAATACTTCATCTGTCATCCATTGTTTGATAGCCTACTAAATGAAAAATATATTTACCCTAAAACAGACCGAAATACCTTTTGGTCATTTTTTAAAATCTATTTTGAATTCCGAAAATATGCTCTCTCTAACAATGCTAAATTCAAGTACTGTTATTTATCTTATTTAAAAAAAATCAACTTAGCCTAGGATTTCAAATATGCGACAAGAAAAAAAATGAAAATATCCAATGATGTTTGTGTACAAAATTTAATTAAGAAATCTCAAAGCATTCTTGAGATATTTGATCATCATCATCATTAGCCCGTGTCAATCTACTGCACTATGAACGGCTATTCAGTATGCTTCCAACTCTCGCGGTCCTGAGCTTTCCTCTGCCATTCGGGGCCAATATACTTTATGATGTCTTCAGTCCATCGTGTTTTCGGTCTTCTCCGGGGAAGTTTTAGGTCAAGCGGTATCCAGTCCAGGATCGCCCTGGTCCATCTTTTGTCCCATCGCCTCGTAACATGGCCTGCCCACCTCCGTTTTAATTGCTTTATTCTTTCAATGATGTCATTCGCTTTCGTTTGTTCCCTGATTCATGTGCAGGTCTTTCTATCCGATCTAGTAACTCCAAGCATGCATCTTTCCATTCCCCTTTGTGCTACACGAAATTTTTGAATTGACTGCGATGTGAGTCTCCAGGTTTCACTTCCATATGTCATAAGTGGCCGGACACGCTAATCAAAGACATTTCTTTTCAGGCAAAGTGATAGTCTGTTCTTAAGCACTATGTCTGTTCTTAAGCCTGCCAAATGCCTGCCAGCCACATTTAACGTGTTGTTCTACCTTTCGAACAGTATCCCCTTCCATAGGAGAATTCCAATGAATATTCTTTTCAGCAAATTTATTGAATATGGCCTGACTTTTCTTCTGGTTTATTTTTAAGTCAAATCGTTCTCCAGCTCTTTACTGCTCTTCTATGTGTCTTTAAAGATCCTCTGAGTCTTGTAAAAGAAGAACGATATAATCTGCGAATCTAAGATGGTATGTACCATTGATCTTTATTCCATCCTGCGCCCAATCCAGATTACGGAACACTTCTTTCAAGCAAGCAAGTACTGTTGTCAAAAAAACTAGTTAGTCTTGGATTTCAAATATGCGACATGAAAAAAAAATAGAAATATACCCAATAAGTCGCAAACGTTTCTTGATGTTTGTGTACAAAATATCATTAAAAAATCTCAAAGAGTTTTTGAGATATTCAACCGCTTCCGTTCATAATTGCGACCCATAATAGAGATTAATTGTTTTGGGAAAAACCGAAATGGAATATTGATTAACGAATTTTGAAAAAGTTATTGGAGGGGTGAGTAATCACATAAGACTAAAAAAGAAAAAATATCATTGTTAAAGGACTATGTAAAACTGCAAGCAAGAAGAAGTTCAAACCAAAGTCAACCAAAATGTGGAAGAAAATCTATATTATTTGATGCTCAAGAAGAAAATATCACATGTAGCCAGTTCCCTTAAGGGTCGACAATTAAAGTGGTGACAATTAAAGTGGTGACAATTAAAGTGGTCTTTCAAATTTGCGTAGGAAATTAAACTAAAGCATAATTTTGACAAAATATCCTATATGGCAGGTAGATACTGGTGTTTTGAATTCATACAAAGACATTTAAATATTTAATAGAGAAAATCTAAGTCAATGAATTACTATATTTAATGAAAATTACGAAAAGTGATTTTTGACAACTTGGCAACTCACCATATTGAAGAGGAAAACTCACCATGTTGATATTAATCACACCTTTCGTTGCTCAACCAATTAAAGATAATCATAATGTTACTGGTTCTTGGCTTTTAAACAATTTTTTTTTGTCATAAATGGAAATATTTAATTTTTATTCAGGCTTTCAGTGCTGTTTTCGACGTTATACTAAGATATCTTTACATATGATATGGAGACTGAAAGGGTAAGTTCACAATGAAATACTGAAATTAAATTAGGGTTCCTTCTGTTTTTTACATTCGTTTTAATGACTTTTATTTATATTATTTAATTCATGTAGGGAAAACAAATTAACGTGCCAAATTTATCAGAAGAAATATTCCTGCGTGTCCGTAAATAATCTACATGTAGCAACAAAACCAAGGGTAATAACAATAAGAAAGCTCTACAGGATCGTCTATTTTGCAGGATACGAATAATAATATTCAAGAAAGTGCGAATAGACAAGAATAAAATTCAACTATCAATTTGGAAAAGTCTTATACTTATGAAAGTTCTACAGGATAATCTAATTTGTAGATGGTCGAAGAGTACAGAAATTTGTATGATCAGTTGGATGACAATCAACTAGTTAAATTAAGGACTGTCAAAGCAGTTTTCCAATAAAATTGTCGATAATTGGGGTATATGGCCCGAATGAGGACGCGAGAGTTGAAGAAAAGGAAAATTTCTATAAACAACTGGAGGACGTAATATCAAATATAGGACCCTCTAGAGAGATCTTAATACTCGGAGACATATCATCGGAGACACATGCCAGAACGGGAAAGAAAACACAGAATTTAGTGGTTGGACCTCATGGAGAAGAGACACTGAATGATAATGGGGTAAGATTGATTGAACTATGTCAGCATCAATCATTAACAATAACGAATGGCTTTTATGCACATAAAAATATCCACAAATATACTTGGATCCAAAGGACCAGAAACCTAAAGTCGATAATTGACTATCTAATTATCAAGCAAAAATCAAGTATTAAAATACATGACGTCCGGGTATGCAGAGGAGCTGAATGCGGAAGTGATCACTATCTCCTAAAAGGAAAAATAATTTTACCAATATATAAGCAAACCAAAGGAAACAGCCATCGACAACCTGAAAATGAAAATCTGGAAAGCAATACAGATCCTCGATACAATCTATCAAGCCTAGAAAATGAAAGTACGAGAACCTTATATAAGAATAGACTAGATGGAAGATTAATAAAGGTTCCCGAGAATAGTTCAACTGAATCTCTACTTAAAAATGTAACAGAAGGAATACACCAAGCAGCCAAAGAATCCCTAGGAATTAAACAAACATATCCCAAAGCTAGGAAGTACTGGTGGAACGATCAACTACAACAAATGAAGAACAAAAAACAAAAGCTCCATGAAAAATGGATGAGTTCAAAGAGGCAAGAAGACAGACAGAAATACAAAGAAGCTACATCGATATTCAAACAAGCTGTGGTTCAAGCAAAGAATCAAATTTGGGAAAACAAATGCCAAGAATTAGATGGATATATAGATGGGCGTAAATCTAGTGAATCATGGAGATTTATAAAGAGTCTAAGGTCACAAACGAGAAATGAAATAAATATAAACCCAATTACAGCCCAACAATGGGAGGAGCACTATAAATCACTTCTGACAGAGCAAAGAACAGAATATATGAACAAGTCTCCCAAGAAAATCCGAATTGTTGGAGAACCCATAGCTCTTGATCTGGACAGGACAAAGAAAGCCATATACTTATTAAAAAATGGTCGGGCCGCAGGCCCGGAAGGTATCCCTGCAGAACTAATAAAAAATGGAACGGAACAACTTTTTAAGATCCTGACAGAAATTTTCAACCGATGTTTAAATGGGGAACCAGTTCCACAATGCTGGAAAGAAGGCTGGTTTACATCTATACATAAAAAGGGCAACAAAAAGAACTGCAACAACTATCGAGGTATAACGGTGACGAGTACATTAAGTCGACTTTATGGAAAAATATTAAAGGATCTCATATGTGAAGAATATAATCCCTACGAATCTGAAGAAAAAAACGGCTTTGAGGCAGGTAGATCAACAATAGACAATATTTTCTGCCTAACACAAATTATTGAAAAGAAGGCAGTGCGGTCACAAGATGTACACCTACTTCTAGTAGATCTAACAAAAGCTTACGATACGGTCCCTATTGTGAAACTATGGGAAGTCCTAGAGAAATCTAATATTAATGTGACTATTACAGATGCCATTAAGGAATTCTATAGAAACACAACATCTAGAATAAAAATGGGTAATAAACTTTCAAAAGGCTTCAACGTAACTAAAGGCTTACGCCAGGGATGTTCTTTGTCACCCTATTTTTTATATACATCGATGAAGCGCTGAGGTTATGGAAACGGAAGTGTAATGGCATGGGAATAACAATAGAGGATACAACTCTATATACATTACACTACGCTGATGATCAGGTGGTGATCGCCCAGGATAAGGAAGACCTGGAATATATGGCGCGGAAACTATTCGAAGAATACAGGAGATGGGGATTGCAAATTAACACAGAGAAGACACAATATTTGAACATTGGACAAGAACAACTACCAGGAGATCTGATTCTGGACAACGAATATATCAAGTGCTGCGAGGAATACGTATATCTGGGCTCAAGACTCAACAAGACTGGCCGAAACAACGAAACAATAAAAGACAGAATAACAAAGGGAAAGAAGGTTATAGGAGCATTGAACTCAATATTATGGCAAAAAAATATTAGAGCACAGACAAAAAAGAAAATCTATAATTCTATATTACAACCCACACTGATTTATGGCTCGGAAGTATGGCAGCTGACAAACAAGCAAAAAAACAGCCTACTTGCAGTGGAAATGGATTTCTGGAGAAGATCGCCAGGTAAATCTAGACTTGAACATGTTAGAAATGAGGACGTCAGAAATTTAATGAGGGTAGAACACACAATAATTGATGACATCGAAAGGAAACAACTAGGCTGGTATGGACATGTGAGGCGAATGCCAAGGGAAAGACTACCTAAAAGGATTCTGGAGTGGATGCCTACGGAAAGGAGGAAAAGAGGAAGACCGCCCATAACATGGTTGCATGGAATAACAAAAGCTATGTCGGCAAGGAATCTCTCGGAGGATGACTGGGAGGATAGAAATAACTGGCGATTAGGAACCCAAAGGCGGATAGCGCTATAAACGGGATATATGATGATGAAAGCAGTTTTCCATGAAATCAAAACAAACATCTTAAGGAGCATGCAAAAAAAAGAAAAATAAAAAAACAAACCTACTATCGAAACAAAAAGTAAAGAAAATGGCATATTTCTTTGCATTAAAATATTTCTTTTTCCTCAGGATTTTGGTACATTTCATCTATTAATTGAACATATGTTATTTGATATTGTATGTTTAAACATAGGTTAGAAATTTATCAAAGGCACTGAATACTGATGGTAGGTTGACAGTGGTTCCAGGATATGTTGTGGTACATAGTGGTTTTCTAGTGGGTAGACCTTAACAGGAGAGTCCCACACTTCGACTGAAAAAGTTTTCCACTCAAAAAAAAAATGGTTTAGGCGCCTTCTCTTATTTGGGAAATCTTTGACTGGTCATGCATTAGAGTTAATTGGCAGCCAGATTTATTTCTATTTGCAAATCTAATTTGCGAGTCTAATGTGATTGTCAAACATGGAAGGCGAAAAATCGCCATCGTTTTAAAAATACTGATAACTTTAATTAAATCAATAATGTAGTATGGGTGGATTAATTTTGAAAATATTTTAGTTTTAGTGTGGTGGTTTGAAGATTCGGTGTGGTTTTAAAAGTATTGCAAACATTAATAAAAGCAATCAAACTATTATATAATCAAGCAAATATGTATATAATTTTGGGTAGTGATTGTTTTTGTTCTGAATTGATTATTAATGTAGTTTACATATTAAAATCTACTGTAATACATTATCCTAGTTGGTGGAAGTTTTATTATGTATATTTAACAGTGTATTTTTATTGAAATAAAATTAGTGATTTAAACAGTATGTATTTATGTTTTTCATTAATAATCAAGGTAACTGTATAAGATTTACTCCGAACTTTATGTTCTGCACATACCCGTCTTTTTACAGTGCAAATACCATTTTTGCGGTTAAATTGAACAAAACCTATAGCCTTGTCACCGTAAGTTTCTCCTGACACCCTACAAATAGTTTAATTATATTTAATAAAAATATTTTATTTCTTATTTACATTTACATTATTATTATTTTTTTAAAACTCACATTGATGCTTTAGCACCTCGAACTTCAGCTGAATTGAACTGAACGTAATTTTTGAGAAAATCTGTGACCATAAAAATATCCACAGCAAGTATATTATCAGAATTATCCTTTATAAATCCTTTGTCACGCATTACTGAACTAAATTAGTAACCAACAATATTTTACTTTGCACTTTCTTTATTTTTTTATTTGCACACTGAAAAACCCAATTATGATTGTTACATTAGTTTTGATAGCAATTCGCTATGTTGCTAGAGTGAAATGACACAGTTGTCCCTTCCATCAATTATCACATAGTTCACGTCATAGGAATTCATTAGATTTAGCATATTTTGCTTCGTTTAAAAGTGCAGACAATAGATAATGCGACTTGTATATCGCTGAATGTCAGAATATGATTCAATCCAATTCTAAAACTAAACTATGTTCTATTTATACAACTGCACCTAATGAAGAGTGTAAAAATCATGAACCCTGAAGTTAGCTTAAGTTAACAGAGCGTTACATTAATAACCGAAAAAGTTGATTGAACAGAATAGATCCTTTATCCCGGTTCGTGGATTTCTTATATGTTTCTGCTATATTACGCATCCAAACATTTTGATAGAACTTAAAAATTCATGTTATGTAGGCATTTTAAATGGAACACCCTGTATTTTATAGGGGATTTCAAAAGAGCAATAAATTCTGCATCTAAAAGTATTAAGTGATGATATACCTATTTTTAAGCGTTTTTGACTTATAAACAAAAAACAAAATAATGCAATTAAAGCAAAGATAACAGTTCATTTTATTTTAGTAAGCAATAACACAAAATTAAAATTAGAAAGATAATTCTACATACAACACAACATTCTAATATGGACCCCTTCCGTGACGGTTCTTCTTATCGCAATAGGATCTAAGGTTGCGAATGCTTGATTCACCCGATGTTTTAACTCATCTCTAGTGTTCACTGGCCTGGGTGTTAATTGTCTTTTACAGTACCCAAAAGAAGAAAGAAATCAAGGGGTTTAAATCGGGTGATCTTCCGGGCGGCAAATTCCACAGACCCAAACGTCTAAACCACCGGTCTTGGAATAGTTCACAGAGTTGCTTGCTTACTTCTTCTGTACAGTGTGCCGGAGCACCATCAAGCCAGTGGAGGGTTTTCTGTCAAATCCTTTACTACTGTTGTTACTATTTCTAAATACTTTCGTGAAATTAACTGTTCATCGTAAGTAAAATATCGCATTTGTTTGTCCATGATTAAACAAAAAACATTAAAACTAAATTACTTTTGGAATGCGTAATCCTTGGTAAAATGAGGATTTTTATTGGCAGGGAAGTGACAATTTCGTCTGTGAAAAATCCCTTCTCTCAGTCCAGATTACTTTTTGTAAAAAATGTGGATCTTCCTGAAAATGAACTAATACATTTTCAGAAAATTCCACTCTTTCAAGGCAGTCGTCTGGCTTGAGAAACGCTTTAGAAAAGCTTTAGAAAATTTGTAAGTGCGCATGCCGTTTTTTTCAGTATTCTTTGTATTGAGGAAAATGATATATGCAGCTCGTCTTCAGCTCTTCTAACAGAATATATATATATATATATATATATATATATATATATATATATATATATATATATATATATATATATATATGCATGGAAATAAGTCGGAATGCTATCTCGTTATCTCCATCAGATGATACGGCTTGGTCAAATTCCGGGGTGCCTTCGAAAAACCAAAAGTTTTAAAATTTGTTTGAATCCGTCAAAATTTGTTTTTATTCATTCGTAGTAAATTGGGATACATTGCATTAGATTGTCTGTAGGCGCGGTCGATAATTTTGTCACACTGTCCATATAAAATAAATAAATTCATAATCACTGCATTCGACTAGTTAATTCCTTCCATTCTTTCCTGAGATAATTACTTACTTAAATATGCTAATTATGAATTATCAAGCTAATAATATCAAATACATTTTCATAATATTTGTTTAGAAGTAATGTCAGCCTAGTCGACCGTGGCCCACTACTAAAATAAACCAATATCTTTGTACTCATTGCATTATTTTGGTTTTTGGCTTATAAGTCGAAAACCGCTAAAAATAGGTATATCATCACTTAACACTTTTAGATACAGCATTTATTGTTCGTTTGTGCTCCATTATAAAATACGAATGTTCTCCTTAAAATTCCTACATAACATGATAACATTTTTAAGTTGTATTAAAAGCGTACTATTTTGTAAACACCCTGTATTCGATTAATTTTTATGTCATTATCATATAGCAACCTATTAAGGAACCGTATTAAAAAATTCTGATATCTAGCTATGCTGGTTGTAAAAAGAAATATTTTTATATTCAGAGATGTTTCTTGCCAAATTTTTTATTTCCGAAATTGCTCAAGTTAGGTATAGCATATTTTATGTAAAAACGTTTTAAAAGAAATTTCGTAGAATATAAAAATGTAATATTATATAGGGTATTCAATTAAAAAAAAACAAAGTTGGTATCAGCTACGAGTAGATTTGGCAACACCGTAGCACATGTTGTTTCGAAGATGTGACATTAACAACATTTTATTATCAAAAAGTACATGTAAAGTTGCTGAATCTACAATAAATGTTCGAAATGATTTCCTCCAGCCTTGATACAAGCATTCAATATTCTCGTCATTGACTGCTTAACTCTTTCAAACACACCAGAGTCGTTTTTAATTGAGTTACACCCAGCAATTATCTGATTTCACAAATCATCCAAATTCTTCAATGGAGTAGCGTAAACTAATGACTTCAGATATTCCCAGAAGAAATAATAGAAATACCAATCCAAGTAGATAGTCACCTACAATTCCAACCCCAACATTCAACGAGAACTGATGTTGAAAACTATCTTCGCATATCTCATGCGGATTTTCATCAGCCCACACATGGTTATTATGAAAATTCCTTATAGCGTTTCTTGCGAAAGTGGCTTCATCGGTGAAAAGAATTTGTGTCAGGAATAGAGGGATGCAACGTAAAGTTTGCAATATCCATTGACATAATGCAATGAACGCGTTGAATGTGGTATGGTAACAACAAATTGTCCTTAAGAATTTTCCAAACTGTCCAGTGACTCACATTCAAAGTATTTGTAATTTTTCGCGTAGAACTACCAGGCTCTTCCGCTATCATGTCCAGCACATTCTGTTCCAATTGTACCATTCTTACAGTCAGTGATCTTCCTGACCCTTCAGTTCGTTTCAATGTGCCTGTTTCACGAAGAAGTCGATGAATGTTTTCCAAGATTTTTCGGTCAGGGACATTACGGGCTGGAAATCGTTCACTGTGCAATCGCCTAGCTTGTAATACATTGCCATCAGCAAGTTCATACATGAAGTGCATATCAGTCATTTCGGCGTTTGTATATATTATGATAGAGGACTTCACTCACTATTTAAGACACGTCAAATAGCCAAACGTCACTCAATCTATGTAAACAAATGCGACCGATGAAATCCACTTACTAGATAAAACAGCCGTTCCAAGTGATCGAGATCAAAAATTTTTTGTAGTTAATAAACTCATTGACGTACATGACGTACACCCTACTTTTATTTACATTAATGATTTCAACAAATATCGAATATGGTTGTCGCAAATTTTGTTCGCACTGTATCTTCGAAACAAAGGGGTTTTTCAAAAATCATCATAGGACAAAATATTCTTAAAATAGGACAAGAAATAACCTCTTGCATTTTTGCCGCATGTTTACCTAACACCCTGTATATATTCTACTATCATGAGAGCGTCCTTATATTGTCGATTTACATTCACTAGAGCGTCTCGGTGTTTAAAGCGTCAGTATATTGACGCTCTATGCACCTCCCATGTAAAAATTTGTCAGGTGGTTTCTTATGGTCAACCAAACGTACTGTAAAAATTTCAGAAAGACGTTTTAAGATGGGTTTATATCAAAAATAAACTTCCTGGCGTATATTTTTAGTTTACAGTATTAGCCGCTTGAGGCGCTGCATGGTCTGATGTATATAGGTGTATACGTTTACGTCAAGCAATTTTTCGCGTTTAGAACGTCAGTATGAGTTGACAACATAATAATTCCTTAGAACGACGCTCTATACACAATATATGACTTTTAACAATATATGATTTTGTTGAGGTTAATTTCTTCTGTGCATTTGTTTGTAGGGTAAATATATATGCGAAATTGTGTTACTGACACTATTATATCTTATATTGCGTTACTGATACTAAGTTATGGGTGACCGGATTTTTAAAAAATTTAGCTCGGAATATATATTACGTGAAATAGCTAAGCTATTTGAAGACTATTTTAATACAATGTTTGCCAGGTAAATTCTAAGAGTAGGACATCTCGTTAGATTTGCAATATGCTTCTTTTGCCAGTACCGTGTAAATTGCAAATTCGCGATATCACTTCGTTAGGTGATATTTCAAAGGATTGTGAAACAAACAACATAATATCAAATAATTATACAGCTAATCACGATCCAGAAGAAACTTATGGGAAATATGATTCAAAAAAGTAAATATGACAAGACATTAACATTAGCCTTTATGAAGATTTAAAGCGTATGTCGCCCAATCAACAAGTATTCAGTTAAAAGATGTATTTTAAAACCGTTTTCTTACCGATATCTTGTTTCGTTCAAAGTTTATTATTTTAATATGTAGTGGTGTTTTCATTTATCAAATATTCATAAAAATGAAATAGAAACGGTATCTCTCTTATAAAAAAATCATATTAATATGACTGTATATTGCGTGATTCTACTTTTTCATATCAAGCAAGTAGACAGGTCTCGGGATTTTTACATTGAAGAAGTGAATGGTTATAATAAGAACGTTATAGATAAACTAATTAGAAAACATAAGTTCAGAAAATTATTGAAAGAATCTTCGACTTTTCAAAAGGATCAGAACACAAAGAAATTCATTGTAATACCATTTGATGCCCAGTTGACAAGAGGATTAGACAAAATTTTGAAAAAAGTGGACATTAAGGTGGTGTACAAACCATATAATAAATTAAGAGAAATTCTGGGCAATCCAAAGGATAAAGTAGAGCAGCATGAAAAGTCGGGGATATACGAAATTAGTTGTCAAGACTGTGATCGAAGGTATATTGGGCAAACAAAAAGATCCATATTGACAAGATATAAAGAACATATTGCCCACATTAGATATGGGAGAAATGAAAAATCTTGTATTGCCCAACATGCAATCGAACATGACCACAGTATAGATATTAGTAATTTAAGACTAATTAAAAGTGTTACTAATAATAGGGCTTTGGATGCATATGAAAGCATTCAAATAGAAAAATGTAAGGAAATCATGAACCGAGATAAAGGACCGATTCCTTTCAGTCAACTTTTTCAATTATTAATGTAAGGCTTAGTACACTTCACGGTTCATGATTTTTACACGTTTCGTTAGGTATGGTTTTCATATAAATAGAACATAGTTTAGTTTTAGAATTAGATGGTTAGCGAAAACGTGCGTCGAGCAGTTCAAAAAAGTGTTTTGGTGTTTAGTGGTAAATCTCTTCAAGTTTAGTGCATCACACCAAAGGTTCCAATAGAAGAAAGGAAGAAAAACCTCCTATTAATGTACATTATATATATTAATAATCCCTGGTTTAATGGGTCTTTCTCTTCTGCTTATTTCCATTCTAGTTCCTGTTTCTAAATCTGGCAAATCTCAATTTTTGACCTTGAGCTACCGCCTCATTTCTTTCTCTGATCATGCTAACAAGATCTTTCAGTGAATGGTCCGCAGATTGTCTTAGTTATTAGAGCAAAATAATCTGTTGAACCCTCACTTACGATGCCTATCACTGTCCTTTCTGTCTTTTCAGATCAACGTTAGATCATATTGTAGATTTATATATAAATATCAAAACGTCCTTCTCTAAAGGCAATCATCTGATCGCTGCCTTCATGGACATAAAGTCTGCCTTCGACACCCTCTTGAGATATGGTATCAAATATCTTCATCTCCATAACATTAGAGAATACCTTATACTTTATATCAAAATATTTCTCTCACAGTATATATTTAGTAATTAACGGTTAGCTCTCATCATACCATAGCTCGTAATCATATTTAACTGTTAGCTCTCCACCTCATTCCCTTTGAAAAACGGTGGCCTTCACGGCTTAGTCTTGAGCTCCACTCTGTAGCTTGGCTAACTCCGGCTAGCTTCGATAGAAATTTCTCCTACATATCTCCATTTACCACTTTCTTTCTTGCATTCAGGAACAAGGCGCTTCTATTGGCTTCCTCTGGGTCCCGGGGCTTAAGGACATTTGAGGAAACGATCTCGTAGATCATGAGACAAGGCTTGCATCGCCAGATGGCCCACCTTACAACCTTTGCCTCTCCCCTCTGGTCTATCTCATTGTACGGCATAAAATCTGTTATGTAGTCTGATACTGTGCGCTACTGCTTGCTGATTTTAGAAATAGACTTTATCTCGTCCTTTTCTGAGATTGTATCCGTAGATATTACAGAGCTATTGTTCCGCTTTCTAGGACAATCATCACTCATGCATTATATCTAGTTTACCTAAATTCGTTGCAACTTATTTTAATCCAAATATATTTACTCTTAGTCTTCAACTGTTATGTCGCAATATGCAGCACTTTATTTATTTAATCCTTGTTAGTTCATTCTTTTATATTTTTCTATTCTTCTAATCTTGTTTATGTATCCAGTCCATTTCCACCAACCTTTACTTATTGTATATCCCAATGTTTTGTTTATACATTTTATTTATTAATATTTTCTATTTATTATATTTCTATTTTCCTCTGATTTTATACGTAATCTAGAGCTTATGCACATATGTTCAATTATTTTGCCATACACTCCACTTCCGTCACCCTGAACTTAGTTCTTTACTGCGTGCTTCGTCTTCATTATAATTGACATCATTCCCTCTTTCTATTCGATTGTGGGTTTTCGCCCCTAAATAGAGAAACAGAGATCTAAAACACAATAAAAGTCAAAACGGAGACAAATTTCTCAGTGATTTTTTTCTGTGATAAATTTGCCTAACGAATATAAATTTAAAAAAATATATTATTTTTTAAATAAATACAAACTTTTGAACTTTTTGAACGTTTCGGGAGGTTTTCTCCACCCGTTTTCAAAACGAATCTAAAAAATCCCGTATCCGTCTTTATCTCCGTTTTGTTTTTTGTTGTATTGTTTTTAGATCGTGGCGAAAAACCCAAAAAAGAGAAAAAATGTTATCCCCTCTTTATTAATATTCTCTAAATGGCCATTGATACCGACGCTCTCTCTATCTTTTTAAGAAAAATTTGTATTGCTGCTGTTCGAAGAGGAGGTGCGTTCTCACCCACGGAAACAAATCCGTCGCCAACTGCGCCTTGTAACCGATGTATAACACGATTTAAAATTCCCTTTATATACCCAGCACTAATGACTCTTCTATCCAGAACCAATAGAGATATCCGTATATCCTTCATAATACCACCCCGAAACATTATGCTCCCACGTTTAAATGTTGGGCTTGTCGACCTAGGGCTCTCCAATTTAATATTCTATGTGAATCTGAAACCAAGCCAATTGTCGTCTTATCGGAGGACATCACGTTATTCCAGTTAGGACTACGATCCACATTTTTTTCGTTTTCGAGCTTAATGCAATTTTAATTTTTTTGTTGAAGGGTTAATTTGAGAACCCATAAAGGTCTTCTGCGATGCAAATTTATCGCTTTCAGTCTGCGTGTTATTGTTTGTCATAAAACATTTACTCCTTCAAGCCTAACAAGCTCGCTTGATATATCACTTGCAGATTTCAGACGATTTTTTCCAGATATCATTGATATCTGCCGGTCTTGTGCAGTTGTACATCATTTTCTACGACTTCTGAGGCGATCCATTACGTCATTTGTCTCTTGGAATTTTTTCCGAATTTTCAATACAGCACTTAGGGAAACACCTAAATTTCCGCGATATCACTTTGTTTAAAGCCCTGTTATAACAAAAGAGTTACTTTTGATCTGTGAAAATGAGACGTCATTTTTAAACGGATTGGTTTAAAATAGAAAAAGAACTGAACAAATGGATAAATATCAGGATTAAAGGAGTGCGCAAAAATTGAAAAACCTTTGTTACCACCAAATCAATGCTTATATTATTTTTATTTAAAAACAGTCTAAAAAAATATTCATCACAATTTTTAAAGTACCGTACGCGTAGATATCCTATTTATAAATATTCCAAACTTTTGGTCGTATGTAAAATAATTTTTAGAACTTTGAATGATGGACAATCAAGAGGGCAAGCAGAATTCAAGCAGGTAAATTTAGTACAATGGATCATATTCAGATTGTACAGCAGGCGATAGAAAGGCACGACGAATGCACCATGCCACTGTGCTTGGCTTTTATCGGCTATGAAAAGCATATGTCTCATTCCCAAAGCAGGCCATGATGGATGCATTGCTTAGCCAAGGTATAGGCAGAGCCTTTGTAAACTTATTAGGATCGATATATGATGAAGCTACCGCGACACTACGCTTAATGTAGTATGAGGTGTATAGCAGGGTGATGTAATATCGGCTGTCTTTGTTCTCAACCTGCATTGAAGGAGTATTCTGTAATCTGGATTGGGAACAGGATGGAATAAATGATCAATGGTGCATACTTAAGCCATCCTAGATTAGCAGCTGATATCGTTCTCTTTTCGCAAGATACAGATGAGCTACAGAGACACATACAAGAGCTGTAAAGGGCTGAATAACCGTTTGGTTTGAAAATAAACCTGAAAAAGAGGCACATTATGTTCAATAAATTTGCTGAAGACAGAATAATTTCTATTTTAGGAAGGGATTTGATGGTTGATGACTACAGATATTTTGGGCAATGAATTTCAATGGGGGGATACCCCGGGAGATGGCATGGCGTGCTAAATGTGGCTGGCAGGTATTGGGCAGTATCAACGTTGTTTTTAAGAACAAACTGTGTGCCCGTTATGAAATACGGAAGTAAAACCTTCGGGTACCACAGTCGGGTACAAGACGTCGTAGAAAGTCCTGCACATGCATCAGAGGACAAACGAAAGGGGCAAGCCATATAGCGAGGCGATGGGGCGACATTCATAGAGTGGATACCGCTTGATCGCAAACGTCTACGAAGAAGATCGAGAGCACGTTGGATTGAAGACTGAAAATCGTATATTGAATCTGATTGGCAGAGGAAAGCTTAGCGCCGTGAGAGTTTGAGGAATGCTAAAGAGGCATTCACCCTGCAGTAGATGGGCTGATTGTTTGCAACGTTCTAAATACTTTATTATTCGTTCATATATAAGAGCATTAATTCGTGAATGTTCGTTCTTATAGAGTTTTCCAATAAGAGTATCAGAACTTTGAACGGTGAAATGTAAATTTCACTCACAGACTGCTGTGTTCAGTACATTGTGTCAAAGATACATGATTCAACAGCAACACAGAAATTACTGAAGTTGTCTTAATGGTGAACGCGATATGAATATGCTAATAGATTCTTTGGCCTGAACTAATAAATCTCGCCGGCTTGTCACCCGTCCTCCTGCAACGGTAATGACATTGGTCACTAAGACCATGCGATTACATGCCCTTGGCCCTTCATTATTTTTTGTTGGATTGCGGTAAATTTCAAAATAAAACCCCGAACAATTTTGACCTTAAACCAAACATTCAGGCCACTATTGAAAATATGCCGCCCGACGTATCTGAAAGAGTGATTCAATCAGACGAAGCCGAGGGGAGGATTTGAACCACATTATTTTTAAAGCATAATGACATTGTTTGTTCTTCAAGATAAAATAAAAATTTTCATATATAATAATTAACTGTATTATTAAATACAGATAGTACGACTAAGACGAACTATGTCTCGTTCGATTACTAGGAGGAAAAGTTCATCCACATCCTAAGACCGGTTTCGTTACTTAAAAACTCTTTAGTTAGGTTCGAATGTTTTTCTCTCGAATTAATCGAATCAGACTGTTGTCTTTAATTTTGAACATCAGACAATTTAGGTGTAGACCGGTTTCGTTATTTAAAAACTCTTTAGTTAGGCTCGAATGTTTTTCTCTCGAACTAATCGAATCAGACTGTTGTCTTTAATTTTGAACATCGGACAATTTAGGTGAAGGTTATACAGTAACGCCACCTAGAGGTCAGCGTGCTACTAGCATACTCAAAGAATCATTTAGAAATGTTACGATGTATGGATTGTCTTGGTGTATTATCTTTATCACTATCTATATTGGGTAACTATATTCCTCTTTTAGATACCTAAGTTGCTAAGTTACCTACGAATGATCACGAAATACCTACGAAATATCACTAGCATTAGTGTTACGCACCATAGTTTCTACACAATGAATATGCTTTGAAATTGCATTGAAATTCTACGCAAAAATGGTTCCGAAAAACATTGCTCGGGATAAAAAGGACAATAGGAGGGAAACATGTCTCGACTTTTTCAGGCGGATTGAAAAAGTCCAGACTAGTGACGAGTCTTGGATTTTTTTAATACGACGTGATAACCAAAGGACAGAGCTAGAAACCGCACACTCCAACTTCACTATTGCAATATGAGCAAATCAAAGATCACCCACCTATCAAAAAAGGAAATGCTGATTTACTTTTTTGATGGCATCGTCCTACGTCATATGTTATCATTAGGAATTTGTTTCTCAAGGCTAAATGTTAAACCAGCATTTTTACCGAGAAATTTGTGAAATACTTATATATAAACTTATAAAAAGGGTCATTCATGTTAGACCGAACATTAAGACAACTTGGGTGGCTTATCAACCAGCGATTTTAATTAAAAAGTTTTTGGCAAGTAAAAATAACTGGGTTCTCAGACTAGAATCCTTGTGACTAGATTCTTTGTGACTTTTTTTCCATGATTGAAAATTCATCCCAACGGATACTATTTTCGGGATAATAAAGAAGGCGACACAACTATTTGTGTCCAATACTGCTATGAAGAGTGGACAAACCCTCTCCAGCCCTGTCTCGCGATCCAAGGTGACTTGGGGAGACTATTTTGAAGGAGACAATATCTCATTACTATATTTACATACCTTGTGCACTAAATATATACAGGTTAAATTATGGTGTGCTGTTTTCGAGTAAGTGACTATAATTTCTCGAACTATAATTGAAGTCGAGTTCTGTAAATTAATGATATTAAAGACAATAATAATACATCCTCATTTTTCATGTTTAATATTAATAATACACTACACTATTGCATTGCGATCAAATTCGTTTGATAAAATTTCGAAGAGTTCGTAAACAGATCCGAAATGACAATCCGCAAGCACAAATCCAGCCTTTTTTGGTTCGAGATGGAGCAAATCTGATTAACTCATTTATAAGACGACTTCGTGCCGAAGTGAAATTTAATATGGGAGATCATTCCGACAGGTAATTAAAGTAAATCTTGCCGAAGATATAAAAGTGGCAAAAGTAAAGCTGCATTAGGTGTTAAACATAATTTTTATCTACATTTTTTTTCTTGAAAAATTTATTTGTTTTAACAAGAAAATTATTTTAATCAAAACATTTTTCATACTTTTCTATATTTTTTTTAATATTTTTGTCAAAAAGATAAAAAGATCTTTGTCTTTGTCAAAATTTGTCACACTATCCAGCGTGACGTGTGTAAAGGGTTCATAATCTTCCCATTCGTTTTGAATTTTTCCCACAACCCTAATTCTAAAAAAATGAGAAAATTCCCTAAATAAACAGTTTCTATCGCCTAAAATGGGCATTATTCCCATTTCCCGCCATTCCATTATTAGGATATAAAAGAAAAATGGATTAAACAACAAACTATATACATGCAGCACTCAAAAAAAAATTAAAAGATTATGATATGTCTTAAAGAAAGTAAATTAACGGTTTTATCAAAACTAAACCTAATAAAATTAAAATAGTACCTTACACTCTACACCGTAGTTGATATAATCAATTGCCTTATTATATAAATGCTGTGGTATGATATAGCTACGTAGATTTTGAACCATCAATACCGCTGCTCTATAAAAGATGTACCCTTCAACTGTTCAGGTTGAGTTTTAAAATTGTTGTGGCTATCAGCTATAGTAAATGAATCATTTATAAGAACCTGAATTCATAAGAACGATATCTGTGGTAATGTATTTTGTGTAATGTGAATTGTGTGTCAGTTTGACCTTATTATAATGGGAATGAAAAATAAGATGACCATATCAAGGCTGACTTTCATACAATATTAATTCATATTAATTTATATAAATCTTATCCTTTTAAATAGATATGGTGGGGCTCCTAAACTCCTTTTTTAGTGATAGCTGATTGACGTAATCGTCATAGATGGCGTAACAGTGCTATTGTGACCAATAATGTTCAATGGGATCCTATGGTAAGTAATACCTCGTTTGAAAGGTATTTAAACGTCCTATTCAACAATACTAATTTTGTTTGGGTTCAAGGTAGCTTTGATGAAAAAAATAAATAAATACTAAATTTTCAGTTTAGCGTATAATTAGTATAGATTCACAAGTTCGCCTCTGGACAGTTATCAAAAAAGTTGGTTTCTATTTTTGAATATTTACTTGAATTCTTTTTGCATGAAACGTTTGAGTTTCTAAATAAACACAATGTTACTTACTTTAGAAGACAAGGTTGCTATCTTAATGCTTGGTGAGTGCGGAAAAAATTTTCATGCTGTGGAGCACTTTTTTAATGAAAAGTATCCCGGGCGCCCTATATCGATGACTTTTTGAGGGAGCTTCTTCATAAATTTGAAGCAACATTGTTAAAGATGCAAAACGATCTGGCAGACCAAACTAATGACAAAGAAACTGACATAATTGCAGATATGATAGTAAACCCTACTTGTTCTACAATCCAAGTTGCATCTACCGGTAAAGTTACTCAAAGGACAGCGCACCGAGTGTTGAAAAAAAATTCACCTCTATAAATTAAAAATGGTGCATCAACTTTCAGATGACGATTCTAATCGAAGACTGCAATTCTGTAAAAATACGACCACTAGAATTGATCAAGCGCCAAATTATTTAAAAAGAATTTGCTTTAGTGACGAAAGTAGTTTCTACCTCAATTGAAATGTGAACACTCAAAATGTAAAGTATTGGAGTGATACAAATCCTCACGTGTTTAGTGAGAAACATACACATTTTCCAGAAAAAGTAAATGTCTGGGCAGGTGTCCTGGGAAATCACATAGTTGGGCCTATATTTTTGAATAGCAAATTAACCGTTAAAGCGTACCTGAATATAGCGATTGAACCGCTAATACTTGAAGACAATACGATGAATTTGGTAACTTTGCTTACATCTTTGGATTTTTTTTCTGTGGTAGGTACCGTAAATCTAAACTATATGTTACCTAACACCTGACAGTATAGATGTTTTAAGACAACGAATTATTGAACAGTGTAGAGCAATTTCCGCTGAAACATTTGGACGAGTGCGAGAAGAGTTTACCGATAGGATGTTTTACTGTCAGGAAATAGGTGGAGTATATTTTGAACATTTACTTGTGAATAAACATAACATGACATAAAAAAATAATTACATTTACATGTGTGTAAACTTGTAAATCTTTTAGAATTTTTTTATTTTATACGTCACAACTATCTTGAACCCAAACAAAATTAGTATGCTTGAATAGGTCTTTTAAATACCTTCCGAATGAGGTGTCACGTGCCATACGATCCCTTTGAAAATTATTTTTTACAATGGCACTGTGGCGCCATCTATGATGATTACGTTATCAGCTATCACTAGAAAAGGAGTTTACGTTCTATCATTTTCACATTTCAAATTTTATTACTTTAAGTATAACCGTTCAAAACATAGAGAATATATATATATATAATATATATATATATAAATATATATATATATATATATATATATATATATATATATATATATATATACATATATATATATATATATATATATATATATATATATATATATATATATATATATATATATATATATATATATATATATATATATCATCATCATCATCATCATCATCATCAGCCCGTATCGATCCACTGCAGGATGAAGGCCTCTTCAGCATGCTTCCAACCTTCACGGTCCTGGGCTTTCCTCTGCCACTCGGGTCCAATATACTTAACGATGTCATCAGTCCATCGTGCTTTCGGTCTTCTTCGCGGACGTTTGCAATCAAGCGGTATCCACTCCAGGATTGCCTTGGTCCATCTGTCGTCCCATCGCCTCGCTATATGACGCTTCTGACAATCTCTAACATTTGGGTACGCGTCCTGCACACTGTGCCATCTTCAGGCTTTAAAGCATATATTTGCGTTCTTTTGTTTCTCAGCTTCTGTTTAGCTTTGTTAATTCCTTTGTTTTCTTCCAGGGTTTTTTGCACTAGCTGCATATTGAATCCTCTCAGATACGTTTTCTTATAGTTTTGCAGAGCTCAGTGTACTCGACCCTGCCAAAAGGACTACCTGCATTTCTCATTGCTCGCCGTTTCTTCATTAAATCAATGGTCTCACTGGAGATTTTTGTTTGTTTGAGACATTTTTCCTGTGGTGCTGTTGAAGCAGCCGTTTGAAGTACATTGTTGGCGATTTCTTCATATTGAACTGATATTTCCACCTCCTCTGGATCTTGTAACGCAGCAAACCGGTTTGACAAAGCAATCTCAAAATCGCTTCCTCTCTCCAGAAGTTTTCCAGAATCCACCTTGCCCTTCTTTGATCTTACCATTTTTTCGCGCTCTTTTCGACAGTCAATCCGAACCCTTGCTCGTACAATTCGGTGGTCACTTCCAACATTAAAATTGTTAAGGACAGTACAATTGGTAAATATTGTTTTATCGTTGGTCATGATGTAGTCAATTTCGCTTGTGAGCCCAGATGGACTTTTCCATGTCCATTTTCTGCTGATATTTTTCTTATAGAATGAATTCATAATATATAGTTCTTGTCCTTCAGCAAAATCAACTAATCTGTCACCTCTATTGTCTCGCTCACCAGTTCCATATGGGCCAGTTGCATTTTCGTCTGTTCTTGTTGTTCCAATTCTGGCATTAAAATCACCCATCAGGATTTTGTACCTACATTTCTCCTTGTATAAAAGCTGGGCCACATCATCATAAAATTCCTCAATTTCCTCATCTTTATGACTTATAGTTGGTGCATAAGCTTGGACGATTTGAAGCCTAAACTTTTTATTCAACTGAATGACGCATTGGGCTAATCGGTCGGATGTACTTTCAAATTTTACCACACTGTCCTTCAGCTTTCGATTGATGAGGAATCCTATTCCGCCACATCGGCCATTTTCCGTACCTCGAGTGTAGAGTACGTGTCCAGTTGGTTCCAGTTTGATTAACTCTTCACCCATCCTTCGTGTTTCACAGAGCCCAATAATATCCCAATGTATGTATATATATATATATATATATATATATATATATATATATATATATATATATCCATATATATATATATATATATATATATATATATATATATATATATATATATATATATATATATATATATGTATATAAAACAATTAAGAGTTACGATAAATGGATCATTTTAAAAATTTTAAATTATTACTATTTTAATTATTTTAAGAAAGAATTATGCAGATTCGTCCACCAATAAGCTCTAACTCATTGCCGGAAAGATATCCTTAGTTAAATACAAGTAGAAGTATTAACACGAAGAGTAGTAAGCCAAATCTCGCAAAACTTAAGGCAATAACATGAAAAATTACCAGTCAAAAATGTAGTGATGTATTTGTGATTTAAGCTAATAAATGTATATCTCTGTATATTCTGCCTATTAATTCCTTAACCAAGGTCTATTTCGTGAACCAGCGAACCCTGGGGAAACATTATATATCTCTAATTAAATGTATGGACGAAGTGGCTAACATACAGGTAGGACTTTCCGCACAGTGACTGAGTTTTTTACCGACTTCGTGTATTTTTTGTTTTTTTTTAGCTGTTTCTGAGTCATAAGCATAGAATCATGTCTCATATCACCAGTAATCATGCTTTTTAGATTGTCGTCTTATCATCCAAAGACAGCATCTTTGGATAAATTTTGTATCAAACGCAATTATGTTTTTCAAAAATAATTAGAAGTGAAGACACACGAAAAAGTCTTAATTGTTCTTCAAAATTGATTGAGTTGATCCAAATGACATTTTACGATTACCACTAACATTTCAGTAGGGAAAACGTATCATGGCACCGTCATGGATTTTTCTCTTCAAAATTGAAAGCTTATTTATGACAAATTGGATACTTTCCGAGACGAGGAGCAAATGTAAAACGGAATTTTTTTAGATCAGAAATAAAGAGTTTTCCAATAAGAGTGTTAGATGTTTGTAATGTAAAAGCGGCCACACTGTTTGATATATAAATGTCACTCATATGCTGCTGTGTTCAGGACATTGTGTCAATTCGTTATGGGAAGATACACCATTAAACAACGCGTAGAAATTATTTGTATCTACCATCAAAATGTGTATTTAGTTCGCTAGACTTTTCGAGTATTGCGTGAAATTTATGGTCAACATAATCCATTAAACATAACTGCAGAATTTGGGTTAATGAAATGATCATCGTCGGAAAGTCGCTGCTTGATGCAGTTTTTGGAATGAAAAAGTAATAGCACTTTATTTATGTGAAAACAATGATGGAAATTTTGTTACTGTTACTGCTCAACGTTATAGAAATATGCTTACAGAACATCTTTGGCCTGAACTGATAAATGTGGATATGAATAATAATTTCTTTCAGCAGGACGGGCGATTTTTCACGCATCTCGCCAGACGATAAATACATATGGCAATTAGTTCGTCAATACATATGGTAATTAGGGAATATGGAAAATGCTATTAAACGTCGTTCCCAGTTCCACCTATTTTGTTATTTTGGACAGTAAATTTTTTTTCGGATAAAAGTATGGTTATGGTAATGTTTGGTGAGAGTTAATTGGTAATGCATGGTGAGAAGGTAATGCCAATTTAATGTTTCAATAATTGTCTTCCTAGACCTCAAGACAAAATGAAGGTTAACTGTTTATTATATAATATCAAATTATTTTATTTAGAAATTTATTTTTACTACCACTACCTTTACTGTTTTAAAGGTGTATTTAAATATATGGAATCAATATGCAGCTAGTGCAAAAACAATAGAAGAAAGCTAGGGAATAAACAAAGCAAAACACAAGCTGATAAATAAATGGACACAAATGTATGCATTAATGCGTGAGGATGACTCACTTTGCAGGGAACGTATGGAAATGTTAGAGGTTATCAGAAGATTTTATTCCAAATTATATGAAGATCAGAACCTGTTATAGAGAGCAAAACCCACAGAAGAGCAAATGCAAGATACTCTGTTGGATGAAGTGACAAATGCTGAAAAGAATGGAAAGCCTCCAGGAAAGGATAATGTAACAGTTGAGATGGTGAAAGCTGGCGGTCAAACTTTACATAAAATTCTAGCAAAACTGTACTCAAAATACCCCAGGGAACAAAAAATACCCAACCTGTGGAAAAGTGCTGAAGTGATTCTTCTTCATAAAACAGGAACACAGGAAGATTTGAAAAACTACCGCCCAACAAGCCTCCTGTCAGTATTGTACAAGGTTTTCACCAAGATAATATCTAAAAGAATATTAAAAACATTGAATGACGCATAACCAAGAGAGCAAGCAGGATTCAGAGGTGGATTCAGTTCAATGGATCATATTAAGGTTGTAGAAACCAGGCCATAGAAAGGCGAATAAATACACCATGCTACTGTGCTTGGCGTTTTTGTTGATTGTTTTGTTGAACCAAATTAGACACAGAGCTTATGTGAACCTGCTGATATCTATGTGTGATGAAGCTACAGCGACAGTTCACATGAATGATCTTGAAGTCAAAATCAATATAGAACGGGGTGTATGGCAGGGATACTCAGTATCGCCTGTTCTTTTCTCAGCCTGCCTTGAAGAGGTATTCCGTAATCACAAGACCTAGATATCTGGTCTCTGGTCACAATACCTAGATAAACTACAAAAACTCATACAAGAACTGCAAATGGTGGGAGAACCACTTAGCTTGAAAATCAATCTAAAAAAGAGTCAGGTTATGTTGTACAAGTTTTGCCGAAAACAGAAGAATATCTCTTTTAGGAAGCGATTTAGAGGTTGTGGACCACTACATATAGCTTGGATAAAGGATTTCAATGAAGGGTGATACTGCCCGGGAAGTGGAATTGCGTGTTAAGCGTGGTTGGCAGGCTCAACATAGTGTTTAAGAACAAACTCCTTCTTTGTCTGAAGAGCAAAGTTTATGATCAGTGCATGCTGCCTGTTTTGATATACGGAAGTGAAACATGGACACTCACATCACAGTCAGTTCA
The DNA here is from genome assembly GCA_031761425.1 of Cosmopolites sordidus. Classification (NCBI taxonomy): domain Eukaryota; kingdom Metazoa; phylum Arthropoda; class Insecta; order Coleoptera; family Curculionidae; genus Cosmopolites; species Cosmopolites sordidus. The sequence continues at coordinate 438,524 of JARFXV010000282.1, forward strand.
AAAACTTCGGGTAGCACAGAGGAGTATGGAAAGGTGTATGCTTGGCATTACAAAGGGAGACAGAAAGACCTGCGCATGGATCAGAGAACAAACGAAAGTATGTGACATCATTGGATACCTCAATCCTGGGATGGATACCACTTAATCATAAACGTCCACGAAGAAAACCGAAAACTCGATAGTTGGATCATCGATTATATTGGACCCGAATGGTAGAGGTGAGCTCAGGACACGAGTTGGAAGCATTCTGGGGAGGCCTTCATTCTGCAGTGGATCGACAATGGCTAAATAATGATAATATGATAATATAATTATCGATAATTTCCGAACACATATGTTTTACGCTGCTGCTTTACTCTGCTCGATTTTAAAATAAAAACAAGATAAAAAACTGTGAGTTCTGAAAAAAATGCTACCGCTGTTGCTAGTAATGTTGATGGATATGCAAATGTATCAATTCGTCAATGGGGATTGTTACAGAGCGATGATAAATGATTAGTTAATTCCGAATTTGAATGGTATTTATCTGGATGAGATGTGGTTCCAATAGGACAGCTCCACATGTCAAAAAGCCAACGTAATGGATCTGTTAAATGACCTCCAAGGTCATGTGATTTAACGCCTTTAGATTATTTGCTTTGGGGTTATGTTAAATCTTTGGTTTATGCGGATAAACCAGCAACTATTGACAACCCCATTTATTTGAAAAAGTGGCCAGAAATTGAATTGACAGAATGCACTTTGTCAGAAGTAACAGCTGCGAATATTCGGCCGAAATTGTTGTTGGACATGAAGTGGATTCAGGTTGTCCAGCAGGCCATACAAAGGCGAATGAATACACTATGCAAGGTGTGCATGGCTTTTATTGTGCTTGGCTTTTATTGATTATGAAAATGCATTTGACTCAATATCAAAGCAAGCCATAATGCTTAACCAAATCACACACAGAGCCTATGTGAACCTACTGATATCCATGTATGATGAAGCTACAGCGACAGTTCACATGGATGATCTTGAAATCAAAATCAACATAGAAGGGGTGTACAGCAGGGATAGTCTATCACCTGTTCTTTTCTCAGCCTGCCTTGAAGAGGTATTCTGTAATCTGGATTGGGGACAGGATGGAATCAATGGTGCATACTGAGGCCACCTTAGATTTCCAGATAACAGCGTTCTCCTATCACAAGACCTAGATAAACTACAAAAATACATACAAGAGCTGCAAAGGGTGGGAGAACTTGAAAATAAACCTAAAAAAAGAGTCAGGTTATGTTGTACAAGTTTGCTGAAAACAGAAGAATATCTATTTTAGGAAGCGATTTAGAGGTTGGATCACTACGTATATCTTGGGCAAGGGGGGACAGAAAGACTTGCACATGGATCAGAGAGATGATCATGAGATTATTGAATATATATATATATATATATATATATATATATATATATATATATATATATATATATATATTTCGGATACCATGATTAGCCATAAATTTAAGCTTAATTTGTTAATATTGTAATCGGTTACCATAACGATTGAATTTTGACAATTGCGTGGAAGACGTTCTTGGTGTTTTAACAATTGGGCTTTACATATTGCGTCACTATCAATTGGATATGGGGATGTGTTTCGGTAAATTCTTCTTTTCCTGCCGGATGGTTTGCATTTGGTTGGACTTTCAATAATGGTATACGACAATGAATCATCACTTCTCGCAATAAATTTTGTGGTTACTGCGATAATATGATATAAATTTGTTCGATTGTCTAATATTAGAATTGCATAAAGTCGACAGAGGGTGTATTCTTCAGGTTCAATTAAAGGAATATTTAATACAAACATAACTTTAGTATCTATCTGAAATGCTTTCAATTCAATTATATTAAGATAATAGGGAATTGATGCTATGGAAATTTGTAACGGAATGTTATTTCTTTTGAGAGATTGTGAAATGTGTCTTAGTGAATCCATTAGATCAAGAGGGGTTATAATCTAACTATGTAATATTTGTAATCGAGCGAAAGTTATAGAATTAATAATATCATTGATTGTATTTTCAATGAAAGTGTAGCTTTCCATCAATAATTCACATAAAAATTGCAATTTGGGCTGAATAATAATTTAATTGATGTGAAATATCCTAATATATCTTCGAGAATTTTCTTAATATCGTTATTGAACGTTTCTTCGTCAACTTGAAATTTTCGAAGTGTCGAATTAAAGTTTTTAATAACCAATGTTGTTTCAGTGATTTGGTTCTTTATGCAATCTTTAAAATATTCCCCATTTGATGTGTTTAAATTGCCTGTTATTGATTTCCATATGGTACCTGTGCCATTCAATATGCCCCGTATATATATATATATATATATATATATATATATATATATATATATATATATATATATATATATATATATTTGCCCCGAGATATATTTCTTAGTATCACTAGATATTTCAGTGTATTTTAAATTAATTGATTTAGACATTTGAGACAATAGGTTAATTGAGTTTGTACTTCAGATTTAAAAGCCATCATTCGAGGTGTGTCTTCCTCTATATTATCTATTAGGATTTCTATATTTTATCATTTTTAAGTATTCTATCTTGAATAAGTTATAAGTCTTTGTAGACAAGTAATGTCCACTTGTCATTTGAAAGTTTTATCAGTCCATCTTCGTGTTGATAGATTCCTACGGTATTCAACCGTAGGCATCTATGGTAACCGGTATGGTAACCGGTAACAATGGAGAGGACTCCGAATAATCTGAAAACAAATTATTCGTGATATGGTTTGAGTCTGTCGAGGTTTACTTATGTTTGTTGTTGATTTTCAGGATTTAATAATACTGCTGAATTTTGAAAAAGTCTTTAATTTCAACAGGGCCATTAAATTTATTTTGAACTTTATCTTTTATTTGTGATTCTTTGAGTGATTCCTTGAGGTATACTTTGTCTCCAATATTAAACTCGTAAAGGTTTTTGGATATGTTTTTATCAAAACGTAATTTTGCTTTTTCCTTTTTCAATTGGGTATTTTCGCGAGAGGTTTTGTAGTAATAATGCATTCGATTGTTCAAGTCCCTAATATATTTGGAAATTAGATTCTTTTCATTATATCGAAGGGTATGAATCCGTGTGTCTTGCTTTGCGTGTTATTATAACAAATGACCTTGTATGGAAGGATATTAAAAGGATGTTCATCAGGATGTTCTTGTGTATGAACTCTGATTATTTCAGCTAGAGTCGCGTGGAACCTTTCTTACACTAGAGAACGTCAGTTTGATATCGTAAAGTTCACAAAGATCTTTAATAAGAGTGTTGTCGAATTCGAGTTCTTGGTCGCAATGAATTCTTAATAGCGTTCCATAATCAATCCAGTTCCATATCAATAGTGTATTAACGATTATTTTCGCGGTTTTTTCTTCAATTGGGTAGGCTTGAGTAAATTTGGTAAGTTCATCTCTTATGGTAAGAACATAATTTCGGGATGGAAATTCCGTGAGTAACTAGGGTTCTATTTAAATTTTTTCGTTTAATTTTAACTTTTTGACAAGTTTCACATTTTTTAAAAAAATTTCAGTCTTTCGTTAAGCCTTTCCAGTTGTATTTTTCTTTAATACGACGTATGGTGTCGTTGATTCCTCTATGAAGCTTCGCCTTTCCATTGTGATATTGGTCAAGAATGATAGGAATTTCTTCTTGTTCTGGAGTTTTAACGATGTTTTGACATATTGTTAATCGTATATCTTTGTCCGCGAAGATGTAAGAGAATATCTCTAAAACTGGGATCTCTATTTGAATTTCGACATATATTTTCTGTGATTTGAATTCGTTTTGGTATTTGTATAGGGTGTAGAATAAAAGAAGTCTGATTGAAGTTGGATCAAAAGGAAGTGGGATTATAAAATATCTACTATTTTTGACAGATTTACTATTGGGAATGCTTAGTTTATTTGGTTTTAAAGTGATGTTTTCATCAAGTATGTCGTCAATTATGTTATGTTGAAATTCTTCTAATTTGTTTTGCCAAAAGAATGTAATTATATTTTTATGTGATTTATCTAGTAATTGGTTGTTAGAAATTTCAATTTTTAAATAATCAATTAAGAATCGATTGTCATAAAGTTCGATACATTTGGCGTATTCTTCCGAAATTTTATCAGTATTTTCGTCGTCAATTTCATTAGAGTTGTCTTTATTATCAGATGTCTCGCTGGTTGACAATATTGGCAAATTTAATTTGGTTTGAAATTTTGAGCATTCTATAAAAGAGTTTATCTTGATTCGAGATAATGCGTCTGCATTTTTGTTTGTCTTTCCGGATTTTATAATAATTTTGTAATCATATTCTTCAAGCTTTAATCGCCATCGCGCTAATTTGCTTCCCGGGTCTTTAATCGAAAATAGCCAGGTAAGTGGGCGATGATCAGTTACGAGTGTGAATTTGCTGCCAAATAAGTAAGGTCTGAAATGTTATATGTCCATACTATCGCAAGTAGTTCACGTTCGATTGTAGAATACTTGGTTTCGGCTTGACAAAGAGTTCGACTTGCAAAAGCTATTGGTAAGTCTTTTCCAATTACACTAGAGGTCTTGTGGTAAGACTGCTCCGATTGCAAATGCACTGACATCAGTTATTAACACAAAGGGTTGTTCGAAATTTGGATATATGAGGATCGGATCATTAAAGCGTTTTTTAATTCATTAAATGACAATCTTGGTCAAAATTAAATGTTATATCTTTTTGAAGTAGCTTGGTTAGTGGTTTGGAGATTTTCGCAAAATTTGGTATAAAACAACGATAGTAGCCTAGTAGTCCTAGTAGTCCTAGGAAAGATTATATTTTTTTAGGTGTTCCTTTAGTTGTGGAATACAATTTTTGTAATTTTTGATTGGAAAATTGAAATTCCAGCTCCGGTGTCTATTAAAATTTTAAAGGTGTTGGTAGCATCTTTAATGTAATGTAAAAGTCTATGGTAAACGTGCGATTTACAAAAATTTCTGTTCTGGCAAGTTGAGGGTTGTTTCGTATTGGTTGAATTCAGTGTTTGTATATGTTCGAGGGATGTTTCTTTGTTGACTGAAGGTTCTATCGGAGGGTGGTTCTGATCTGTAGCTATAGGAAAATTTTGAGTATTATCGACTTCATTGTAGTATTCTGGTTGTAATTCAAATTCTTGGGGAAATTGTTTGTATAAGCTTCACTTTGTTAATAAAATTCTTCTTGATAGAGTTCTGATTGCGAATAGTAAAATTGGTTGTAATCGTCAAACTGGTTGTGTGTACTATGACTACCATTTTGATTAATAAGTTTGGCTCTTTGATTAGTGGTATGAAATTTTTTATTTTTTTATTGATATTAGGATTCCTTTGGATTACTGAAGGGCGTCGTTGAGAATTTAAATTTTGTGGTTGGGTGTTTTGAATATTATGTCTTTGTTGAAACTGTGATCTTTGAAATTGGGATTGTTGATTTGTTGTTGAAATTTGAAGAAATTTGAAGAATTGTTGAAGTTGAAAATTCGGTGTCGTTCGTTGGAAGTTCGAATTTGGAGGTCCTTGATTATTTCTGAATAAACAATTGTTAGCAAAATGATCTAAACGTCCACAACTTAAGCATTTTGAATTTTGGAAATTTCGTCTTCTAATTTGTTGGTTTTGACGTTGTGTTAATGGTGGTGATCTATATGTATTTTGTTGGTTTTGTTGATTAAATTTTTGGTTTTCGAAATAAGACAATTGTAGTTCGCGTTTGATTCGTTTTTTCTCTTGAAATAAATTTGATGGATTGCTTGCACGAATTATATGGCCTAATTTTGGTTCTAGTCCGATTAATAAGGTGTTCAGTACCATTGAATAGATAAGTTCTGCTTACGCATTCTTCTCACCGTGTGAAAGATTCGATCGGTGAATTACGGATTGTAATTTAGCGTCTAAAACTTCAAGTCGGTTCAAGAACATTAACGGAGATTCGTTAGGTAGTTGTTTTAATCGTTGTAAATCTTGAATCAATGAGGACATATCTCGGGTGTCTCCAAAATGTGTGTAATAGGCTCTTGATTTCTTGGTAAGATGTTGAATTTCTTGAATTGACAATTTGTGCCGCTTTGCCACGTAATTTTTTGTTGATATGTATGATTAATAACATTTTATTATTAGCACAAACACAAGCGCTTAAGAATGTATGTAAAAACATTTGTTCACCGTCAAATTCAGGGACTATTGAACAAATTTCAGATAGTTTGTAAGGTTCAATTTCAATTTAACTTTGACTCATTTTAATAGATAATTGTTGTTTTGATTGATAATTGTTGTTTTGATTGATAAATTATATTAATTGATAGTTACTATTTATGAAAGTTGTTGAGAATTGTTTGGCTAATAATAGTTAGGAAACTAATAATAGTTATGTATTTATGAAAAATTAAATATTTTCTAATCACTTATTTCAATATAGCAATATCACAAATAAGCAAAAAGGGAGATATACAAAGTTAGATGATTAATTGCTGTACTTACAGAAGTTTTCCAAAAACCATCTTTGTCTTGTTCTCTATCAACCTTGACTACCAGGGGCTTCATCAGGTGTTCCTTTCGTAGTTTGAAGATGAGTGAGGACGCCGTAGATTTATAGTTCTCTTGTTTTTCTTCTCTTCTTTTCGGTTAGCTTGGACGAAGGATTGGAATCCACCGTTGTAGTTAGTATACATGTGTTCTATCAACGTTCCAGCTGATCCTACCGACTGCTGATTTTGTTAAATGATTTTCCTTAACTTTATTTTAAAAAAAAATATTTATTTGGGAGTTTACACTTTGCTACTTTTTAATTTTAAATTAGAATACAATTATAAAAGTTTACTGTTATACAGTAGAATCTTGAAAAATAGAAACACTTCAAATATGATCAAAAATATTATAACAATTTAACAGGTAGATTACTGATAATATAGTAATGATGATGGCTGGATGGTGGTCCTGGTTCTTATATGTTCAGATATGCTGACTTGGCATCATGTTGACTTGGCATCTGGGCCTTGTGGGGACAAATCGCCACGGGAAACTGCGTTGTTGTAGGGTTCTGCTGATGCTGCAACCTTAGACTTGTTTACTGGAACCATGGGAAACGACGTAGAAAAGCAATTCCGTTGACGAGGCTTTAACCTTGGCTTGTTTATGACATTGACATGGCGTTTATGATACATTGTATGATAATAACTTTGCAAATAGAATATACAGGGGTTGAGTTGATATATATATATATATATATATATATATATATATATATATATATATATATATATATTCTGACCTATTATTTTCTCTTTTGAAACAAAATAAAAAATATATAGATCACAGCGACGGCAGCTGTTCGCCTGGAGCACCGGGAAGAAGGTCCAGGACAGAATGAAGCCACGACAAAAGTTGAGCGCCACCCGGTTACTTCATATATCGGAAAAGACCCTGGAACCGGGAAGGGGTCTATCTTAAATAAAACGGTTTACTAGAATTTTATACATATATATTATAAAAGCACACTCAAAAAAGAACGACACAAAGCACATAAAAAATGGAATAACTAAAACTATCAAACAAAAGGCATGGGAAGGTTTAGGGAAGGTCACGAAACCTTACCGTGAAAGAAATCAAAAATCAAATACACAGCTCTGAATTACACCAGCTGGTCTCTATGTCCCTATACTTACAAATTAGAGGTTATTTCCTCTATTCTGATAATAATAAAAAGATAGATATATAACGCTAGGGTAACCAAGAATGGTCAGACGGCAAATAGATACAAAATATAAGATGATAACGTGACCATTATCAGTATAAGAAATTAAGGTAAAAATGCGTTTGTAAAAAATAAATGGTAGCTGCAATCCTTAACGGTACATGAAAATATAATAAAAAAAGTGTTTATCTGGCCTTATTTCCTGATGTTGTCTATCCTTGCCTGTCAAGGTACTGGATGTCCAAAAACACTGAGTACGACTGCGGGCAGTCCGGCATCCTTATGCGGGGGGTCCCGAAATAATCTCGATCTGATCAACCGGTTACTCTGCCATGTGGCCCCAAAAAGGTGTAAGGTGTCCACGATGGTCGGGCTCTGTAATAGGTGGTCGTTCAATGGCCTGGTGTCTGTTGATCGGATTCTCTGCTGCCGGGTCGTAAAACCCTCTATAAGAATATCAGAAAAATCAACCCAAGCGTGACTTGGTCAGCAAATCTACGTACCTCGGTCGGAAGGGTAAGGCGCGAAAACGTCCGCTCACCTGGAGATTTGGAGTTAGACTGCCTTGCCTTGTCCAAAACGATACCGAAGCTCTTTCAGTTAAGAATTTGTCCGAAATAAACCTACCAGTGGTGATCAACAATTTACGAATGCTACCTGTAGCGATCAAGAATTTGTGAACGCTACAATATATATATATATATATATATATATATATATATATATATATATATATATATATATATATATATATATATATATATATATATATATGATTATATATCATATATATGATATGATTATATATCATATATATATATATATATATATATATATATATATATATATATATATATATATATATATATATATATATATATATGGTATATATATATATATATATATATATATATATATATATATATATATATATATATATATATATATACCATATATATATATATATATATATATATATATATATATATATATATATATATATATATATATATATATAACCATCTTAGAGTTGCAGATGATATTATTCTCATTTCACAAGACCCAGAGGAGCTGCAAAGACGCATACAAGAACTGCAAAGGGCTGGCGAACCATTTGGCTTGAAAATAAACCTGAAAAAGAGTCAGGTTCTGTTCAATAATTTCGCTCAGGACAGAAGAATTTCAGTTTTAGGAAGGGATTTAGAGATTGTGGACAGCTTTGTATATCTTGGGCAAAGGATTTCCATGGAGGGGAATACCGCCCGGGAGGTGGAACGGCGTGTTAAATGTGGCTGGCAGGCATTTGGTAGGCTCAACATAGTGTTTAAGAGCAGACTCCCACTTTGCCTGAAAAGAAAAGTATTCGATCAGTGCGTTCTACCCGTTATGACATACGGAAGTGAAACCTGGACACTCACATCGCAATCAATTCAAAAACTTCGGGTGGCACAGAGGGGAATGGAAAGATGTATGCTTGGCATTACAAGACGAGACAGAAAGTCCTGCGCATGGATCAGGGAACAAACAAAAGTCTGTGACATCATTGGAAGAGTAAAACAGTTGAAATGGAGATGGGCAGGCCATATAGCGAGGCGATGGGACGACAGATGGACCAAGGCAATCCTGGAGTGGATACCGCTTGATCGCAAACGTCCGCGAAGAAGACCGAAAGCACGATGGACTGATGACATCGTTAAGTATATTGGACCCGAGTGGCAGAGGAAAGCCCAGGACCGTGAAGGTTGGAAGCATGCTGAAGAGGCTTTCATCCTGCAGTGGATCGATACGGGCTGATGATGATGATGATGATGATATATATATATATATATATATATATATATATATATATATATATATATATATATATATATATATATATATATATGATATTGAAATTTTTTTTATACAGTATAATTTTATTTGGATATAAATCATTTATTATATCCGCATACATTTTTATGAAAGTTTGCGACGTTTTCGTTTTGGCAGTTTAGAGCTATTTGGGAATATGAAGAAAACGATTTGACTTTCTGTTATGTTTAAAATCTCAAGAAACGATGGAACTCATACATTATTGTAAAAGTTTATTTAATTGATCACTTATGTTACTTTTAAGTGTACATTAATATGCAAGTTTTAAAATTATATTTTAAAGTTTATTATTATATTAATTTGAGTATTGGTGGTAACGGTTTGAAAAAGTAATTCTCGTACATTAAGTGGATACACTAAATAAACGTATGTTATAATTAAACATATACTGCAATTACTCTTCTTATTTGTATCAAATTAAATATTAGTTATAAGAACACTAAAGTACCAATCTCTAAAGACATTTTAATAGCTATTTGCTAGCCGAGATTCATTGAAAACTTTTTTCATTTATTTTATTTTCAAACTGACGAACATCTGAATTATATTGTTAGATCAGGTTTTATAAGACTTGACGTAATAAAATAAAACTGAGGACTACAAGTGCATTTGGAACTGTGGATGATGTTTCGTTGGGTTTTATTTTAATGTAGCTGTTTTACGTTTTTGGATCTTTTACGAACCCCTTCTCTAATTAGGGTATTTTTAATTAAATGATTTATATTCTATAACTTTGAAACTGTTGATATTTCATTGTTATTAAACTATATATTTAGGTGCCAGATGTGAAATTTATGGGTTTTTTGAAATATTTCCAGATGGTTGTTGCTGTAATTTGTTTTAAAGGCAAATTATGTACTTCGATGTAATCTGTGCATTAAGAGTTAAGAGGATAGTCAGTTAGATATTGAAATCATGCTAGGCAGTGGCGGCCCATGGGTTTTTAAAGGGGAAGGGCGTAGAAGAAAATTATGCTGCTGAAGATTTTCTTGCTTTCCCCTTCCTTATTTTTGCTTTTCGTTCTATTGAAACCCTATACAGGAGGCATAACCCTATACAGGTGAACCAGAAAAATGAGTTAAAGGAAAAGAACTGAATGAAAATAAAATATGGTGTTTAGCTCTGAAAAATTGTTTACTGTGATAAATGCTGGAGGGGTGGCGCCCCAACGTCACGCCCTCCCTTACGAGCCATCACTGAGTCCAGGCGTCTTGAAACTTTTGTATCCAAAGGCTAGATTTGGGTATCCCTGTCGACCGAGGGGCCGTAAAATAAAGTATATATATATATATATATATATATATATATATATATATATATATATATATATATATATATATATATATATATATATATATGACATTTTAAATTTAAGGTAGTTTAAGACTTTAGGTAGAAATAATTGTAAAACATTTCAAGACGTTGTTGTTTATTAAAAAACACTTTAATGAAATTTTTGGCATTGTTTATTTTTAACTCAATGTTTCTCAATGTCGGTCTTATATTGGACGTGGCAATACGAAGACTATCTTCAAGGTGCGATTCCGTTATTTTGGTCCCATTTGTGTGATTTGATATGTTTCATTCGACAAAACAACTACTCACATATGTAGGTGCTTCCAAACAGTGACATTATTTTCTGAGCATGAGGTCAAATACTTGGAAATGTATTTTTGTCAATACATTTAAAGTAAAAATTATAAAGGCCGAAGTTGTATTTTTCTATAAATTTACTATTGCACTGTAAATCTATGAGTTCCATTTGCAAATTTCGTGCGAAATCTTCAACAGATACACTGAAAGGTATCGGGAATGAGTTTATTTAACTTTTGTTTTCCCTGAAGTCCTTAAATCTTGAAGTAAATTCTTCTAAATTAGTTATTGGGTGTGTGTATGTGTATATATATATATATATATATATATATATATATATATATATATATATATATATATATATATATATATATATATATTTGCCCACCTCAATTACAAGATGGAAAAGTGCATTAAATCTTTTTTCTAAAGTGGCATTTTCCACAAATTGAGTTTAGCTTTAAATAATATTGTCATACAAGGTGTTTTAAAGTTTTCCTTGTCTTGTAGCCGCCCATTCAGCTCGGTCAGATGCAAAATCAGATCAGTTAGGAAGCCAAAATCACTGAGCCATTCTTGGCCATCGAACAGGTTTTTCCTTGCCAGCCAGAAACATTTTAATTGCTTCTTTGATGTCGAACATCCGCTACATTTTTTGTCTACTAAGCCATCGAACATCTGAGGAAATAACACCCCATACTCCGCGTCAATATCGGACAAGAAATTTTGGAATTCTCGGTGGTTGAGTCCTTGAGACCTCATGAAATTTATCATCTTTATAATTTCTTTCATAACATGGTCAAAATTAACTTTTTTGGCATATATTTTGTTGATTCAGAATTCAATAATATTGCATAAATTTGCTAAATTTAAGTTAGTCCGACTTAAGAGCTGCAAGTCTTTCATTTTTACCAACCCAGCAATGGTTGGGTATGGAGCCCCATTTGTTACGATGCCTGATAGTTTTTTTCATAACACATTTGAAAATGCCTGTTCCCTTTGCTCCATCTGCTCCCTATCATCGATGGCATGGATGAAAATTGCCAACTGGGCTGTATCTGTCAGTATTTATATCAGTACTTTCATCAATCTTGATAGAGTAAAAAAAAATAGATGTCCGTTTTTAAGAAAATTTCCTGCCATCTGATAACTCTTTAATTCTTTTAGCAACTGCTACTCTTGATAGACTAATTTTAGAGTTAATGTGTTTGTGCGATGGGCATAAAACTTATACAGCTATTCCTTGCATTCTTTTGTAAAATATCACTTTACTTTGAACGAAACTTAAACTGTAGGTATAGTACCGCCTATTAATGTGATATAATGCTTTACTTTTACATAATCTTCGCTCTCTATATTTTGTCTATTAAATATATATTGTTACAACTGTAGTTGTTTCTTCAAGGCTTCCACTGTATTAATTCGCATTTGACCCTCAATTCCGTCAAATCTAGCAACGTGCTTTGTCTCATAATCTCTTTTTAAATTGTATTCTTTCATAACAGCAACCTTCTTACGACACCGGCCAACCACACCGGCTTTTCTGGAATGTTTACAAAAAATACAAATTTGTCCACTTTCCTTTAAAAAATCGCGAATCATCAGCGATTTTGTTTTTTTAATTCATACTTATTATAGCCACTATATCGCCGTCGAAATAATATTGTTGCGAAAACTGCAAAACTACCGATGATGGCCGCGGGAGCTGTTTATATACCCCTGCCGTCCACCTTCCAGAATCTTCTCAAAGAAGCCGCGAAGTGTCCTGCGGAACAGTGTTATTTTCACACGATCACTCGCTGTCCGCTTGGAGTAGCGTAACAAGTCGTTATCAGTTGTCGAAAACTATATGAGTGTAATTACATCACGTAATCTTTTGTAAACGAAGTTAAATACTTTGGACTTGGATTATTTACTTAGACTCTTAGTCTTATACTATGCTTTGCTTAGTCTTATACTTGTTTTAGTTGTGGACGAAAGGCTGGCCGCAAGTGATGTATTCTGGTTTGGTGATAATGCCATAGATCTGAAAAAAAAAATTATAAAACTGGTTGAGAAATCAAAAAGCATAGAATTGAAATTAAATGTAAATAAAACGAAAGCATGTTATGTGTTCAGAAGCCCACCAATCCAGAAGTCCACTAATTATGTATCCAGAAGACTCCAACATCATAACAACAGAAATAAACAAATAAAAAAAAAGAAAGTGTGAATACATATATTTGGGCGAAAGAATAATCAGACTAGGATCGGTGGCATTTACAAAATTTGAAAAAAAAAATATACTTACAAACAAAAAATACTCTTACATTTACGATCAAGAGTGTACGGCATGCTCTTATTATACTCATGCTCAACTCTGAGTGCAAAAAGCCTAGAAGAAGAATCCCCCAAGAGTCCCCCATGGTTATCATATCTCGTAAATCTGCAAGGGGTGGCCAAAATTTGTTGACCTGCCCTCTTACGGTAAGGTATGTCAAGTGCACATGCTTTAAGTTTGTTTAAAAGGTAAAAGGTAATCGGTAATAGATAATCGCTCGCAAGTTTTAGTGGCAATAAATCTAGGAATCTCGCTCAAGAGTAGAGTATTTCTATTATAGACTCTTCGAAGAAATGTGAAATTTAAACAAGCTGTGTTATTTTGGCTACTTAATTGGCTACATTTTGATTTCCTCTGAAGGATACCAGCGGTGATCTGCTTCCAAGCATATAACACCGTCGGACTATTACCTGCACGGACTATTATCTACAGATAACGATGGTATCGATGGTAACGATGGTCATTAACAGTTTGGAATTTTATTAAGGGATAAAGGTATTTGATTATCGTTGCTCTAAATATATTGGGATATTAATTTGAAAAATAAACACAAAAAAAAATTAAAACGCAACTTTTTTGGGTAAATTTAACATTTGATTTTTTTAAAGATTTTTTTGATTAAATGATAATGTATACGACATTATGAACTACCTGAAATGTCAAGGAAAATTTAAATCTTAAAGAGGTTTATCAAATTTCACTGTTTAATCGAATCGAGCGCCATAAGATTTTTATCGGTCTCTTCAAAGCTCATTAAATGTTTTTTTTGTGTCAAAGCTTTTTTCTTATTTCTCCTATATCTGATGTGGGTAATAAGTTCTTTATATCTGGTTAATATGGAATTTTTAGTTTGCCCTATATTCCTTGGATCACATTCTTGATAACTAATTTCGTAAATCCCAATCCCAATTTTGCTATATTTTTTGGATTACCCAGCACGTCTCTTGACTTATTATATGGTCTGAAGACTACTTTAATATCGTTTGTTTTTTAATCCAGACGATCCGAGGGTTGGACCAGAATCCTGTATTGTTCAACATGCACTCGAGCGTGCATAAATAACTTAAGACTTAATAAAAATGCAAATAATATTAGGGCTCTGGATGCATAGCAAGTTGTGCAAATAGCAAAACATAAAAAAACATGATTCGGGAAAAAGTACCCATTCCGTTCTGCCCACTTTTGAATTATTAATGTTAAGCATGATTAACTTCATGGTTTATGATTTCCATGTTTATGTTATCCGAAGTTTTCAAATTGATTGCGATGTGAGTGTCCAGGTTTCAATTCTGTATGTCATAATGATCCTATCCATTATCTGATCGAAGATTTTTCTTTTCAGGCAAAGTGTGAGTCTGCTGTAAAACTCTATGTTGAGCCTGCCAAATGCCTGCCAGCCACATTTAATACGCCATTCCCCACCTCCCGGGCGGTATCCTCCATTTCAATCCTCTGCCCAAGATATAAAGTAGTCCACAATCTCCAAATCCTTTCCTAAAACTGAAATTGTTCTGTTTTCAGCGAATTTATTGAACATAACCTGACTTTTTTCAGGTTTATTTTTAAGCTAAATGGTTTGCCAGCCGTTTGCAGCTCTCTTGTATGCGTCTTTGCAGCTCCTCTGGTTCTTGTGAAAGGAGAACGATATCATCTGTAAATCTAAGATGGGTTAAGTTTGCACCATTGGTATTTATACCATCCTGTTTCTAATCCAGTTTACAGAATACTTCTTCAAGGCAAGCCGAGAAAAGGATAGGTCGCATCGCGTCATCCTGCCGTACACCTCATTCTACATTAATTCTCACTTTAGATCATCAAGGTGAATTGTCGCTGTGGTTTTTTTTTTCGGTCAATTGAAAAATAATTTGTGGTCATAGATAATGACCACAACTTTCATATTAATAACTTAGATTAACTAAGTTAAATTTATTATGATTGAATGATATGAATGATTTTAGATTTTGAAAAACAATATAAAAAAAGAAATATAAAAGAAATGATTTGTATCAAAAAACCAAAAAATACCATTCATTTCAGAAATGATATTGATAGTTTAAGTTGTGTGTCACATAATTATATAATAAATTAACGTTTACAAATATATATATATATATATATATATATATATATATATATATATATATATATATATATATTTATATATATATATAAATCTTTGTTACTATGGATAAAATATCGGTATATTATTTTCAATCAGAGTATACATTATTAATTATAGTAGCTCACCGTTTTGTTAAAAATTTCCTGTTACTCAAGCTGTCAAGCTTTTATTCAATATCATTCCGGATATTGATTGGTGTATTCTGTGAAGGGTTACGACTAAATATTATATATATATATATATATATATATATATATATATATATATATATATATATATATATATATATATATATATATCGAGTTTTTTGACTTCTTTGGACTGCGTCCAACGAGACAACAGTAGTCAGGAATTATACACCCCCGACCGTTGAGTTCCAGAATCTCATGTGGAGCGCACAACAATCTGCGTCTGTGCCATTATGAGCAATGGTTAGTTGCTTGACCGGGAGGAAGCCCCACCCATCCCTAACATTGGAGGGCACATGTTTCATCTGTTGGTGGTTAGACTCATCAGGGACCGACATATGCTCTCTTGTCAAGAATAGGAAATTCCTCTCAACAATCAAACAACCCATATTTTCGCCGACCTGTAAAGGATCCTCCAAAAGGAAAACGGACAATTAGCTCTAAATAAACAAGACAATTGCAAAGAACTTGCGAAATATTTTGAACAACTACTAAACTGTCCTGAGTCCTTAAACAAATTATCAACACTAAACCCAGATTCATTACCACCGAATGAGGATGAAATAATTAGGCAAATCAAGCGACTTAAAAATAACAAAGCTTCTGAAGATTCTATCTTCACGGAATCACTGCTGAAATTTTGAAATTCGCTGGCCCAAGTACAATCAAGGAAATAACCAACATTCTAAAAGAAGTTTGGCGAACCAAACGGATTCCGGAAGATTGGAAAGATGCTCTAATCTATCCACTACACAAGAAAGGAGACAGAACGGATGTAAACAAGTACAGAGGGATATCTCTTCTCCCAGTTTGTTACAAGATTCTATCTCAATGTCTACTAGACAGAGCACAGGGACAGTTAGAACCTAACATTGGTGAAATCAAGCAGGTTTTTGACCGGGCAGATCCTGCCCTGAACAGATCCTGAATCTAAAGTTGATCCTAAGACATCAAAAACTGTACAATAAAAATCTCGTCTGTAAATTTGTGAATTTCAAAAAAGCATATGATTCTTTTGACAATTTTGCAATGCATTGCAACTTCTTAGCAATTTTAGCTAAAGATATATTAACGGCACAAAAACAGAATGAAATCCTAAAAGAAACAGTAGCAAAGGTAGGACTCCAAATTTCCTTTGAAAAGACACAGTACATGACCTGCAACAGACTAAGAATCCCATTTCTAAAAACAAAATATGGTAGCATCAGACGAGTCTCTCAGTTCAAATATTTGGGTGAAATGGAAACGGCATTGGGACTTACACAGTTATTAAACCAGAATGTCTATATGGGGCAGAAACGCCCATTTTGAATAGAAAGAGAGACATCGAGGACACTGAAAAGAAGGAAAGAAAAATCATAAGAAAAATCTTAGGCCTCAAACAAATAAATGACACAACATACCGACCTCGAGAAAACCAAGAAATCAAACAATACACAGATATACATAGCGATATGAGAAAAAGAAGACTAAAGTTTTACGGTCACATAAAACGGATAAATCCGAGTAGGCTAACTAGACAAATAGTCGAATTTTATGAAAATAGAAGTAGAGCTTAAGTAGAAATAATTAAATAGATTGCTGCAATTAAAGAGGACCTAAGATCAGCAAATATTACACAAAGTGAAATTCAGAATAGAGGCTGTTTCAGACACAAGGTTATCGTTTGGGAGGTCGGCCAGAGCGAAAAATGTAGGAAGACTGGAATAACATGTTTTAATTTGCATCTACTACCGTTTCAGGCGGAACATCGAAAATTGTTAGGTTATAAAAACCAAAAATCTAAAGATTTCACAAAACAAATTTCTAAAATGTATCAAAGTCAAAAAATATCAATTAAAAAAAAAGTCATATTTTATGTAAATGATGCTAACATGATAATTTTGTGTCAAATTGTGAAAATTGGACCAGAGTATGCTGCTAAAAGCAGCTGGAACCGCTGCCCTTAATATAATATTTGTCCTTCTCAACAATTTTGTCGGCAAATTACCGTACGCGACTGCTTTGTGAATAGTTTATGAACTACCGGTACACCCTAGTTAAGTCGACAGAATGCAGTAATAAACGTTTTGATAACCGCAAGCTTAATCCTGCCGAACTCAGTGGTCCATGAACATAAATAGTCACATTAACTGTACTAGATAATTTATAACCTGCAGAGGTGCTGACTGAAAATATGTTTCTGGAAAACTTGGCAGTAAAAGTCGATTTTGTTCCGGTCGGTTCGTTGTTCCGGTGTCTGGGGTGTGAGGATTGGTTTGTAGCTAAATGCAAGTTATTAACGTCAATTATTTAAAATTTTCGAATATAACATATTATATATTATATATATTATACTTCTGGAAAGTTGCGAGCGTCGTTCCGTGTATTTAGGTCACCCCTTTCTTCTATTTCAAGGACTTCTCTGATTGTTCGGATCTTGCTGTTTTCAATATTTGCTATTTCTTTGGCTCCTTCAAAATTGACTTTATGTCCTATTTGCAGATGGTGCTGGAACAGAGCGGAAGTGGTTTGTTTGTTTTTTACGTTGTTTTTATGTTCTTGTATTCTGGCCGAGATTCGTCTGTTTGTAGTATGTATGGTCTGTTGCAGTCGGAACAAGATATGCTATATACCCGATGATTTTCCAGTCTAACTTTGTCCTTGGGGTTTTTTAGGATGTTTGCGACAGTTGCGGCTTGTAGGCTGTGCTGATCTTATGTTTCCTTAGTAGTCTGCCTATCCTATCAATGATTCCTTTTACGTATGGTAGAATGACCTTTAGTGCATTTGGTTCATGATCCTCTATTGTTCTTCGTGTTCGGGTTTCCTGACGGTGAATGGCATTCCTGATACAATTTTCTGAATATCCATTTTGTCTAAGAGTTGTGCTAAGAGCTAATTTTTGGTAGTTGTATCTGGTAGTGTCAGTCGGAAGAATCTGGAAATCAAAGCGTTCGCTACTACTTGGATTTAAGAAGGATGATAATGGGATTCAGCATTGAGGTATCGATCGGTGTGAGTTGGTTTTCTATACACTGTGTATTCGAGGGTACCAGAAATTTGTCTTGTGATGAGGATGTCCAAAAACGGCAGTTTCCTATCTTGTTCGACTTCCAGGGTGAACCGTATTCTGGGGTGGATTTTGTTTAATTAGGTTAGGAAGTTGTTTAGAAGTTCGTTTCCATGATGCCATATTATAAAGATATCATCTACGTAGTGTGTCCAAAGTTTAGGTTTTAAAGGAGCGCTGGCCAATGCCTTTGTTTCGAAATCTGTCATGAACAGGGTGGCTATAACGGGTGATAGAGATGATCCCATTGGGGCACCGTCGATCTGTCTGTAGATCTCCTGGTTGAAGGAAAAATATGTATTCTTCAAGCAGTGTTCGGAGAGTTTCTCCACGTATGGTAGTGGAAAGGCTTTGTTCGTCGAAATTAGGTCCAGAGCCTCGTCTATGGGGATACTTGGATATAGTGAGACAAGGTCCAGGCTTGCTAGTATGTCTGTATCCTCTAGTTGGAAATCTTTAATTATCCTTATCAAATGTTCTGAGTTTTGAACATAGGACTCGGCAAGTTTGATACTTGGTTGCATGATACTTGCTAGATATTTTTCCAAATTTTGTGTTGGAGAGCCGAATGCACTTACTATGGGTCTTAATGGGATTTCTGGTTTATGTATTTTGGGTAGACCATAAAGTTTAGGATATCTGCTTGATTTTTCCATTGGAATTATTCTTTGTTCAATGTCTGGTTCTAGTTTCCATGCTTTGATTTTACTTTTGGTCGTTTTTTCTAAATAGGTTGTTGGATCTCTGTTCACTGGTTTATATGTCGTTTCCAGTAAAATATTCCTCATCTTTCCCATATACTCTTCGGTGTTCATTATGACTGTTACGTTTCCTTTGTCCGCCGGTAATAGAGTGATATCCTCGTTTCTTTTTAAACTTTCAAGCGCTCTGATTTCAGTCTTATTAACATTTGGTTTTGGTATTTTGTTGGATCACAGTATTCGCTCTACATCTTGTCTGATTTTTCCGCTTTTTCATCTGGTTTGTTATCTAGGGTTTATTCAACGTTCGAAATTATTTCTTTTATTGTTATATGTTTTGGGGCAATGGCAAAGTTGAAGCCTTTGCTTAGGATGGATTCTTCATCTGTGGATAAGTGGTGGTTAGATACATTTATAAATTTATAACTAATTTGTTATTGTCTCGGATTTCTTTTGGACGTTCAGTATCTATTTGCTTTAAATTGGCGAACTTCTTTATATATATATATATATATATATATATATATATATATATATATATATATATATATATATATATATATATATTATTTATCAAAAACAAAAAAATGACATATTTTAAATGGTTCACTTCAATCGTTTGAACAGCATTTGGTAGTAGTCTCATTTTTACATTAGATGTTCGATCAAAACCATCCGCAGCATAATGATACTGAAATCCTGATACCTAAAATGAAGAAATACAAAAAACTACTGCGGTTCAGAATTAAGTCTGGATTTTTAATAAAACTAATCCACTGTGTTCTTCTATTTTGATCTTTGGGAAAACCTTGAATAAAGATAAACTAGTTTAATAACATGAAATCCAAAACAAAATTTCTGAAAAAATGGAAAAATAGGATTATTAAAAAAATTAACACTCTTTATTATTAGCTATATGTTATAGGTTCTTTATATGAGTAAAGTAACATGTTTTATTTGTATCAAACAAACACTAAAAATAATCTGAATTCGTTCGTCACGTTCCCCCGGTTTTCAAAACAAATCTAAAAAATAAATTATATTAATTTCTATATATAATACAAAGAGAGGAAGTAAATTTTGTGTATGTCAATGATACTTAAAATTTTGTTTGTTATTCAAATTTATTACAGAAAAGAATAACTGAGAAATTAGTCTCAGTTTGGTTTTTTGTTTTTTTGCCCAGTAATTCTTTATTTACATAACAATACAATACATAATATGCAAGATAGGAGAACAACGACACATGTATGTATATATATATATATATATATATATATATATATATATATATATATATATATATATATATATATATATATTGGAATGGATTAACTCTATTGGACAAGGTAGTCCTATTTCGAAAATTTCCAGTATGTTTTTTAAAGCTAAACAATCTATTAATCAATGCGCTGTCGTACAATTGATAGAAAATTGAAATTCTTTAGAACGTTTGGCTGCAAACTTTCAGTCTTAATACATTTTTTCTACATAATATAGTGAGTAAATTAATCTACAAAGCAACTTCAAGTATGCGTTACGAGCCGCCGGCGCACATTAGCTGATTTCGCGGAATGCAGTAAGAAACATTTTGCATACCGCAGGCCTAATCCCACTTTGAACGCACTAGCCCTTTAGCATAAACACGCTCATTAACTCAATTCAATAATTTATAAGCTACAAGATAATTCATTAGCTGTAAAGCGAAATGGTTGCGATGGTGTGGTAAATCAGGCAACGAAAGTTGGTTTTCTCTGTTATCCTTTATCAGTGTGAGTGGTGTAATTTTCCTCTGGCTTCCTGTAACTATAAATATTTAGTATTGTTGCAATATATTAAGTCAGCCATAGCTCTTAGCTTTTTTTTTCATATTTTGTGTCTTTTCTAATTATTAGTAATTAGAAAATTGTATAATAAATTAAGTCATTGATACAAACGAATAGTCGAATAAATTCGGAGATATTTCTTGGATAGCATATTTATTATTGTTGAGTATTTGTAGAAAGTGACATAATTTGAATTACATTAGTTAAGGTTAATTAGACGAAGCAAATTAATAATTTGTGCAACTGAAAATACTTTGGCAAATACTAATCAAAAAATTAAGCAGCAGTTTCAAATGTGTACATCAAAATAAGTAAATTGAAGCTTATGATAAGAAGAGAGAGTTTGTAGTGTAAGTAGCTTACCTATAGTGTATCGGGCGCTACAGGTAAGATTATTTTGCGGGAGTCTTATTTGAGAGCGGATCGGTATTCTCCTGGACGAAGGCCGAAGAAGTCGAACATCTCACCTCCAGCTGATCAGATGTCTACGCTTCGACAAGATGGACAGAAGTCGACGCCGCTGGTAGTTCTATGTGAGTAATCCTTCCATTGGAGGGGGTTTTAGGGCCCGATCATTATAGAACCTGGTCATTTTAGGGCCCGGCCCAGAGGCAGTATAGTCGAACAGCACCACAAAAGGATGAAGATTCAACATTGATTACTCAATCACTATATCACTACTACCATTTAATAACGTTAGATAATTTGGTTTAATTTATATTAGTTTGATTTTAATTCAAATTGAATTTAATTTGATTTAGTTTAATTTAAGTTAGCTTGGTTTAAGACAATCTAATTTAAATTATTTTGTAAGTTAGACAAGAGCTCTTATGTGATAGTAATGTATGTTAAGATCTTTGAATATAAAACTAACAGGGACGAACCTTGCGTATATTGGGGACGAAAACGGCCATATTGAAACATCAAAGATGACTTATTACTTTGGAATTTAGGTTGTTGGTGTCAACAACTTAGAAATGTCTGAATGATTGTAGCGTGGTCATATAATTTTTTCTTTTTTTGGGGTTTTCGCCACGATCTAAAACTTAAAAAATGTCAAAAATACCTGTTGTTATGTAAATAAAGAATTACTGGGCAAAAAAACAAAAAACCAAACTGAGACTAATTTCTCAGTTATTCTTTTCTGTAATAAATTTGAATAACAAACAAAATTTTAAGTATCATTGACATACACAAAATTTACTTCCTCTCTTTGTATTATATATAGAAATTAATATAATTTATTTTTTAGATTTGTTTTGAAAACCGGGGGAACGTGACGAACGAATTCGGATTATTTTTAGTGTTTGTTTGATACAAATAAAACATGTTACTTTACTCATATAAAGAACCTATAACATATAGCTAATAATAAAGAGTGTTAATTTTTTTAATAATCCTATTTTTCCATTTTTTCAGAAATTTTGTTTTGGATTTCATGTTATTAAACTAGTTTATCTTTATTCAAGGTTTTCCCAAAATAGAAGAACACAGTGGATTAGTTTTATTAAAAATCCAGACTTAATTCTGGACCGCAGTAGTTTTTTGTATTTCTTCATTTTAGGTATCAGGATTTCAGTATCATTTTGCTGAGGATGGTTTTGATCGAACATCTAAGGTAAAAGTGAGACTACTACCAAATGCTGTTCAAACGATTGAAGTGAACCGTTTAAAATATGTAATTTTTTGGTTTTTGATAAACAAAAAAATTTTGATAAACATTTTTCATTTTGATAAACATTTTTCATAGCATTTACTATTGAAAGTGAGTTTTTTTGTTGTTGTGGAAAATGAGTTTATATCCACTCATTTAACACATAACTTAACACATAATTTATTTATTGACCATTTACACTATAAGAATTCATTATATTTGTTATAGTTAATTTTGTTTAAGGAACAATAAACACTGAACAGTTAAATACAGAAAGGATATATGTATATTAATAATAAATAATTTAGTGAATATTACGCCTTTTTATTTTGTTTACGAATATGTATACCTAATTTAAATATGAACATCAACTCGGTGCCAAGATTCAATTGATTACATAACCAATTTTGGAAAATGATATGATTTTATGACAGGAAATTCCAATTTCTTCATAACTTTTTGTCGTATTGGCTCCATAAAAAACACTTCACTCTTTGAAAAAATAGATCTGTCTTCTTCTAAAATTATTATAATTTAAATTTAAAATTGAGAATTAAATAATACTTGAGATTCTCTGTCGTTTCCAGTAAGTCTTCATTAATTTCACACAGTAACTATAATTATACAATAATTTATTGTTTAAACTGTAAACTTTTGTCAGTTTCTTGTTTTTATTCATACTGGCTTACGCCACTGCCAAACCGGAAACAGTAGTCGGCCATATGCACCAACCATTCTGGTTCCACTTACAGAATCATATGTTCTTTCCTATAATTTTGTATTCAAATATTAAGATCAAGCTTTTCTCTTTACATTTACCAGTATACTCTTTTTTTTTGTTATAACTGTTTACATTTTTTATTCTGTTCTGTATGTTGATTCCTGAAATTGTGCCTTATTAAATATCTAGTACTGTCATTGAGTATTTTTGACAGAAATAAGCCTTTTTCCAGTTTTAGGGTTTATTTTTATCTTTAGTAATTCTGAAGAATTGAGTGGCGCCCTATTGACGTGTCTGAGCAACTCATCCGTCACCTACGATCCAAATACCTCCAGCAAACGGCTGCCGTTGCTATAACGATAATCACATTGATATTAAAATAAGAAAAAACATGTTACAAGTTACTAATCAAGAAGAAATTATATCATAAATATATTTTTACTAGACTATATAAGTTTTTCAAACTTGAAAACTCGCTCGAAAGTGTTACAGCAATATAATGAGTGAGGCAAGTGTCACGCTATTATTTTGTTTTGGCAAAATTTTTTTATTTTGTGATATTTGTGACAGTATGGGTTTAGCAATTATGTAGTGCAGACGTTTATTATGGATTATGGAACACACTAAAAAAATGCAGTGAAATTGTTATAATTTACATTCAAAACATAATTAATTTAATGCAACTCAACGTGAATTTAGGCGAAAATATCCTAATCGTCCAGCGTCTCATAAAACGATAAGTTTCCTCAAGCAATTTCAACAATTCGGAACAGGTACCGTGTCAAAGGTCCAACAGTGCGAAGCGCTGAAAATATTGCACTTGTGGAGCAGTTTCCAAAAGAGTTGATCTGACGACATGGTGCACAATTGGGATTTTCTCGACACAGTTTACGCTGAATTTTGAGAGACTTGTACATGTCTCTGAATAAGATTCAAATTGGTTAAGAACTATTGTCTACAGACAATAATCAGCGATTAGAATTTTGTAATATCATCAGATTTCCTGATTTGATTTTGACGGCTTCGCATTATTGCTTATGGGGTTTTTAGATGAAAACGGTATACATGGCATGTACCCCAAACCATAAATCAACTCAAGGACAACATTCGAGCTGAAATCGCTGCTTTAACACCAAATGTGTTGACAAAAGTTATGGGAAATGCGTTAAAAAGCATACAAAACATTGCTGTTAATGGCTCACCTTTGATTGACATCATTTTTACAGGTGAGATAAACATATTATCGAAAACAATATTCTGTCTTGTTTCATTTATAAGTTTAAAATAATTAAAATGGTTTCGTGATACTCCCGTATACTTGGAACTTGATATGCAGCCTATCTTTTGTAGGGTACTATTTAGATGGGTGCATTCGAAGTTTCTTCATTCGAAGAAAAACCAAAAATTTTATTAACTGTGATCAGTAGGTTAAGTCGTAAAATCAAACAACGAATCAAGCTTCAATTAACTCTCCAAAAACTATTATCGCCTGAAACAGATTATCGTATCCACTATGCAGATGCAGCTGCTCTCCTGAACAGCAACATTACCTTGTGTCTCAACGCCACGGTCCCAACTCTAACCAGTGGAAATAACATCAGACACTATCCTGACTGATTTTCTGTTGACATCACAGGGGATATTCGGCCGGATATAGAAGGCTGCAGGCATCACTTTCTTTCATTTATTCAGTGATTTACGCCGCAAAATAAAACAATAAAATAATTCAAGCCTACCAAAACTACATTAATAAAATACAATCCTCTCTAACTGACAACTCGAAACAATTCTGGCAGTACGCCTCCCGCAAGAAAGGCACATCGTGGATACCGGCGATATACTATACAACTGTGCAGAATTAAAAACTCCGAGCGACAACTGATCAACTGATAATAATACATTCATAAATGAATCACACACGCTACAGCTTCTTAACGTTACTGACATAAAAGTTGCCATAAAAAAGTTAAAGAACAAACGCACAGCTGGTGCTGACAAAATCACAGCTTTTCTTGTTAAGGACTGCTCTATCACTTTGACAGAATCACTGCTTCATCTGCGCAATCTATTATTTAAAACAAGCACGTTTCCTAGCAAATGGAAATCCTCCAAAATCACTACTGTTCACAAATCAGGCAACCCAACACATGTCACTAATTATCGTCCCATATCAATCCTGTGCAAGTTTGCTAACGTTTTTGAAACCTGTATTTACAATCAAATCTTTTTTAAAATTAAACATTCGATCATACCTGAACAACATGGGTTCTATCAAGGTAGATTCACAATTACTAACCTAACATACTTCTTTCAATTTATATACAAATCAATAGAAAGTAAAATATCAGGTTGACACAATATACTTGGGCTGATACTCCAAAAGATGAGCGGATTAGGCTTTAATGGCAATACAATTTCGTTCTTTAAATCTTACCTTGCAAGCAGAGCACATGTTGAGTTTAATGGTCATAGTTCTCATATCTGGATTGCAACTAGTTGTGCACTACAAGATAGCATCCTTTGATTTTTCCGTCTTCGTCAACGATATTACTTCTACGCTAACGTGCAACACTCTTTTATTTGCGACGACCTTGAACTCTTTATGCCAGTTCTATCTCACATGACTGCTTTCAACTGAATATTAGCAAATGCAAAAAAAATCTATAAAACATAATGTAAATAACTATATATATATATATATATATATATATATATATATATATATATATATATATATATATATATATATATATATATATATATATATATATATATATATATATATATATATATATTTCCTAAATGGTTGCGCTTTGGAAGACTGTGCAGTTTTAAAGGTCCTGGAAGTGTTATCGATAGAAAACTGTATATCGATCAAATCATACAGTTAGTAACTGTAGCCCTTGGCCTCCTAATTAGATGAACAAAAGCTTTTTGTTTCGCGGAACATTTCTGTGTCCATGGATATGTTTCAGTCCTCGCTTACTCAGTATAAACCAGCTTTTGAGAGGGTGTTGACAGCTCGTGTAGTGCTTTGGAAATAATTTTTCTAATGATCTTAGAATTATTTTTTTATTTTTATATAAATATTTATGTAGCATTAGGTTAAGTTCAAATTATTTTTGTTATGTCTACTTGTCTTTTGAGTTGCCTTCTAAATGGGCAGTAGCCTGTTAGACAATAAAGTATCATTCAGTCATTCATTCATTCATTCACCATATTTGTCTGATCCTTTATAATTAGAGTATCATTTGTCTTACACCGTTTTATAATTTGAATGTAGAAATTTGTGGTTCAAATAAACAGTTTAAAAAGACTGTAGTAAAGTTAATGTCATTCAATACAGAGTATGTTGTTCAACTAGCTTTTAGGTTTAGAGTAACATGTATTCTGCATAATTTAGTGGGCAAATTGCTGTCCGTGGTCTATTGAACTCAGGGACCTTTAGGTATAAGGTACCTTACGGCACGTAAGAGGTTTTACGAAGTATTTACTAGTTGATGGTGCGTCTTTGATAAGTTGGTAAATTACCGTAGATAAGCTTGTTACGAATAGTTTACGAGTTGTTGGTTTGCTGCTGGTGAGCTGACAGGATTTATTAACAAAGGCTTTTAACACCGTAATCCTAATCTTGTTAAACGGAGGGCTCTCTCAATATAAACTACTATACGAGTTTATTTTATATATTCTACGGTAAGTTGGCAGAAAACATAAAGAACTTAATTGCCGTGGTCTTAATTTTATTGAACATATATATCCCATGGCATGAATTGTCGTACGCGGTCAATGTGTGGCAAATCTGGCAGCGGGCGTCGGTTCCGGCTGAGCAGAATAATTTTCTTCTGGTTTCCTGCAACTATGAATATTTAATATTGTTGTAAAATATTATCAGTCAATAGAAATTCAATTTAATGGTTGGTTTCAGTTTTTTTTAATATTATATACATGTTCGAATTAGTAGTGATTGAAAAATTTTATGATAAATAAAGTCATTAGTGTAAAAAAATAGTCGAATAAAGTCGGATATAATATTTGGTTATTATATTTATTATTATTAAATATTGAAAATATTCTGACAATATTTATCAAAAAATTAAGACAAAGTTCTAAATGTATACTATTGGAATAGGTAAACTGAACCTTCTGATAAGAAAGTTACTGATTAAAAAAATAGATACAATGAATAGAAAACTTTTGAGTTTCGTAATTTTATAGTCTTCTGATAGTTATATATAAATATACTAGATATAGTTTAATATAACGATACAGTCTAGTATAGTTATAGTATGATTTTTTTTAGTATGCCCGAACTTTAAATTCAAATAAAACAACAACCAAATTAGATGTATTGAAGCTATTTATTTTTATGTGAAATAACATACAACGGCTATTTCTGACAAAGTGCATTCTATCAATCCAATTTCCGACTCCTTTTTTAAGTCATTGAGGTCTTATGTTCGCAATTGTCCGAATTATATTGGCTTCCAAGGCATCAATAGTTGCTGGTTTATCGGTATAGACCAAATATTTAATATAATCCCAAAGAAAGTAATCTAAAGAAATTAAATCACATGGCCTTGGTGGCCAATTGACAGCCCATTCCTCAAAATAATTTTCTGACTGAATTGTTCCCCTAATAAATTAATTGTTGCAGTGGCTGTATGGCATGCGGAGCCATCCTGTTGGAACCACATTTTCTCCAGATCAATACCATTCAAATTGGAAATTAAATAACACAGGTCGACATGATTTTTATATCATTGCTGGGAATGCTCATTTTGCGTTTCATTTGGGTAGTTATTAAAACACCTTTTTACAGAAATGGCCTAGTACATCCCATTTTCAAGTACCCGCTTCTCCTTTATATCATTGGGTCATTATCAAATTATTTGTACCTGACTTTGGACTTGACAATGTAGGAATTACCACATGATCGTAGAGAAGGTATTTCCGCAGTATTTTACGAACCTTTAAGGGCAGACCATCCAGCGAGGTGATAGGACGAAAGATGGATCAAGGCTATCCTGTACTGGATACCACTTGATCGCAAAGGTCCATGGAGAAGACCGAAAACATGATGGACTGATGACATCATTTAGTATATTAGACTCGAATGGCAAAGAGAAGCTCAGGACTGCGAGGGTTGGAAGCATGATGAAGAGACCTTCATCCTGCAGTGGATTGGCATGTTGATGATAAAGGTGATATAGAATCGCTTTAAAGATTTGTGCAAGAATGAACGTTTGTTTATCGGAACAAAAAGTTAAAATCAGATTAAACCTCCCTCCATTATTTATAAACAAGGGAAGAAACGTAAATTCGTTTGTTACACCCTAGTAGAAAATCATTTGTTTTCTTAGGCTGTTATATAATTTAGATTTACACATTTTTGGTTGAAATATATTGTACATTTTAAAACCACTATACTAGAGATAACAGACATTTGCGAACACTGTTGCGAAAAAAGTATCTCTCAGAATGTATTATTCAGGCAGCTTTTATGTTTAAAGTAATACTTACTCTTTTGAATAATTTAGTGAGCAACTTGTTGTCCCTGGCCTATTGAACTCTGGGTCATTTTGGCATAAATTACTGTATGTGGACTTTTTATGAAGTATTTACTAGTTGACGGTACTTCGCTATTAAATCGATTAATTGCAGGCACACTTTATGAGTTATCGGTATAATGCTGGTAAGTCGAAATGATGTATTCCAACGGTTTTTTATGCTGTAGTCCTAATCCATCTGAATGCAAGAGCCCCTAGTATAGTTGTTGAGTGGACTTGTTGATGCTGGTAAATTGACAGAAGGCATAAAGTCAGTACTTTATGCCTTCAGTCAATTTACAATTCAGTATTGCCACAGTTTTAATTTTGTTTTAATTTCATGGCATAAATTACACATATCACCAAATTTAAACTTGTAACATGATGATGAAAATAGGTGTCTATGAAGTATTTTGTAGTCCTAAATCTAAAAATGATAAGCTAATTACTATAACATGTACGTTTTTTACGTTATATGGGGTCGGTAGTGGGGAAAAAAAGGAATAAACATTTAAAACGTGTTAAATCTATGCAAAGACATTACTGAGGATTATGTGAATAAAAAATATAATACATGAGATGTCATTCAGCAACAAAAACTTTTACTTTTTCCACGTGTTCTGTAGCCTCATCCATTTTTAAAAACCAGCGGTAGTCGCTCAACACAAATGGGTTTTAGCGTCCCTCGTATCTTGCTTCCATCTTCCTGATGTCCTGGTGAAACCTCACAAAAACCTCGTAAAAAATGCATGGCTTTGACAAAGTTTTTGATTAGTCCAAACTTAACATGGAGAAGCGAAAGAAGCATCTGTTTGGGTTAATAAGGGGGGCATATTTTATGTTTGTAGTACCAGATTCAAAAGAAGTTCAATCTTTCTTAAAGTAATGTTATTTTGTACCGATAGAACCACAAAACAGTAACGCTTTGTAAAACCCCTGTGAAGTCCCAGCAATACACCTATTACTTTTAAATCCACTGATACTGTTCATATTTAAAGCGATTTAGTATGGTTGCTAACTTGTCATAGGTTTCTTTTATTGTCACTGAATGGACTAAAGGAATAGATAGGTTTTTATTTCTATTATAAAGCAAGACTGCTTTTCTGTTGTTGCCCATTGTCCCATAGATACAGAAAACGGCAATAGTTTGTCCAAAGTACTTCTTATCTTTGTACTCCAAAGTCAAGTATAAATAATTTCAATGATGCCATGATATAAAGGAGAAGCAGTTACTTGAAAATGGGACGTGCTAGGCCATTTCTGTGAAAAGGTTTTTTAATCACTACTTAAATGAGACGTAAAAAGAGCATTGTCATCAATGTTACAAAAATCATGTCGACTTGTGTTATCGTACGCGGTTATTTTATGAATACTTCATCAGTTATCACTGTACTATTTCAAAAACATGTATAAATATATGTTTAATTACTACAGTTCTAATCTTTTTGAATCCAGATACCTGTTGCCATAAATTACCATATGCTGGTAAGTTGGCAGAGTGTCATAACAATGGACTAATTTGCTGCCGTCTAATGGAAAACAAACACTCCTTGGTGTAAATTATCATACCGCTCACTTTATGAATACGCGTACTTTATGAGTTACCAGTGTACCACCGCTAGCCGCAGACAGAAAGCATTAACAAATGTTTTAATTGCCGCAGCCATGTTCAACGCTGAGACCCTTCGGCATAAGTTACTGTGTGAGTTAATTTTATAATTTTTTAACGAGTTAATGGTGCGCCACTGGCAAGTCAGCAGAATACATTAACAAATGATTTAATTACCGCAGTCCTAATCTTGTTGGATTGAGATAACCCTCGGCGTAAAACATGTTCATTAACGAAACGCAACTTAATGATCTATTAATGCTACTTTTCCATAACGTTTCAACAAATCTGACCGTTAAAAGTGATTTTGTTCTATTTTACGCTTCTAGTTAAGTGAATAAATATTTCTGGCTTTACTCAAGGAATTTAATTGATTTCTTTATCTACATACTTTTGCCAAGATTTACTATAAGTCATTGTTAATACAATATAAGTTTATCATATTATTTTTATATTATTTAGTTGATAGAAATAAAGAGCACTAGGATGTAACAAAAGTAATTGTGCTTTTTTTATTGTTTATAAATAAATGATTATACTTCACTCCTCAGAGATTTAATCCGATGTGAACCTTCTGCTCAGGCAAGTAAATATTCCATTTTTGGCATTAAAGCGATTTCACTGTAAAATATTTATTAACGGTTTTTATCTAAAACGTTTAAATAAGTGAAACTAGTCGTTACTCGCCCGCTTCGCTGGATGTAACTTGAAATTTAGTAATTAATAACTATTTCGAGTTTAAAAATATTTTCATTATAAAAAAAATTAATCCTCGGCACTAGTCAAGTAAAAAAATAGAAAATAAATACAAACTAAATAAATATTCTGAAATAAAATATAATAACAAAAATTATTAACCTGAAATGAAAATGAAAAGTGATTGGGAAAAAGGTTAACCTTATAAATAAAAATTAAATGTTGTTCGTTGGTAAGCGCATCACTTGAGAACGGCTGGACCGATTTGGCTAATTCTTTTTTTAAAATGATCGTAATAGTCCGAGTGAGGTTTGGAAAATGAAAATTGGAAAGGTTGCTTGGAAAATTGAAAAATTCGGGAAAACCGGAAAGTGCTTTTTCTATGGGATTTTTGTATGAACTCAAGACCATAACTCACGATTCGAAAGATGAATATGCGTGATTCTTTTTTTTATTTCATAACTGACTATGGGTACAACATATTTGGTTGATTTTTGTTTTATTCGTTATGCTCCCGTTGTGGAAATAATTCAATTGAATGTTTTCAATTGAAAAAAATCTGGAAGATCTGGAGAAAAAATTGGAAGAGAGAAAAAATTGAAAAAGAAAATTCTATTATGTCGCAATCGACATAATAGAATTGAATAGACATAATTTAATGCCATTGTAATGCTGCCAATAAGACGGAGCACACAACACACACAGCACACAATACAAACGGCGAAGTATTTTCAAAACAATTGATGGACATTGGCAATGGTTGTTAACATTTCGACTGGCTACATTACATTCCCTGTATGACATAATTTTTGCCAGTTCACCGTATTAAAGATTGAATTCATCCGAAAGGTGTTCCCAAACATTGCTTAAAAAAATACGATTTTTCCCATTTTTACTTTATTTAGACATTTCCACTAGCCTTTCACAAATTCATAAAATAATCACAAAAAAATTTATTGAAATTTGGACAGGACAAGCTTTTTCTGGTCAGCTAGTAATTTATTAAATTTAAAAAGATGAAAAGATTTTTATAATTTCTATAAAATAAATGATATTATAACAAACGTAAAATAAGTTGATATGTTTAGTTATTAATACACTAAAATTAATTATGTAATTAACCCTTACTATTTAAGAATCGCGAGGATCGTCAGTGCACCTAGTAGACAACGGTAATTGTATAGTAGTTCATAAATTAAAAATTTGAAGCCAGTAGTCAGTAAAAAGTTATACAAAACGGTAATTGTTTAACAAAATTTAAGAATACAATGACGCTAAAAAAATACTTCAAACTTGTATTAACAAAAATCAAATAAAAACTCACCAAATATGAAAAAAAATAAATGGAAACAATTATTTAACAACATATATCAATAAATAATGCCTTCATTGAGTATGAAGATAATCGATAAATATAATTTTATAATTATTAAAGATCGCACGACGTTGAAAAAATTATTTTGACAGCTTGTTAATTTATATTCAACATAAACAAATATGTTTTCATATTTAATTTGTTTCGAAGACGATTTTAGAAGCGTTAAATAATATTTGATGAAAATAAAATTATTACAGAAACTACATCTTTTCTAGGAGATGCAGGAATTGTTCTAGGAGAGAAATATCCTTCGGTAAAAAAAAATTTACATGAAAAAACAGTTTAAGATAAAGGACTGGTAGCGTGCTTGTGCTTACCTCGAGTACAGTGTGGTTTTTGATGGAAATACAATCACAGCAGGAACTATTTTTCATCTAGGACACGCAAGCACCCTTTTAGGATAAGAATATCCCTTGGCAGGACTATAAAAATAACTCGAGGTGAAGGACTAGCAGCGTGCTCGCACTCGTCTCGAGTTCAGCGTGGTTTTTGTTGAAAACAAAACTACATCACAAAACTGCATCACAGCAGAAACTATCTAGTAGATGCAGTCACTGTTCTAGGATCGAAAGATCACTTGTCATACTATACAAACATTTTTATGCAACAAAACAACTTAAAACGAAGGATTGACAGCTTGCTCGCTCTTCCCTGGGTTGCAGTGTGGTTTTTGATAGAAATACAGTAAACGGCAGAGACTATTTTTTGTCTAGAAGACACAGGCGATGTTCTAGGATAAGAATTTACTGCAATCAGTGCTAAAAAAAAATTCAGAATAAAAAGTTTGCGTATTATATATTAATAAAAACTGACTAAAACTTTAAATAAGAGATACAATTATTTGAAAAAATAATTTAACCAAATATATCAATAAATAATGCTTTAATTGAATATAGCAATAATCGACAAATGTAAATTTATAATCGTATTATTAAATATTTATATATATTATATAAATATAAAAAATTATTTTGACAGTTGAATTTAAACTAATTGTCGCATACGTCAAGCATCCAATTTTTATTAAATTTTCATTTTTCTTATAATAATCTGCAAAAATAATTTCATTAATAACTAAAGAAATGATTAACAATTAATTATAAATATTTAATAATTAAATATTATAGCTAAAACAACATTTAATTATCAGTAACCTTTTTTTGTACACAGTAAGAAGCAACGGTATAAGTCTACGCGGTTTTCGATGTTATATTAAACTCGATGTTGTATTCATTCAAATTAATTTTTGCATTAATAGCTTTTCATCAATTGTCAAGAAGTATAAGAAAAATTCCTGCCCAGTTCCAGGTCTGAATAACTTACAGTTTGAACGCGGTTTTATTTGTACATTTTACGCCCCCGCCACCCGTTTCGGGAGCAGATTTTCGTATAACCCGTCTTTAGTGAATGTGTGAAGTATAAGAAATATTTCTGCCAAGTTTCCAGCCTATCGGACATATAGTCAAAAAATTAGAGTGTAATCCTTTACACCTCCATACCTCCCCCTATTCACCCCTTTGGAAATTGATTTTCGAGAATTCAATTTTTAGTACATTTTCATGAGTTATAAGAAACATTCCTGCCAAGTTTCAAGTCTGTAGGACTTATACTTAAAAAACGGGATTTTTTTTGCATTTAATAACAGGTAGCGCCCCTTCGGAGTCGACTTTCACAAAACCCATTCTTAGATAGCAGGAAAATAGTAAACTAGTAGGGCTCGCTCTCTCGTTGTACACATGTTAGATGAGCTCCCTCATCATCGTTGAATAGGTTACCTTTTAAGTCGTTGTAGCACAAGCTGCAGTTTATTAAATTCTGATGTGAATGAGTGTTGTCCAGAGACGCCTGGGATAAGATGGTTGAACACTGGTTCTATGGATGAGCGTTGTAAGGTGAGCTGCCCACTAAAAGCGAGACATTGCATCATTCTTAAATCCATAAATTTTTAATATTTCTGAACATTGACTTCTAGACATTATAGTACGAGAAACTATCGCTTATAATAGCAGATCACCTTTGATGTCCATTCGATATAATCTATCAATAACTATATAGGATATTTTGGAACCTATAATATACAAACTTCAGAACGTCCTATAGCTACTTTTTTCAACAAGAAAAGCATTGTTGCTTCAAAATAACGCAGGATTTCTGCAGTCGAAGTGGTTTCTGTAGTCGATTTTTTACTTTGGTTACCAAGATCTTGGGGTTTTTTATCAATTCAGCAGGGCAAGTGAACATTACTTCCAGGTAACTTCTGAATTTAGACAATCTTCCGAAATATTGACCTTAAGACTTGAAGTATAAATGGCCGGGATAAGAGAAATAAGCCTGAAAAGATAACAATGACTTTGTTGCCCTTAATTGTGAGTGGTTCTAGGACGATTTTATACTGACGGAACTCTAGTTATTAAATAATCGTCATTTTCGTATTACACTAAAATAGTGCAGTAGGTATATATGAGATCTATTTAAATTGTTATTTTTAATATGCATAGTTTATTGACAATCACTTCATTATTCTATTAAAGTATTTATTTAAATTATATAAAAGCAAAAAAATGTAATAAAAATAAAAAAGACGGAAAAAGCATATTACACTTCAGAAAAAACACCTCTTATAAGACTACCTCTTATGGGATTCTTGAGAACAATTTCTTCGTAAAGACCAATAGTAACCTGCCATCATATGTTGATCCCATCTGCCCTGATATCTCTCCTCCATGACTTTTATATCCTGGTGAAAGGACTCTCCCTGCTCCTCCTAAAATCACCCAGGTTATAGGGAAATCTGTCCAGGTGACTGCAGAGATAATGCATTTTTATGCCCATAGTTACTACTATAACCCTTAAGGTTTCTAACATCGTTTTAACAATATCTTCATAATTTGACGCTTTATGGTTACCAAGATACCAAGATTACCAACAGATACAAAACTTTTTCAGGCTTCAGTTTCCACAATAGTTATGACTTTTATAAAGTTCGCATATTTAACTAATATTCGAACTTTAGGGCCGTCAAAAATTCCGTTATTAGCTTTTCCATAATTTAGGAAATGCTCTGCAAATGTATTCAAAACATTTTCGTCCTTATCCAATGCTTTGACAAACTGTTCCATAATACCCAACTTAATGTGGAGTGGCGGAAGTATAATTTTATCTCTACTCAGTAATGGCTTATTTACTTAACTTTTGTTCCCAGTGATTTTGTTTTGCTTGACTGTCCCAGAGACAAATGAAGCAAATGCATTTTGTGTATCCACTTTGCTGATCAAGTAAGAAATTTGCCATTTTTGATTAATTTTTTTACCAGGGACAGCCACATCGCGTCGAGCTTCAGTTATAAATAACTAAAATTAAGAGACGCCGATCGCGGCTGAATTTGGATGGGTCGAAAATTAAAGTAGGTAAACATTCAAAAAAACCTCCCGACACTTAGAGGTTAAAGAGAATGAAGAGAGAAGAAAGAGCCGTAGGATGGCGTGAGTTCTGTGCGATCACGACCCGTCATTAAAATGGCCAGTTAATCTGGTCTGGCCCCGATCGTCTCTCCGAACTGCTTTGCTTGCGTTCGTCTAGAGCTCGGCTTATGACGGCTGAAAGGCTAGAAACCGGTCCCGAGAGACACGTGACGTCGTATGGTTGACAGTTCGGCGAAGGCGATCGGTGGCACCACGTGGAGAAAGGGTGAAAGATTTCTGTAATATTTCCCTCCACGGTTCCGTTACGCTACCTTGTGGGCATATATATATATATATATATATATATATATATATATATATATATATATATATATATATATATATATATATATATATATATATATATTAATTTTTTCAAGAACTAATCTAATATTTTCGTATTCTTCTTTGAGATTGGTTGAATGCATTTTAACGCATTTTAAACTGTTTTTCAAGCTATCTATAAAGAACCGCTAATCAGTAAGTTTATATTCAGATAAACCCATGTCTAGAAGTAATTTTGTAATGTTGCTACAACAGACAAGCTCTTCGTCCTCAGTTGCATACACCACAGATGTAGCAAAATACATCAGGTAGATATCGACATTTTCTTCGCGAGGAACTCATCATTCTATGGGCAATTAGTACTATAAAAATCAATAAACAAAATTTAAATTAATTTTAAACATAATGCGTCAGTAACTTATCAAAATGCACGTTGTGCGTCCATCAACCTTGTCAAAAAACTGAATACTTAGGCCTGTTACACGGAGTGAGGAGCGTAAGAAAAACTATGGTCACGTGGACAGCCGCGTGATGCGCAGATGCGCGAAATTAATGCGCATTAATCGCGTTCTAATTTGCGACTAGAGTTAAAAATGTGAATATTATTACGACTAGATATACTTCAATAACATAAAAACTAGAGCCAATCTGATACACTTAAGATTTAATTCATAAATTGTGTATTCTAAAGTACGAAAATTAACAGAGGGCAACAAGGGCAACAAGGGCAACACATTTTTTTTGTAGAGTTGTGAAATCTCTTAGAATGAAACAAATTGCAGATTTATGTGTTTTATATATTTATGCTGACAAATAATTCATTAAAAATATTAGAAGCATGAACGATACAACTAACCCGAATACCTCAGATGCCTTGAATCTCCATGCTCCAGTTTGGGGTTCAAGTCCTTTAATATGAATAAGGAATTAAGAACCAACTTAATGCCAGGCATAGTAATCGAGATCTTCTTAGTTAATTTTGTATCGTATACCGCAGATAGGAAATGACTGGACAATCGTTTTTTTAGATTCTTCAAGGTTAGTATGACGTTAAAGCCAGCTGCAGCTTCTAACCTTGATTAATATTTATTCTTCTGCATAATTTAGTGTGCAAATTACGGTACGGGGCCGCTTTACGAATACTTTACGAGTTGTCGGTGTACGCCAGTTAAGTCGGTGGAATGCAATAACAAACATTTTGATTACCCCAGGCCTGCTGAACACTCTGGCCCCCTCGGCTTAAACAAGCTCATTAACTGAACGCGATAATTTATAACCTGTAAACTGGGTTATTTGCCGAATTGGCAAATACGTTTTACTATTCGGATGATTGGATGAATATGAGTCTTTGGTTTATAAAACTGACTTATTTAATACTTTGCAATGAAAAGATCGGCCATTAAACCCTTCTGTTTAGATTTAATAGCTGAATGTTAGATAGCAACGAAATGTGTATCGAACGGCAATAAAAACCTTATAAAAGAGCTTTTTCACTGTAAATACAGATATAAACTGTTAATTTAATATATAAATAAATCTGAATATTTAATATTAATACAATTATTTTTAAACTAGAGTTTTAAATACTGAAGTTCTAGAGATCTACCACAAAACACCAAATCACTCGTTTTTAATTGTTTAATACTCGTTTTTGCTAATCATATTAGCATCATCAGGATATGATTCAAGAGAGGGAGAGAAAGCACATTGAATCCTCCCCTGATGATGCTATCATGATTAAAGAAATGCGGTAAATTTCTTTGGGTTTAGTGTTTCACGCCATGTTGCATATGCGAATAGTATTTTAAGAATTAAAGACAAAGTAAGATCAGAAAATAAGAACAATTTATCAAGTCAAATATATAACAGGAAGAACACAGAAATAGTTATAAACGTAATTAAATACAAGATAATACGTAAAATGTTTAAGCAAGTAGAGATGTAAATGCAAAAACAAGAAATTTGATCATTTCTTGATCAGCGCAGGAGCGATATAAGTAATTAATCCCGAAAGGGTCTTATAAGTGAAAAGCAGTGTGATTGCAAAAAGAGGAATAAAGGGATGGAAGAATTTTTGGAAAGAAAGTGCATACAAAACATATCGCCAAAAAGACTAATAAGCAGACGGAACAATTCTAATCAAAAATAAAATTTAACAAAAAGTAAAAGAACTAGAAATTACAAATGGCAAAAGAAAAAAAATACAAGTAAAAAATATTGTGACAATTTTATTGATACTACAATTTAAAAAAAAATTGGCCACAGCGACGCCGGTTGTTCGCCGGGAGCATCGGGGAGAAGGTCCTGGACAGGATGAAGCTGTGAATCAAAAGGGCACCACCTAATTTATTAAATTATCTTGTGTTATAGAAGACCCTTGAACTGGGAAGGGGTCTGTCTTAAAAACCTATTGATTTGATTTTTAGATTTTTAGATTTTAGATTTAATACACGTAAATACACTCAAAAAAAAAACAACGCAAAGTACATTAAAAGGTAGAAAGAATAAAACTATAAAAACCAGACACAGGAAGATTTAGGGAATGTGATTCACTAAACCCTACCGTGGAAAATAAAAAAAAACCTGACCAAGTTCCTCTAACTTAGACGAGTTCGTCTCTAGTTCGCTGTACTTATAAATTAGATGGTACTAAGTTTATTCAAAATAATTTAAAGGTAATCAAATATGATCAAAATAAGTAAAATCATCTATAATAAATTCGATCGAACGGCACATTGTCACTTCTCTGAAGTAGGTAATTTAAAAATAGAAACGTGAAACTTTAGCTCTAAATGAAAATATAATAAAAATGTATTAATCTGGCCTTATTTTTCGATTGTCCCATCACTTACCTATCCAGTACTAAGGTATCCAAATACCATGAGTACGCCTACGGATAATTCGGTGTCCCTATGCGGGGGTCCCCAAATAGTCTGGAACCTGACTGACCAGTTACTGTTCAAAGCGGCTCCAAAAAAAAAGTATGGTTTCGGGATTAGCTGAGCTCCGAAATAAGTAGGTTTTTAATGGCCTGGTCCCTGATTGACGGGATTCTCTAATGTCCGGGTCGTAAAACCCTCTCTGTCGGAAGGGTAAAGCGCGAAGGCGTCCGTTCACTTCGATATTTGGAGTTAGAGCGTCTTGGCCTTGTTCTAAACGATATAGATGGTCTTTCAAATACAATTCGCCCAAAATGATTTTACCAGTAGCGACCGATAATTTGTAAACGTTACAATATATTGAATAACTTAAATGTAGGTGTTAAACTAAAGTAGAGGATGTAGGGGAAAAACCAAGAGAAACTCAGGAAAGGTGAGTTACATAACAATAATTATAATCGGAAAATAATGCAGCTGAGAGTGTAATAAACAGTTAATAGAGTTAACGAGCTGGGACTGTAATAGTCAGTTAATAGAAGAAAAGGTTAAGCAAATAATAGTGGTGTAACTACCTACTACATGTAAGTAGGTAGGTACTACATATTACAGTACATATATTACAGTACAACATGTACTATAGGTACTACACATTACAGTATTACATGTATAGTCAGTTGTATCGACTTATGTACAGTAAGATATAATCTACAGGTACAAAACTAACCCAAAATATATATTTTTAAATGAAATAAAAGTATGAACAACTAAGCTAATTGAAAAGTTCGCGGGGAGATACCTGTAGAGCAATAGAAGAATTATATCATCTACTACATTTTGAAGTTTCATCCTGCTTATGAACATATGTGAAGTTTCAAGTCGATTTGTCAATTCATTCGTACAAAGCCAGCAGCTTAAATTAAATACATCAGTGTTATTTTTTAAAATGAAAAATATTGAAAATCGTGTAGTGATTAAGTTCTTTGTAAAAAAAGGTTTAAAGGAAATAGAAATTCATAGTGAAATTGTAAATGTATTAGGGGAGACTGCTCCTTCAAAAACAATGGCTTGTAAGTGGGCAGGTGAGTTTCAACGTGGTCTTTAAGCCTGGATGATGATCCTCGTTCTGGACGTCCAATAAGTATAAGTAATATAAGTAATAACTATTAAACAAATAATTAATTCTTTACATGATATGGTTATGGATGATAGACAATTGACTTTATGTGAAATTACTAAGGCCATTGACATCTCAACTGAACAAGTGTTTCATATTTTGAAAAAGGAATTGGACTTGAGAAAGCTAAGTGCTAGATGGGTGTCGCATTTATTAAATTCTGATTAAAAACGACTTTGAGTAAAACTTTCTAACTAACATTTGGATCTTTTTCGACAGAATAAAACATATTTTAAACGTCGTTTTATAACCATGGATGAGACTTGGGTTTATCACTATGATCCTAAACTGCGACAACCAACTGCAGAGTAGACTGAGTCCGGTTGTTCAGCTCCGAAGCAGCCAAAGTGGTCAAAATCGACCAAAAAGGTATAGCTTCAATTTTTGGGATGCAAAAGGCATTTTGTTAATTGATTACCTTCCAATCGGTAAACAATAACAGGGCAGTATTACTCCAATCTTTTGGACCAATTGAATGCCAAAATTCGTGAGACATACGCAAACTTAAGAACAACAGGACATCTCGTGAAGATGGTATCACCGCGGCACTATTTTAAAAACCTCGGACCAAATTCAGTACGGGAACTTACGCAAATTATCACGAACATCTGGCAAACAGAAAAATTGCCAGATGAATCAAAATTTGCTCTTATCCACCCGCTGCACAAAAAGGAAGACAGAACAGATGTGAACAACTACAGAGGAATCTCCTTACTACAAATCACTTGCAAAATCCTCTCAGCATGCCTTCTCCAGAGAACCAATAGAACACAAAATTAGCGGCTACCAGGCAGGCTTTCGCTCTGATTGCTCATGCACTGAACAAAT
Source organism: Cosmopolites sordidus (assembly GCA_031761425.1). Taxonomy (NCBI): domain Eukaryota; kingdom Metazoa; phylum Arthropoda; class Insecta; order Coleoptera; family Curculionidae; genus Cosmopolites; species Cosmopolites sordidus. The sequence continues at coordinate 480,165 of JARFXV010000282.1, forward strand.
CTTTAACTTAAAAACAATACTGAAATACAAAGCTATCGGGAACGTCCCAATCATCTGCACGTTTGTGGACTTTAAGAAAGCATACGATTGCATCGACCGAAAATCTGGAAACAAACTACAAGAACAAGAACTCAACCACGAAACACTACGATTGATCAAGCAGACACTGACCGACACAACCTCTAAAGTGAAATTTTTGGGAGACATTTCCGAACTCTTCCTGATTAAAACCGGAGTACGCCAAGGAGATGGGTTATTTCCACTCCTCTTCAACCTGGTGTTGGACAAAGACATATGGGAATGGAAAAAAGAACTGAAAAATCAAAGACACAGGAAACCAATACGACTCGGGCGATCCAAAAAAAAACATAAATCTTATGTCTAGTCTTCGCAGCCGACTTAGCTATACTCGCGAACAATGAAAAAAGGGCAACTAAACAGATAGAAGTTCTCAAGGAATGTGCATAGAAAGTTCGCCTACAAATCTCCTTTCAAAAAACCGAATGCGAAATCCTTTGCTCAAAATTAGATGTTCAAAATTTGAATACCAAATACGGTAAGATAAATAGGGCCACTCATATCAAATACCTGGGCGAGATCCTCGAACCTACAGGAAGAGTGAAGATAGCACAGAAGACTCGATGACAGAAGATGATGAGGGCATACGGCAAGACGCACAATATCTACAATAAGAAATTACATATCCACACATGCACAAATAAGACACTCCAACACAGTAACCAAACCAGAGGTACTATATGCAAGCGAGACACTTACACTCCACTCAAAAAGCGGCATACTACATAAATAGACTACACTACTACATAAATACTACATAAATAGAAAACATACTGAAAGAAGAACGCAAAATTATGAGAAAAATTCTCGGCCCAAAACTTACAGGGGAAGGATACAGACTAGACTCCAGAAAGACCACAGAGAGAATGTCCAACATAGCGGCGGACATAAGAAAAAGAAGATTGAAATTCTATGGATATATCACCGACAAGACTCACCAACAGAATTCTTACATACATACAAGGGGTCAAGTCAATTGTACCACGGATCGCACAAGTCAGAAATGATCTGGGAACGGCACAAATAAACCCGACAGAGATTGAGGATAGAAGAACGTACAGAAATAAAATACATATGTAGCACGTGGCATCAGGGAGCGAAGTTTCGGGGAGATCGGAGATGGAGGAGAGAAAGAGAATCCAGGAGAAAGATGAGAGAGGTGTCGAAGATCAGAAGGATCACTCAAAAATGAGTGAATTATTATTTTATATATATATATATATATATATATATATATATATATATATATATATATATATATATATATATATCAAGTGTTTTAATTATTAGTATTGATATATTATGCAAGAAATTAATTTATTATATTGTGCAAGAAATATTAAGTATGCCAATACTTTTTGGGCCCACTGTATACATTAGATAAATTGTTTAATTTTTCTATCGGAATTTTTGGAGTGAAATATTAAACTCAAACAGATTTAACACTAAACACCAAAATCAATTATTATTTGTCTTCCCGAATGGCGTTTCACTAACCATATTATCACCATGAGGAGAGAATTCAATCGTCTTTAAATAATTTAATTGGATTAAAATCACAAAAAATCACTCAAGAGAATGAAAAATATAGGATAGTATACGAATATTTTAATAATAAGATAAAAATACCAGTAAAATTTATTATAATACAAGGATTGTTATGCTATGTATAATACAAGGGTGGCTATTTATATACCCGGAATTCGTAATAATCGTGTTTCTAGGCGCCATCTGATATATACATCGTAAAGTTTGACATTGTTGACTGTATACGTACTCAGAACGTTTCATCTTAGTCAAAAAATGAAAATAATTCGTGAAAATTCACGTGCGATGATTTTCTACGACTTTCGACGAGGATTATCTCAACAACTGTATATCGATCAAGTCACTTCGACATCTGGTGATGAAGCACTATTTAAAACCACTGTATATCATTGGTTTAGTGAATTCAATCGTAGCCGTCGTTTGCTCACGGACGAATTTAAAGAAAGTCGTACAAAATTGGTTGTTGTGCCAGAAAACATCGATTCTGCCCCTGATCTGATAAAGCGAGAACGTCATGTAACGTATCGTGACATTGAGGCATCCCTGGGCATTAGTACGACAAGCATACACAAGATTTTATGTGGGCATTTAAACATGAAAAAGAATTATGAGTTCAAAATTCCGCATAATTTGACAATAGCTAAAAAAAAGGCAAAAAAAAGCCATGTGTAATATCTACACGATATGACATAATATATATATATATATATATATATATATATATATATATATATATATATATATATATATATATATATATTTGTCATATATATATATATATATATATATATATATATATATATATATATATATATAATATACAGTATAAAACACACTACTAGTACAACATGATGTTTTAATAGGTAATTACAATTAATAAAATTTGCATAGCGATTTACTCAAATATTGTCTATAATATCTTTTAACTATTTATATTATATGATGTCATGACGGAAATATGGATAAGGGTCTTTCAAAATGAGCTAAACCCAACAAAAGTTGTTCATGCAAGAAGCACTTCGAAGCAAATGAATGATACACAACCATTTGTTTGCCAGAAGTCTTTGAATAAATAAGAAAAAACAACTAACTGCGCAGGATCCTTCTTCACTATGAAAGGTGAAGAATGCTTCACCATGAACAATGCGAGCTCTCACACGTCGGACTGAAGAATTCAATATTTGACCTGTCAAAATATCTTATTGATTAGTCATCCGCCGTACAGTCCTAATTTGGCACCCAATGATTTCTCTTTGTTCCCGTCCGTGAAGAATAAACTACGTGGTCTACGATTTTCGACGCTAGAAGAAGCGGTTGATGAATATTTTGGAATTACCTCAATCGGAACAGAAAAAGTGCTATGAAAATTGGTTCAACGTATGCAAAAGTGTATGGATCACCGCGGAGAATATTTTGAAATACAATAAAACCACTTTCAATAATAAATATTTATTATTCCGGGTACATAAATAGCAACCCTCGTATTACCTAATCTCAATATTTATATTATCAAATTAGTTCAAACCTAAATTCATGCAAACAAGATGTCAAATTAATCATTTGAACAAAGATTATTTGTTCAATTTGAGTTTAGTTAATGAGCGTGTTTATGCCGAAATATCACTGCACACAGCAGGAATAAGCATGTAGTAATCAAAACATTTGTTATTGCATTCTGCTGACTTAACTTATGTGCATCGCTAGCTCTCAAACTATACGTAAGCGGCTGTATACGGTTTTAGCAGCTAAATTATGCAAGAAAACAAATATTACATTAAAGACAGAATATACTGATAGCTTTAGTTAAATATTCAATACAATAGTTCGGAAGTATTGTCTTTAATAACTATGATACTAAATGATATTTAATCTTTATCAAATCTTTAATAACTATGAATATGGCTATAACTATGACTATATATATATATATATATATATATATATATATATATATATATATATATATATATATATATATATATATATATATACATATATATATATATATATATATATATATATATATATATATATATATATATATACATATATATATATATATATATATATATATATATATATATATATATATATATATATATATATATATATATATAATATACAGTATAAAACACACTACTAGTACAACATGATGTTTTAATATGTAATTACAATTAATACAATTTGCATAGCGATTTACTCAAATATTCATTATAATATCTTTTAACAACTTATATTATATGATGTCATGACAGAAATAGGGGTAATTTTTGTCATCTGTCACTAAATTAAATTTAAAATCATTTATCAAAGTGTATCAACTTCGAACAATTCTTCTATTGGAACCTTTGGTGTGAAACACTCATTCAGGAGATTATTAAATCATCTGATGATGCTAACATGGTTAGCGAAACGTGCGTAGAGAAGTTCAAAAAATGTGATTTGGTGTTTAGTGGTAAATCTCTTCAAGTTTAGTTAATGAACTTGAAGTTTAACAACAATACCTCATATTAAAAAAAAATATATTAAACAATTTTTTTAATATGAGATATATAAAAACATTATAACATAAAAACAAAGCGAATTATGTTAAAATATGTTTAAATTTTAATTTTTATACCTTCTACCCTAATGAAGTTGAAGAAATGGAAATTTTTTAAAGTCTGTCTGGTCAAATAATCAAGTTATATTATTGTTTTATGTTGCTATATTTCTGTAGGTTCTAAAATATTCAGCTTTTTAATGTGTTCCACAATATGAGTACATACAGGTGATCCCAACGAGTTGAAGTAGAGTTCAATGAAAGCAGTGTGGTTCCAAAGCTCGGTTTACCTGCTAAAAGGTCATTTTTATCAGGACAAAATTTATAAAGCATTTTTCTTTGGTGACAATTGAATGAACCTGAGTCAATTCTCACTTCAATTCTTCACTTCAGGTATCCAAAGTATTCATAATTTTTTCCCTTTCTGACTTCTATATGTTCACAAATATCAAAAAACCTTTCGGTGGTGTTTTAGATCGAATAAAGAAGTCATATTCGCCGTTTGGAGATAGTCTCCATGGAAGACTGTACTGGAAAATAAAAGGAAATATGGCAATTGATACCTGGTTTTTCATTGTTATGTTTTATTTTCATCAGTCTCCGTATTCTCATCAGCCTCCATATTGAACAAACACAAAAAATCATATTTATCAACAGACAATCAACAATTTTATTGAGCGTATACGTAATGCTATATATATATTATATATATATATATATATATATATATATATATATATATATATATATATATATATATATATATATATATATATATATATACATATATATACACACATATATATATATATATATATATATATACACACTCATTAACTAAACTCAATATATATATATATATATATATATATATATATATATATATATATATATATATATATATATATATATATATATATATATATATATATATATATATATATATATATATATATATATATATATATATATATATATATATATATATATATATATATATATATATATATATATATATATATATATATATATATATATATATATATATATATATATATATATATATATATATATATATATATATATATATAGATATATTAATAACTGAAAAAACTAACACACTAAAAAGATGAATATTTTAGAACCTACAGAAATATTTTTTTTCCCTTTATTTGGGTTTTTCGCCACTGTCTATTGTCTATATTGTCTATAGATAGTGGCGAAAACCCCAAATAAAGGAAAAAAAAATATATGAAAACGCCACAATCATTCAGACATTACTACAGAAATATAGCAACATAATAAAACAATAATATAACTGGATTATTTGACCAGATAGACTTTAAAAAATTCCCATTTCTTCAACTTCATTAGGATAGAAGGTATAAAATTTAAAATTTAAACATATTTTGCTTTGTTTTTATATTATAACGTTTTTATATATCTCATATTAAAAAAATTATTTAATATTTTTTTTGAATACGAGGCATTGTTATTAAACTTCAAGTGAATCAAGTAAACTTGAAGAGATTTACCACTAAACACCAAATCACTGTTTTGAACTTCTCGACGCACGTTTCGCTAACCATGTTAACATCATCAGGGGATGATTTCAACGTTTCGCTAACCATGTTAACATCATCAGGAGATGATTTAATCATCTTCAGAATGAGTGTTTTACAGCAAAGGTTCCAAGAGAAGAATTGTTCAAGTGCATCTTTTAAATTTAATTTAGTGACAGATGACAAAAATTATCCATATTTCCATATATAAATATATATATATATATATATATATATATATATATATATATATATATATATATATATATATATATATATATAGCATTACGTACACGCTCAATAAAATTGTTGATTGTCTATTCATAAATATGATTTTTTGTGTTTGTTCAATATGGAGGCTGATGAGAATACGGAGACTGATGAAAATAAAACATAACAATGAAAAACCAGGTATCAATTGCCATATCTCCTTTTATTTTTCAGTACAGTCTACCATGGAGACTATCTCCAAATAGCGAATATGACTTCTTTATCGATCTAAAACACCACCGAAAAGTTTTTTGATATTTGTGAACATATAGAAGTCAGAAAGGGAAAAAATTATGAATACTTTGGATTGAAAGTGAGAATTGACTCAGGTTCATTTAATTGTCACCAAAGAAAAATGCTTTATAAATTTTGTCCTGATAAAAATGACCTTTTAGCAGCTAAACCGAGCTTTGGAACCACACTGCTTTCATTGAACTCTACTTCAACTCGTTGGGATCACCTGTATGTACTCATATTGTGGAACACATTAAAAAGCTGAATATTTTAGAACCTACAGAAATATAGCAACATAATAAAACAATAATATAACTAGATTATTTGACCAGACAGACTTTAAAAAATTTCCATTTCTTCAACTTCATTAGGGTAGAAGGTATAAAAATTAAAATTTAAACATATTTTAACATAATTTGCTTTGTTTTTATGTTATAACGTTTTTATATATCTCATATTAAAAAAATTGTATATTATATACAATTTTTATATATATATTTATAACAATATATATATTTTTTTTTAATATGAGGTATTATTGTTAAACTTCAATTTCATTAACTAAACTTGAAGAGATTTACCACTAAACACCAAATCACTTTTTTTGAACTTCTCTACGCACGTTTCGCTAACCATGTTAGCATCATCAGGAGATGATTTAATCATCTCCTGAATGAGTGTTTCACACCAAAGGTTCCAATAGAAGAATTGTTCAAGTTGATACCCTTTGATAAATGATTTTAAATTTAATTTAGTGACAGATGACAAAAATTACCCCTATTTCTGTCATGACATCATATAATATAAGTTGTTAAAAGATATTATAATGAATATTTGAGTAAATCGCTATGCAAATTGTATTAATTGTAATTACATATTAAAACATCATGTTGTACTAGTAGTGTGTTTTATACTGTATATTATATATATATATATATATATATATATATATATATATATATATATATATATATATATATATATATATATATATATATATATATAGTCATAGTTATTAAAGATTAGATAAAGATTAAATATCATTTAGTATCATAATTATTAAAGACAATACTTCCGAACTATTGTATTGAATATTTAACTAAAGCTATCAGTATATTCTGTCTTTAATGTAATATTTGTTTTCTTGCATAATTTAACTGCTAAATAACCGTATACAGCCGCTTACGTATAGTTTGAGAGCTAGCGATGCACATAAGTTAAGTCAGCAGAATGCAATAACAAATGTTTTGATTACTACATGCTTATTCCTGCTGTGTGCAGTGATATTTCGGCATAAACACACTCATTAACTAAACTCAAATTGAACAAATAATCTTTGTTCAAATGATTAATTTGACATCTTGTTTGCATGAATTTAGGTTTGAACTAATTTGATAATATAAATATTGAGATTAGATAATACGAGGGTTGCTTTTTATGTACCCGGAATAATAAATATTTATTATTGAAAGTGGTTTTATTGTATTTCAAAATATTCTCCGCGGTGATCGATACACTTTTGCATACGTTGAACCAATTTTCATAGCACTTTTTCTGTTCCGATTGAGGTAATTGCAAAACATTCATCAACCGCTTCTTCTAGCGTCGAAAATCGTATACCACGTAGTTTATTCTTCACGGGACAGAGAGAAATCATTGGGTGCCAAATTAGGACTGTACGGCGGATGACTAATCAATAAGATGTTTTGACAGGTCAAATATTGAGTTCTTCAGTCCGACGTGTGAGAGCTCGCATTGACATGGTGAAGCATTCTTCACCTTTTATAGTGAAGAATGATCCTGAGCAGCTAGTTGTTTTTTCTTATTTATTCAAAGACTTCTGGCAAACAAATGGTTGTGTATCATTCATTTGCTTCGAAGTGCTTCTTGCATGAATAACTTTTGTTGGGTTTAGCTCATTTTGAAAGACGCTTACAGTCGACTGCTGGTTACTTTCGGGCCCAAACGCATATATCCAATATTCGTCACCTGTGTAAATATTATATATGGCTTTTAACTCACCACGATTGTATTTTTGACCACTTCTTTACACCAATCGACACTAGGCTTTTTTTGAGCTATTGTCAAATTATGCGGGATTTAAAACGCATAAATCTTTTTCACGGTTAAATGCTCACGTAAAATCTTGTGTATGCTTGTCATACTAATGCCCAGGAATGCCTCAATCTCACGGTATGTCACATGACGTTCTTGCTTTATCAGTTCAGGGACAGTATCGATGTTTTCTGGCACAACCAATTTTGGACTACCTTCTTTAAATTCGTCCGTGAGCGAACGACGGCTACGATTGAATTTACTAAACCAATGATATACACTGGATTTAGATAGTGCTTCATCGCCAGAAGTCGAAGTGACTTGATCGATATACAGTTGTTGAGATAATCCACGTCGAAAGCCGTAGAAAATCATCGCACGAAAATTTTCACAAATTAATTTAATTTTTTGACTAAGTTGAAACGTTTTGAGTACGTATATAGTCAACAATGTGAAACTTTACTATGTATATGTCAGATGGGGCCTAGAAACACGACTGTTGCGAATTCCGGATACATAAATAGCAACCCTTGTATTATACATAGAGAGTTATAATAAATTTTACTATATTCTCTATTTTCTATATTCTCTATATATATTCTCTATTTTTTTTTCTGATAATTAGTTTTTGCCCTAATTAAATATCAATTCAATTTAATCCAATTAAACTATTTCAAGACGATTGAATTATCTCCTCATGGTGATAATATGGTTAGCGAAACGCCCGTCGAGAAAACAAACAATAATTAATTTTGGTGTTTAGTGTTAAATCTGTTTAAGTTTAATATTTTATTCCAAAAATTCCAATCGAAAAATTGAACAATTTATCTAATGTATGCAGTGGGTCCAAAAAGTATTGGTATATTTAATATTTCTTGCGCAATATAATAAATTAATTTCTTGAATAATATATCAATGATAATAATTAAAACACTTGGTATTTTTTTCACAATATATTCAATGACATGTTTTGGTATTGCGACAATTTTCAAAAAGAGTTATATATAAACTAAACTAAAAGTTTCAAAATTCTGTCTAATGGAGGTCAGTTTTTTTGTCTCGTTATATTTATGACACTTTCAATAATTGGAGGGGGGAGAACAACATAACTCGCAATGGTCGCGAGACCAAAACATGTTAGAGAATATCTTGAATATATTGTGAAACAAATACCAAGTGTTTTTATTATTATCATTGTTACTGTTTTACCAAAAGCCCACCGTGCAATCAATCGAAACAATATAATACAATATAAACAAATCGAAATAATATGAACAAAATAACTTATTGTTGCAAAAGTTGAACTAAGTAGAAAATCTTACATAAGAAGGAAGATAGGCATAAAAATATATAACTAAGTCAAAATAATTAAAGAAACATAAAAACTATTTTTATAATGCCAAAAAACTATTAACATAGCAGTTTTTCTATTTAAAAAAGTTTTGTTTAAATAATTAAATCACTTTAATATTTTGTTATCATTTTCTTAGTATCAATTATTACTTGTAATCTTCTTTCCATCGAAGAAACAAGATTCTAAGATATCTCAGGCCTAATTTCTTACTAGCCTGAAACAAAAAAAATAACACATTTTTCGATAAAATCTTGTTTTATTTTTCACTTTCAATACTAACAAATACCATAAGTGTTTAGTTGGATTAACATCCGTTGACAGGTTGTGTTTTTTGTTATCTAGAAACATTATACTACATCTATTTTTTTTGTTCTGTTGATAATATGTTTAGAATTGTTATCTTGCTGGAAGATGAACGTTTTCTTAACCTTCCGTTTTTCAGCGCTGGCTGGCAGATTAGCCAACATTCTTCTAAGCTAGACAAACTCAAACCAATACATTGCCTCCACCATGTTTTACAGTACGGTTTCCCCCAAATAAAACTGCGTTTTAAAACTTTGAAAATATGGAATTAATGTTCCTCGAGAATTGCGTTTTTATATGTAACAAATTACAATTGTACCATTATTTTTTTGACTGTTAATTTTCGAATTAATTTTTCTCCTTCGAGAAAACTTTCGAGTTAACTTTTACTATATAATTTTCTTTAAGTTTTAAGTTTTAATAACGGTCGGGTACCTCCGTACCAACTTTTTGTATTGTACCAAATTGTGAAAACAAATCTAATATTCTTGTAGCTTAACTATCGTGTCTATCTTTATAATTCTGTTCTTAGTTCGTCCAAAGACCATGTCGGAAAAAATGTAAAAGTGGCCAACTACATGAAACGTGACCAATATTCAAATGACCGTATTCCAATGACCGTTATATTCTCATTTTGTTTTGACGAAGAAATTAAAACTGCAGTCATGGATTGGGCTTCTTTACAGGAGGCAAATTTCGTTGACGTCGGAATTCAAAAACTGGTTGAGCGATATTACAAATGTTTCAACACAAATGGAAATTATGTAGAAAAGCTGATAAAAGTATGTAGAATATCGAAAAAATGTATTATAATGATATTTATAGTATTTTTCTTCTTACTAAAAAACGAACTTGAATTAAAAAATATACCTCGTATATTAGAGAATTGTATGAAAATCGTACAATTAGTACGAGATTATGGCTTCCTTGTAGTCCAGATCTTACAGCTCTCGATTTATATTTATTTATTTATTTGAGCAAATTAAATTAAATTTGTAAAAATCGTATGCATAATCTCGAAGAGATGCAACATGCAATTACAAAACCATTGAAAGTGCAAGTGTTGAAGAACTACAATGAATATTCCATAATATGAAGAGACCTGTTCATTTATGTTTACAACACAATGATGAACTGATTAATGGTGAATATTAATAATAATAATCGTAATTGGCTGTATATATTTTTGAAATTAAAGTTTATGAATAAAATTTTAGTTTTTACAGCAATACATTATGTTTTAATTTAAATAGAGTAATACTTTATACATAAATATTCAGAAGTATTTATTACAAATACGAGGGTCGTTTAATAAGTCCTTATAAAATCCAAGAGATGGCGCTTGTAGCATCGGAAGTGGTTTGTTTTTAGTAAGCATCATTATTCACCAGATAGCTGTCAAAGTCTCAGTTATATTCATCATATGGTTTCATTTTTATTGTTTTGTTTATTTAGAAATATGGAAAAAAGTGAGTTTCGAGTGGTGATTAAACACATATTTAAGGTAGTTCCAGCGTGGTATAGTATAATCAGAGCATTTACTATTGTCAGAAATGCGAAACCTCGGCAACCAGATATTCACGCATACTCACAAATATTTTTGGTTATGATGATCTGGCACTGTTAGTATACTCATGCAAATCATGTTATTAAAAAAAAATGTTAATGTCAATTTACAAAATGCCCGAGTAATTATGCCATAAAGGACAATTTATAAAAGTAAAAAAAAATATCTAAAAATTAAATTATGTTTCTGCTATGCAGAAAGCAAAAGAAAAAAAAAAGCTAATTCAATAGAAAAGGAGAAGGAAGGCGTATCATAGAGTTATTAGAACTTGGAAAAATTAAAAATGTTTTAAACGTAAACAAGTTTTATGCTTAGGAAATTTAGAAAAAGAAAAAAATTAGAGCCTCAATTCCAAACTGTGGGTTATATGTAAAAATTGTTCTTGTGTTACTCAAATTACGACAGGTAAAGTACATGAGGGATATAAAAAATCACAGCTTTCTGATGTAAATTCTAAAGCTGTTCTCGGTAAGTTTATATTAATATAAATTTCTCTTTACTCTAATCTCTTAACTAACTTAATCTACACTACTCGAGACAGCTGTACGTACAGCGTTGCCAGATCACCGTAAACGCGTTGAAATTGTAAAATTACTAATTTTTTAAATTGTTATAACTCGTAAACAAAACGGCACACATGCTACTTTTTTAATTATTTCAAAAACATACTCTGTCGTTTTTTTTACTCTCCCGTTTTTTAATTTAATTTTGTAGAGAGATGTTTTTAATACAACAGAAGATAGTTGGGTGCAGAGGAAGTTTGACATGCTTTCAATGGAGGGTGACCCTGAAAATTGCAAATTTTGTTATTAAATATGTTGCGTTCTAAACGATCTAAACATCTTAAACTTCAGGATTTATTAATAAACGTTATTCTTAATTTGTGACAAAAAAATGGGCAAAATCTGTCGAAAAGGTGGTTCACGGTGGAACTACGTTAAAAGGCTTAACACCGAAATAGATCAAAGCTGAGTTGAATGAAGTTCATGGCACGTCTGCTCATGTGTTTGCAACTGTTTATAATTGGGCAAATGAGTTTAAACGTGGCCGCACATCCACAAAAGATGAAGATCGTTAGGGACGTCCAGTGGAAGGACTACACTCTCGAAGTGATTGACAAAAATCACGACATGGTTTTAAGTGATCGACGAATTAAAGTCCACGAAATATTTGAGACCACAGGCTTAACGCAAGAAACAATATTTACAATTTTGCACAAAAATAATTGGGAGTGAAAAAAATGTCGGAAATATTTCGGGCGTGTATGCTCTCAGTGGAGAACAAACGCAATCGTGTGGTCGACTATGATGCTGTTTTGGCGCTTTTTCATCGCAATCCTAATGAGTTTCTGCGTCGATACATAACTGTGGACAAAACATGTAATACACTACTACACTCCAGAGACAAAAGAATAATAAAAACAGTGGGTTTTTGAAGGCGAAGACGGTGAAATCGGCCTGGAAGGTTATGGCCACAGGTTTTTGGAATACGCGGAATTATCCACACCGATTACGTGGAAAAAGAAAAATAATAACTGGATAGTATTATGCATCGTTATTGCACAGGCTGAGTGAAGAAATAAAAAAAATCATATCAAAAAATTATTTGAAAAGAAAAAGATGCTCTGCCATCAAGACAATACACGAGTAGTTTCAATGGCTAAAATCATGTAATTAATGTTCGAGTCATTACAACATTCACCGTATTCATCGGATTTGGTCCCCAGTAACTTTTTCCAATTTTAATTTCCAAATTTTAAAATAAATGGTTTAGCGGATAACGGATCACATTGAACGAGTAGGCTATTGTCCAAACGGATGCCTATTTTGAGGACCTTCCGAAGTCTTACTTTTTAGACGGCTTAGAAAAGTTGAAGTAACGCTTGGAAAAGTCTATAGAGCTAAAAGAAGATAATGTTGAAAAATAAAAAAGTCTACAAAACAATTTGTTTTTCTATCTTTTTCTAATGACGAGTTTCCAATTTCGATTGAATAGTGCCTTTTTACCATTGTTTAAGTTTATAATATGGTGTAACAAAACAACGTGTAAGATTTTTATTAGTTTCTATGCACCCTGAGCAACAAAAAATATTTTAAAAACAGCTCTTGAACACATTTGATTATTTTAAATAAATAATTTTCGTTCATTGCATTTCATCAACAATATTTTCCATAAAAAATCTATTATATGCGCTTCTCTGCAGATGGGCAAGAAAAAAGATTTTCTTGCCCATCTGATCCGGTGGAGCTATTTTAACATTTTTTACTTTAGTTTCAAAATAATGTAGGGCTGATTAAATTTTGATTTTCACTATTAGTATTTAATTGTATATGTAATTTAAATAGGAAGATTATTCCTAAAAATTAAAAAAAAACAATAAACGTATGATTTCGTGTTAATCATTACAAACCGCCGTGTTGGTTGTACACATTTATAGGTACGTGGGTATCGGGATTATCGGTTTAAGAATATTTTATGATCTGCTGACGTGTCTCAGATAAGTCGGTATAAGGTAATAACAAAGATTACCGCAAGTTTAATCCTGCTGAACGCAATGCTACTTTGCTATCCTCATAATTTATTAACTGCAAAATGGAGGCAGTCAACAAAGACGATTCGGCAAAAGCTGACAGTGGAAGTCGGCTTTGTTAGTGTTGCGTAGCTTTAGGCAAGCCATATATATTTATCTACTAATATTACATAATGTTAAGGAAATATTTTTGCTTTTGTATTCATGAGTTTACGCTAGAACTATGGACGAAAAGTCTTACCTGGAAAACTTATGTTTAGTTTAATTATGTTACATAAATTATCTTTATTTCGACTTCTCGAAAAATGACGAAATCATCGTAAGTTTTCAGTAATACTGTATAAATAGTTTTTTATTTTTGAAAAATTTACATTTTTATAGCAAAAATGCTCCATTGTGTTGTTACTTAATATACGAGGGTTTATTAATAAATACCCGTGTTTGAAATAAAGATGTAATTTTTTTCACAAATTTATTTTTATTTTTCAACGTAGTCTCCTTTTAGGTCTATACACTAATCCAAGCGTTTCTCCAACTTTTTTAAGCCGTTTAAAAAATACGATTTTTCAAACTCTCCAAAATAACCTCTTTATTTGAGCTGATTTTTTTTCTTGCAATCCATGTTTTCAAGTTAGGGAAGAGAAAAAAGTTGCTGGGTGCTAGGTCGGGCGAGTAAGGTGGGTGCAGAAGCAATTCGTAGAGTAGTTCGTGTAATTTAGCCGCGACAATTAAAGATTAATGTGCCGGTGCGTTACCGTGGACAAATTCTAGTTTTTGACTGGGCATGCTGTATGAACTCCAGAGGAGTTCTGTTTTCTCAATCTGGCGGTGGTAAATATAAAATTTAAAATTATAATGTAGATTTTGTTTTTCTTTTAAAAGTTTTCTATACGTGGATCATCATTCCAAACACACCTAGGCAAATTATTTTTCGGTGATAAGGGACGATTTCTATATTTATAAGAAGTAGCGAAGGGGACTAATGTTTTCAAATCTTCCGTTACTAGGCTTAGCAGCTGCAACATTTTTATCAAACAGATTGAAAACCTATCTTTTCGACAGATCATCGTTACTATCTGGAAAATATTCCAGTAACTGAATTGTCAATTCGCGTAAATGCTCATGCTCTCCAACGCGCGATTGATAACAAAATTTTCTAAATCCATATTTATGGTAATATAATCCGAAGTTAAAGTGAATGCATCAAAATTGCGTTTTTCAAGGCGTATAATCCAAATACCAAGCTTCTTGATGAAGGCATTGACTTTAACTGTCATTAGTAAAAAGCTCTGTAGTCTCGTATTCAAGTCTTTCAAATGTGAAAATATATCACTCACAAGTAAGTAACACTAATAAAATTTGTCCATCTTATTAAGCTATGAAACTGAGCTATTTTTATCAGTAAAAATATTTTTAATTCATCTCATAATTCAAAAAGCCTTTTCTCGCAACAACTACTTGACTTCAGTATAGAAAAGCAGTGAGCCGTATTTGGGACCCATTTCTTCGCACAATGTCGAAAACAATCTAGTCTGCAGTGGTCGGTTTTTAATAAAATTAACAATTTTTACGACTTCTGACATTCTGGCATTTTCTAAATTATTTGGCATCTTTTTTGAAGCAACCGTATTTCTGCGAAGAAAGCATGCATCCATTCCATATGTGGTATAATGTATTTTAATTTTACTATCACACCAGTATTCTTTATTGCTTTCGCGCCATCAGTACATACTGCAATGCATTTATTAAAGTCCAAGTTTTCGTTTTGTGTTGCTTCAATAAAAACTTTAGGAGTCCTACGCCAGTTGCACGACCAGGGATTGATTTGCAAAATAGCATATTTTCTTTAACTGACCTCTTGCATTCATATCGGACAAAACACATTAATTTCACCAAGTTCAACACGTATGTTGACTTGTCGAACTGAATAGCAAAAAATTCACTTAATTTACCTCTTCAATTATTTGATCATGAATATAATTTTCCATTTCATGGAAAGTGGTGTCATTTGAAAGTGGTATAGTTCTCAACTATTTGCTTCTTCCGGACTTATTATCACATTGATCATATCAATGGCAGCAGGTAAAGTAAGCTTTTCCGCAATTGTGTGGAGCTTAGATTCTCTAGCCACTCTTAATGCTACTAAATAGGATGCTTGAAGTGCTGCGGTCTCATTACGGCTTGATTTGTTGATAGGAATTTATTGATTTTTCAAAACGAGTGACTTACGCTTGAAAAATTTTAGTGATTTGGTTTGAAAAGGCGGGTGTTTTGTTTTTAGATGTCGGACTAATTTTGAAGGTGTTATGCCTTCCGCGGGCAAAACTTGATAACAAACAACAAGGCAATGAATCCATATTTTAAATATGTTTCATTGCACAATCTGGTCTTTTTCTTTAAGGTTTCGCCAGATCTAAACGGTGTATTTCGTTTTGTCATAAATTTGTCCATTTTATTTAATATTAATAATTTGTTTTATTTCCACGCTGTTATTAATTTATTTAACACTGAGTGAGAGAAGAAATCGTAGTATTTAACACTGGGTGAGAAAAAATGGTAGTACTGGTTTTCGTAAAAACGTAATTAATAATGAAACTCTTCGACTCATTCCTTTGTTTTTATTATCAAAGCGCATAGTTTGTACGCGCGTTCGCGACGAACCTAAGCGCGCTTGGGACGAATGTTCCGTTTTGCTTGCGCGGGGTGTACGGGTGGGTCAATTTACAAGTGCGTGCAAGTGCAGGGCACAGGTTCGAACTTGTGAAAGTAATATAAGAACAAGGGGTTACACAAGACTTGTAGTTCGGTATTTGGGGCTTTGTGCAGTATTTCGGTATAAGGCCCATTCACACATTCATCCATCATTGACAGTTCGTCATTTAATACAAAGACAAATAGATGATTCGTTTTTTTTCAAGATTCATAGGCGTGTGAACATGCTCGTAGGAGTTAATAAGCTATTTAAAAATAAAAACGATTCTTCATAAATCACGATATTGAAAAATGGATGAATAGTTGCCTTGTTAATCGGCCCATGTAAAACTTTGGTAAATGTCAAATTAACATATTGTAGTGAGAGGGACCCAACGTTTTTTACTTAACTTTTTGGTTATTTAGTGGGCCGTGACCCTAAAAAAGGATGAGAAACGATGCACTGGAGGATCACCAAGTATACTATTGTTCTACTGTGCCAAGGGAGAATATTGATGATGGTTTATTGAACGAATACAAATAATTTGCACAGTAATAAGTATAAAATGGGGATTGATATTATTAATCTTTAATGTACGAGGGTTATTCTAAATGTTCTCGGCTTGACCAAATAAATTTTACCAATTTTTTATTACCCTCACTATAATGTGGCTCTTTCCAAGTCTGCAAAATAAGAGGTTGTCTCAGATTTTACTTCGATTAGGGATTTTTCGTCCAGGGAGCCGGAAGGTTTGGGAAGAGGAAGAAATAGCTGGGAGCCAAATCCTGCAAATTCGGTGTAGGTTCAAGCACTTCGATGCGCAACTTATAGACTTTTGCAGTAATAACCCGAGCCTTGAGTACAGGTGCCTTATAATAGTGAAAGAGTACTAGTATTTTTTTTTTGGATCAATGTGAACATTTAGAACGAATAACACATTTTAGTTGATCTAGCAGAGAAGCATAATACTTCTCAAAACTAAAACAGTTTAATCGAATAACACTAAAGCCGTAGCTGTGACTTTACCTATAGATGGAACCGTTTTTCCTTTCTCTGGCCCACTTTAACTTCTTTATCCACTCTTTGGACAACTGTTTTATCTTTAACATTTAATGACATATCAACGTTTCATCTATTGTTAGAAAAATGTAGAGGCAATCCAATAGAATTGCATTTCCATTTAAAAAATGCTGAAAATGGAGGAAAAGCTTTTTCAAACCGAAAAAGTCGTGTAATATATTGTAGCGTTTACAAATTATCGGCGGCTACAAGTAGTAGTGTTTTGCACGCTTTGAACTAAGCGCATCTGTATACTCCGGGACGAATGTCGAGGCAGTCGATCATCTCGCCTTGTGCTGAATACATGTCCCCACGTCGACAGGATGGACAGCGATCTAGAAGTTGACGCCGCTGATAGTCCTGCTTGATTAATCCCTATATTTGAGGTATGTTAATTAGTTGACCAATCCCTACATAGCCTTATTCTTTTTGTATTTTCGTAGACGGTTTTAGAGCCCGGTCGCTTTAGACGCCGCTTATTTTAGAGGTCTGTCATCTTGGGATACGGCCATTTTGGGACCCAGTCATCTTGATCTATAGTCATCTTATCCTGCATATGAGCATTCCTGCCTACAGACTTCTTGGCCCCTGGTCATTGTAGGCTTCAGATTTTTTGGGATCCAGTAATCAGTAATCGACCATCTTGGTAACTAAATAATTCAGAGGCTGGATGGCGGAACCATAAAAGGACAAGGCCAGATATTACTTTATTAATATTTTCATTAGTATGCATCACTGATTACTCAATCACAATTCGTCTACCATTCGTTCATTATTCGTTAACCCTTCGTCCCCATACTTATTTTTTTTGACGCAGAATCCACTTTCGGGTATATTAAACTCCACCTCAGTTTCAATTGTTTTAACAGTCAAAAATTGCAGCATTCACATTTCCTTTCTTCACATGAACTATAACGTTTGGAAAATGCCCTTAAGAGAAAAAGCAAACCTATTGATTGAAGAAAAAAAGATTTATTATTTAATATGAAATTAAATCGAGCCTTAGTTTAGCTGAATATTAAATTCGAATCAGAATGGACAAGGATTATTATTAGTTTAAATATTTAAAAACCAGTCTTAACAATGTACTCAAATACTAAAGAATTTTCAGTGTGCGCATTCAACGCAACTCATTGCCCTATGCTCTTCACATATTAGTAGCCAATAATGAATGCACATTTTCTTTGTTTTTCTCTCCTTATTTCTTACATGGAAAGCACAGCGAACGTAATTCTCAAAAAACTGGCACAGGAACTTCGATTGCTTCTGCATCTAATATGTCTCATATTGTCATTCTTTATGATATGATTGCTTATTGGAAATGACAGAAAAACGCCTAGTTATTTCTTCATTAGTAAAAAAAATTCTTCATTTGGTTTCATTTAATTTAATTTAGGTTGATTTAAGATCATTTATTTTAATTTTCTTTGTTCGCTAGACAAGATATACTATAAGAATGTTTGTTAAGGTTAAACCTAGTTACTAGAAACTAGTTAAGTAGGGTAATAGTGGTCGCCACAGATTTCTTTACTTTTTGTGTAATAATTGTTTATTTTTTAAACAAACATTTTGTTTTTGATAAATAATAAGCTAATTACTGTAACACGTACAGTTTTTTTATTACAGGGGATCGGTGGTTGGGAAAAAAGAGACGACATATTTTTACAATCTAATATTTATTTAATATAATCATGTAAAACGTGTTAAACCTGTGCAAAAACATTACTGAAGATTATGTGAATAAATAATATATCATATGAGATATCATATAGCTACAAAAACTTTCACTTTTTTCTCTTGTATTTTCTAGCATCATGTCTTTTTAAAAACCAGCAGTAATCATCCAATATAGATGGGTTGCACGGTTCCTTGCTTATATCGTCCTGATGTCCTAGTGAAACATCTCTCCTTGTTCGTCACATTTGAAAGTCGTCACAGTAAAAACATACTGCACTTAAATTATTCAAAAAAAATCGAAATGGGACTGTTAAAAATGCATTTTTAAGCACATGCGAACGCTATTATTTCATAGGCTTTCAAAAGTTCATCTAGAAAGTTTTTATATGGTAGTTTTCATCTTTCTTGTTGCCAATTCTTCCACTACACTTACAAAACACTTTCAAACTGCCAATTCTTTTTTATTTAATTTTTTTTGAGAACGGAAATCACCTAGAAATTTCCGTATTTGATGTCCAATAAATATGCCATCTTTTTTTTGAATAATTAATAATGCAAAATCTCCTTAATATGGAGAGGCGGAAGAAATACCTTTTTTGAGTTAACAAGGTTTGGATAACAAGGTTCAAAAGAAGCTTTATGAGGCCAATCTTTCTATCAATAATGTAATGTAATGTAATGTTTTTTTGTTGCCTTACTGGTTTAAGAATTTGCAAACACTAAGATAATATAATATAAACAGAATATAGTGCTATTTGTTTTGTTTCAAATATCTTATTTAGTGAAGTATATTGAAATAATTTGATAGTCAACAATTATATATTATAAAAATATTGAGTAAATAAAATTAAACAGTTCCAGGTAACAAAATTTAATTATTGACAAAAGCTAAGCAAATCCTCCCAATGCGGTTACCGGAACGCTGAATAAAACCGACGCACCCGGCCACCACAACCTGCCTCCATTTGTAGCTTATAAATTGTTGAGTACAGTTAATTAGCATGTTTATACCGTAGGACCTCTGTGTTTAGCAGGATTAAGTCTGTGGTAATCAAAACGTTTGTCATTGTATTTTAGAGATTTAACTGCAGGGCACCGGAATCTTATAAAATATTTTAAAACAGTGGCGTGCTGTTTTTTTTAGTTAAAAAATATGGATAAAAGGCCAAATATAATATAAAAATTAAAGAGTGAAATTTTTGTGTTATTTAATTATTACATTTGACTTGAAAAGGGTAGCGCGCAAACTGAAAAAAAGTTGAAAAAGTTTTATGGAGAACCATTTCATGGTTCATAAGTGGTATACTAATTAGTTGTGTTAAGTGGTCGAACCAGCAGGAGTGACTCTTCGTGCTCAAGATGCTCTGTTGAGATTACTGAAGAAAAATGTGATATTACCTTAGCTAATCGCAGATATTTTTCAGATGAAAAACATTTCAAGCACTTTGAAACATGTGGAGAGTCGGTTCTTTAGTGAAAATTGACGGTCTCCTTGATTAACATACATACATATATATATATATATATATATATATATATATATATATATATATATATATATATATATATATATATATATATATATATATATCTGCCCCTTTTATATATGTTACATCTGCCCCTTTGTGGATAAGACCTTGACGTAGTAAAGGGGTTTGAGTAGGGCAATGAAGTTTTGAGCTATGCCGTCTGGAGTCTATGCTCCTGAGAGGGTCATCCCTGGCGGAAAGGTCAAGGCCTCAGACTAACATAATCCAAAATCTGCCAACCCGCATTGGACCAGCGTGGCAGATTACGGTCCATACCTTCAACATGGTATTTCAATATGTTTCAATATGACAGTACAACCTCAAACACGGCCCTCATTCCCCGGAGGCCAAGGGGCAACTACCTACGGCAGCGGGAAGATCTCCCCCAAGGCAGAGGGTTCTAAGAATCACCGGGTTAGATCAGACTGCCATTGGACTTTTGACATTGCAACGCTAAATATACGGACTATTAAAACGGAGACCCAATTTCAAGAATTGTTAATCGAACTTGACAACATACATTGGAATATTATTGGGCTCTGTGAAACATGAAGAAAGGCAGAAGAGTTAATCGAACTGGGACCAACTGGACACGTACTCTACACTCGAGGTACGGAAAATGGCCGATGTGGCGGAATTGGATTCCTCATCAATCGAAAGCTAAACAACAGTGTAATTAAATTTGAAAGTACGATCGACTAGCCCACTGCGTCATTCAGCTGAATAAAAACTTTAGGCTTCAAATCGTCCAAGCTTATGCACCAACTATAAGTCATAGGGATGAAGAAATTGAGGAATTTTATGATGATGTGGCCAAGCTTTTATACAAGGAGAAATGTAGATACAAAATCCTGATGGGTGATTTTAATGCCAGAATTGCAACAACAAGAACTGACGAAAATGCAACTGGCCCATGGAACTGGTGAGCGAGACAATAGAGGTGACAAATTGGTTGATTTGGCTGAAGGACAAGAACAATATATTATGAATTCGTTCTATAAGAAAAATATCAGCAGAAAATGGACATGGAAAAGTCCATCTGGGCTCACAAGTGAAATTGACTACACCATGACCAACGATAAAACAATATTTACCAATTGTACTGTCGTTAACAATTTTGATGTTGGAAGTGACCACCGAATGGTACGAGCAAAAGTTAGGATTAGCTGTCGAAGAGAACGCGAAAGAAAGGTAAGATCAAAGAAGGGCAAAGTGGATTCTGCGAAACTGCTGGAGAAGGGGACCGATTTTGAGATTGCTTTGTCAAACCGGTTTGCTGTGTTACAAGATCCGGACGAAGTGGAACTATCAGTTCAATATGATGATATGATAACTGCTGCTTCAATAGCACCAGAACAAAAATGTCTCGACAGACAAAAATTTCCAATAAGACCACTGATTTAATGAAGAAACGCCGGGCAATGAGAAATGCAGGTAGTCCTTTTGGCAGTGTCGAGTACACTGAGCTCTGCAAAACTATAAGAAAACGTATCAGAGAGGACATGCGCCTATTCAACATGCAGCTAGTGTAAAAAAACCTGGAAGAAAACAGACGAATTAACAAGGCTAAGCAGAAGCTGAGAAACAAAAGAAAGCAAATATATACCTTAAGGCGTTAGGATAGCACAGTATGCAGGGCGCGTACGCAAATGTTAGAGGTTGTCAGAAAATTTTGTTCCCAGTTATATGAAGATCTGAACTAATCAAAGACAACAATACCCACGGAAGAAAAAATGCCAGATATCCTAGTGGAGGAAGTAACAAATACTATAGAATCGATGAAAAACGGCAAGGCTCCAGGAAAGAACATTGTAACTGTCGAAATGCTAAAAGCTGGTGGTTGGACGTAACATAAAACACTGGCAAAATTGTACTCAAAATGCCTCAAAGAACAAAAAGTACCTGACTTATCGAAAAATGCAGAAGTGATCCTTTTACATAAAAAGGGAGCACAGGAAGATTTAAAGAACTACCGTCCAATAAGCCTCCTATCGATAATGTACAAAGTTTTCACTAAGATATTTTCTAAAAAAAAATATTAAAAAAACTGAACGACGCACAACCAAGAAAACAAGCAGGATTCAGAAGTAGATTCAGTACAATGGATCACATCCAGGTTGTACAGCAGGTCATAGAAAAACACAACGAATACACCATGCCACTGTGCTTGGCTTTTATCGACTACAAAAAAGCATTTGACTCCATCTCTAAGCATGCAATAATGGATGCACTGCTTAGCCAAGGGGTAGATAAAGTATATGTAAACCTATTAGGATTCATATATGATGGAGCTACAGCCACAATTCACCGTGATGAACTTGAAGTGGGAATATGCAATATCGCCTATTCTTTTCTCTGCTGGCCATGAAGAAGTATTTCGTAAACTGGATTGGGAACAGGATGGTGTAAAGATCAATGGTGCAAACTTAAATCATCTTAGATTTGCAGATGATATCGTTTTCCTTTCACAATACCCAGAGGAGCTACGAAAATATATACAAGAACTACAAAGGGCTGGCGAACCATTTGGCTTGAAAATAAACCTGAAAAAGATATAGAACCTAGAAAAACCTATAGACCTATAGAAAAAAACCTATAGACCTAGAAAAGATACAATTGAATAACTTCGCTCAGAGCAGAACAATTTCAGTTTTAGGAAGGGATTTAGAGATTGTGGACAGCTTTATATATCTTGGACAAAGGATTTCAATGGAGGGGAATATCGCCCGGGATGTGGAACGGCGTGTTAAATGTAGCTGGCAGGCATTTGGCAGGCTCAACATTGAATTTAAAAGCAGACTCTCACTTTGCCTGAAAAGAAAAGTCTTCGATCAATGCGTTCTACCCGTTATAACATACGGAAGTGAAACCTGGACACTCACATCGCAATCAATTCAAAAACTTCCGGTAGCACAGAGGGGAATGGAAAGATGTATGCTTGGCATTACAAGACGAGACAGAAAGTCCTGCGCATGGATCAGGGAACAAACGAAATTCTGTGACATCATTGGAAGAGTAAAGCAATTGAAATGGAGATCGGTAGGCCATATAGCGAGGCGATGGGATGACAGACGGACCAAGGCGATCCTGGAATGGATACCGCTTGATCGTAAATGTCCGCGAAGAAGACCGAAAGCACGATGGATTGATGACTTCGTTAAGTATATTGGACCAGAGTGGCAGAGGAAAGCCCAGGATCGTGAAAGTTGGAAACATGCTGAAGAGGCCTTCATCCTGCAGTAGATCGACACGGGCTGATGATATGATACATCTAATATTTTCACGGATGGTAGATAATGTTTTTAAATCATTCCGGGTGTCGATACGTTGATTCTGTGAAGAGTCACGACGTTTTGCCAAAATCGCATTTGGCATTTTCAAGTGTCCGCCTTGACTGAAGAATCTAACTGACGTACATGGGTCGTTGTGCTCGCTTTTATAGCCGGCCGGCGACTGCGCAGATTATATCGGGTTAGTTTGCGGGGACTATTTGCGGCCCTCAGCAACGCTGTTGGGCGTCCGTTTATTTATTTTTCTACATCGCCGCCACGTTGCCGCGTTTCTGCTTTTTTCAGAAGGGATTTCCATACTTTTGGAATGCTGCGAACGTCGTTTAGCTTATTTAGCTCACCTCTTTCTTCTATTTCAAGGGCTTTTCTGATTGTTGGGACCTTGTAGTTTTCAATATTCGCTATTTCTTTGGCTCCTTCAAAATTGATTTTATGTCCTGTGTGTAGATGGTGCTGGAACAGAGCGGAAGTGGTATGTTTTTTTAAGTCGTTTTTATGTTCTTGTATTCTGGCCGATATTCGTCTGTTTGTTTGTCCTATGTATGCTCTGTTGCAGCCGAAACAAGATATACTATATACCTCATAATTTTCCAGTCTAACTTTGTCTTTGGGGTTTTTAGGATGTTTGCAACAGTTTTGTGCAGCTTGTAGGCTGTTCTGATCTTATGTTTCCTTAGTAGTCTGCCTATCCTATCTGTGATTCCTTTTATGTATGGTGGCAAGACCTTTAGTGTATTTGTTTCATGATCCTCTATTGTTCTTCGTGTTTGGGTTTCCTGACGGCGAATGGCCTTGATACAATTTTCTGAATATCAATTTTGTCTAAGGGCTGTGGAAATAATTGGTAGTTCCTCGCTTCGTGTATCTGGTAGTGTCAGTCGGAAGGATCTGAAAATCAAGGTGTTCGCTACTAATTGGATTAGAGTAGGATGATGATGGGATTTAGCGTTGATGTATCGATCGGTGTGAGTAGGTTTCCTATACACTGTGTTTTCGAGTGTTCCAGAAAGTTTCCTTGTGATGAGGAGATCTAAAAATGGCAGTTTTCTATCCTGTTCGACTTTCAGAGTGAACTGTATTCTGGGGTGGATTTCGTTTAAGTGGGTTAGGAAGTTATTTAAGAGTTCGTTTCCGTGAGGCCATATTATTAAAATATCATCTATGTAGCGTTTCCAAAGTTTAGGGTTTAAAGGAGCGTTGGCCAATGCCTCTGTTTCGAGGTCGGTCATGAACAGGTTGGCTATAACGGGTGATAAAGATGATCCCATTGGGGCACCATCGGTCTGTTTATAGATCTGCTGGTTGAAAGGAAAGTATATATTCTTCAAGCAGTGTTCGGAGAGTTCCCCCAAAATTGGTAGAAAGTCTTCGTTCATCAAAATTAGGTCCAGGGCCTCGTTTATGGGGATACTTGGATACAATGAGACAATGTTCAGGCTTGCCAGTATGTCTGTATCCTCTAGTTGGAAATCTTTAATCATCCTTATCAAATGTTCTGAGTTTTGAACATAGGACTCCGTAAGTTTGACGCCTGGTTGCATGATACTTGCATGATACTTGCTAGATATTTTTCGAAATTTTGTTTTGGAGAACCAAAGGCACTTACTATGGGCCTTAATGGGATTTCTGGTTTATGTATTTTGGGTAGTGCGTAAAGTTTAGGACATCTGTTTGATTTCTCCCTTGAAATTATTCTTCGTTCAATGTCCGGTAGTAGTTTCCATGCTTTGATTTTAGTTTTGGTCGTTTTTTCTAGATAGATTTTTGGATCTTTGTTCACTGGTTTATATATCATTTCCAGTCAAATATTCATCATCTTTGCCATATACACTTCGGTGTTCATTATGACTGTTGCGTTTCCTTTGTCCGCCGGAAATATAGTGCTACCCTCGTTTCTTTTTAAACTTTCAAGCGCTATGATTTCAGTCTTAGTAACATTTGGTTTTGGTATTTTTTTGGATCGTAGTATTCGCGCTACATCTTGTCTGATTATTTCCGCTTCTTCATCTGGCTTGTCGGGTTGATTCAACGTTCGAAATTATTTCTTTTATTGGTATATGTTTTGGGGCAATGGCAAAATGAAGCCTTTGCTTAGTACAGATTCTTCATCTGTGGATAAGTGGTGGTTAGATACATTTACAACTAATTTGTTATTGTCTTGGATTCCCTTTGGACATTCAGAATCTATCTGTTTTAAATTAGCGAACTTCTTTTTTGTTCTTCTTCCGTTTTCTCCCTTTTTCCGTTTTAAGATTGTAATCCGATTTGCTGCGCCAGAAAGATACTTTGTCTATTTCATTCCACAAAATAAGATGGACCGTGTTGCTTAGCATCTGTAATAGATATGATTCCGCTTCCGTTCTGTTCAAATGCCTTCTTTTCTCTCGGATTTGTTCTCGAAGAAGAGCTCGGCTTGCATTTCTTAAGATATCATTGGTTTTTCTTGTTCTTGTATGATAGGCGAGTTTAGTGTATGTCGGTTGGAGGTCGTTATCACGACATTTCGTTAAAAAGATTATGTCGCTAATTAAAAGTGATGGGGGAGTTATTATGGGGGGCTAATTAAAAGTGAAGGGATTTCCATACTTTTGGAATGTTGCGAGCGTCGTTTCGCGTATTTAGCTCACCTCTTTCTTCTATAAAGTAGTAGAGTATAAAATAGTATTAGATGTAGCCCTGATCTTAACCCTATAGAATCGTTTTGGGGTTATCTTAAAATGATACTACGAGAAAAAAAATTGAACGAATTATCGAAGTACTGTAGCAAACATGCAAATGGATATCTTTAGGAAGGTGTTAACATTTAGTTGAGTCGATGCCGAGGAGATGTAGGGTTGTTTCGGAAACAAAGGATATGCTACAAAATATTAAAATTACTATTCGCATTTAAAACATTTAGAATTTATTTTTATTATTATTCACGTATGGGCCCGGGTGGACCACGCGAAGTACAATTAGAGGCGTTTGTTGTTGTTAGCCTTCCTTTGCGCCCATACTAATTTCATTCTTTCGCTATGAGCTTTTTTTCTTTCGTCAGACCAAGTTGTTCCAGTCTTCCTACATTTTTCTCTCTGGCCAACCTTCCAAACGTCAACCTTGTGTCTGAAACAGCCTCTATCCTGAATTTCACTTTGTGTAATATTTGCTGATCTTAGGTCCTCTTTAATTGCAGCAATCCATTTAATTATTTCTACTTTAGCTCTACTCCTATTTTCATAAAATTCGACTATTTGTCTAGTTAGCCTATTTGGATTCATCCGTTTTATGTGTCCGTAAAACTTAAGTCTTCTTTTTCTCATATCGCTAGGTATATCTGTGTATTGTTTGATTTCTTGGTTTTCTCGAAGTCGATATGTTGTCGTATTTATTTGTTTGGGGCCTAGGATTTTTCTTATGATTTTTCTTTCCTTCTTTTCAATGTTCTCGATATCTCTCTTTCCATTCCAAATAAGCGTTTCTGCCCCATATAGACATTCTGGCTTAATAACTGTGTTGTAATGTCTCAGTTTTGTGTTTTTAGATAGGCATTTTTTGTTGTAAATATTTTGTGTAAGTCTCAATGCCGTTTCCATTTTTTGACATCTACCCTTATTGGCCGCTTTTTGGGGTTGATAGCCTGTTAATTTAGTTTTAAATGTTTTGTAAAAGTTTCGGGTGTTATTTTTTTTGGAAATCTTTTTCTATTTCATTAAGTTGATTGTTTTCATATTTTCTTTTAGTTTGTCTAATTAGCTTCGAAGTTTCTTTTCTTACTTCCAAAAAGATGTTATAGTTTATTGCTGTTTTTTGACTGTTCCAATCTTTGAATGCTTTACTTCGGTTTAATAGTGCTTGCTCGCAAACTTCATCCCACCATGAATGTTTTCTACGTTTTTGTAAAGGGACCAACTTTAAGGCTGTTTTAATAATTTTTTGTTTCAATTCTTGCCAGTTCTGTGCTGGTTGTTTATCAAGCTCTTCTGTTAGGGCTGGTTTTATTTTCGTTGGGTCGAACTTTGGTATTAGCAGTCTCTTTTGAATAAGTTTTCGAGGTTTTAAACTAAGTTTGATTCTAGTCAAGTAGTGATCCGTGTCTATATTTGCTCCTTTCCTGACTTGAACATTTAAAATCTCTTTATAATTGGGGTACGAAATGGAAACATGGTCAATTTGAAATTCACCTATGTACGTGTTTGGGCATCTCCAGGTCTTTTGTTTTGTTATTTTCTTCTTAAAATGCGTTGACATTATTTTTAGATTAAACTGCGAACATAGTTCAACCAATCTTCTACCATTATGGTTAGTCCATTTATGAGCGGGAAAGCTGCCGACTGTTTTCCTGTACTTTTTTTCTTTCCCTAGTTGGGCGTTGAAATCACCCAATAGGATTTTTACACGGTTAGAGGGAATTTTAGAGATAGTCTTTTCCAGAATTTCCCAGGACTTATTTACTTTTTCAGGATTAGATTTATTTTCTTCGTTAACTGGGAGGTGTGCATTGATTAATGTATAGTTTTTGTTAGCACACTTGAGGGATAGTGTCATAAGTTTATTAGTATTATTTACTGGCTGGACATTAGTTATAGAACCAAGAATGTTTCTTGAGATAGCGAAAGCAACACCGAGATGTGGTGTATTTTTGAGTATTCTTTTGTCAGTTTTACTTTTAAAAAGTCTGTAGTTGCCGAATTCCAAGGTGTTATCATTTGTTAATCTGGTTTCTTGCAAAGCTAAAATTTGGATTTTTTGCTGATTCAATGTTTGCCCCAATTCGTGTAGTTTTCCTGGACGCAGGAGAGAATTGATATTTACCGTTCCAAAGAAAGTTTTTGTTTTCGGTTTCAGACGTTGGCCAGAGGTCTCCGACTCCCTCTGAAAGATTTTGTGTTTAAGCCCGGACGCCCCAGAATCCGAAAGTCCGGTTGTACCAGCAAAGCTGGCAGAGGATTGTCTACCTCCTGGGGTAATTTTGTAATTACTAGAACGCTTCATCTTGTACTTTGAATTAATTGTTTGAACCATGACGGTTCAGAGGTTAAGACTGGAGGGGTTAGTTCCAGAATTTAAATATCAGCCGCACCACTGATGAACAGACGCTGACCACTCAACCGCTTGATACAAGTCAGACGCTAAGTGGATTTAGTTTTTTTTTGCCTTGGTTCGGGGCTGCTTATTTTGAGATATTCGCAGCTGTCCATTAATATCTAATGGAACTTTCACTATCCACCACCCGTGACCCGTCCAGTACCTTAGGCGAGGTATACTGGAATTTATTTTTATTTATTATTTATTATATTGGAGATATGTTGGATATGGTGGCTATATTGGGAATATTGGAGATTGTTTCCAATATTTGGTTGTCCATTTGAAAAAAGTATAAATAAGAAATATTTTTTTTTTTAATATATTACCATAAGATCAATTATTTTGAGTTTTGTTATATTGTTAGAGGGAACTGTGGGTAAAATGTAAAAATGAATATATTTCAGTTGCATATACAAATTTAGAATTATATTATTTTATCTATGCCATTATATTATTTTAGCTAGATAAAAGCCCTATCTATTGAACGGTTATACTTAAACAAATGAAATTTAGAATGCGAAATAACCGTACGTAAACTTCTTTTCTAGTGATAACTGATGACGTAATCATCACAGATGGTGTCACAGTGCCATTGTGACCAATAATTTTCAATGGAATCCAGTGGCAGGCGACACTACGTTTGAAAGGTATTTTAAATACTTATTCAACTATACTAATTTTGTTTGGGTTCAGAGTAGTTTTGACGCATAAAAAGTAGTTTTGATACATGAAATAAATAAATACTAAAATTTTAGTTTAGCGTATAATTAATACAGATTCACAAGTCCGTCCTTACAGCAAATGTTCAAAATGTGCTCCACTTACTTCCTGACAGTAAAACATCCTATTGGCAAACTCTTGTCGCACTCGTTCAAATGTTTCAAAGGAAACTGCTCTACACTCTTTAACAATTCGTTGTCTTAAAACATCAATACTGTCAGGTGTATATACTTAAGTATATGCTGTATATATATTTAAACTATATGCTGCATATACCTTACCTCGTCGTCCAATTCATCTACCACGATATTCCTGATCCAAATAATGTCTTACTGCAGCACAATCGTGTGGAAGAGCTGCGTCTTGGAACGTGATTTTGAAGTTACCAAATTTATCTGGCTTTTCGTCCAGAAATTTGAGACTTAGTGGCTCAATCGCGGTCTCTAACATCTCCAGGTACACTTTACCGGTTAAGTTATCATTCAAAAATATAGGCCGAACTATGTGGTTTCCCAGAATACCTGCCCAGATATTTACTGGAAACTGTGTATGTTTCTCACTAAACACGTGATGATTTGTATAACTCTACTGCCTTATATTTTGAGTGTTCACATTTCCATTGAAGTAGAAAGTACTTTCGTCACTAAAGCAAATTGTTTTTTAAATTATCTGGCGCTTGATCAATTATAGTGGTCATATTTTCACAGAATTGCAGTCTTCGGTTGGGATTTTCACAGAATTGCAGTCTTTTGGGTCATCTGGAATTTAATTTATAAGGGTGAATTTTTTTCAACACGCGGTGCACCGTCTTTTGATTGACTTCACAGATAGATGCAACTTGAGTTTGTAGAACATGTAGGGTTTCTATCATTTCTGCAATTATGTCAATTTTTTTGGCATTAGAAGTTTTTGGTCCGCCAGATCGTTTTGCATATTTAACACTCCCTATTGGATTAAATTTGTGAAGAAACTCCCTCAAATAAGTCCTCGATATACGGCGATCGGGATACCTCTCATTAAAAGGCAACATTAAGATAGCTGCTACCTTGACTTCTAAAGTACGTACCTGATTATTTAGAAGCGTGCAAAAAGATTTCAAGAAAATATTCAGAAATTGAAACCATGTAAAAGCAGAAAAAGTAAAATAAGTTGGAGAATTACAAAAATGTCACCTTTTTTGACAATTGTCCAGAGGCGGACTTGAATCTGTATTAATTATACGCAAAACTGAAATTTTAGTATTTATTTATTTTATGTATCAAAACTACCTTGAACCCTAACAAAATTAGTATGGTTGAATACATCTTTTAAGTACCTTTCAAACGAGGCATCACTTGCCATAGGATCTCATTGAAAATTATTGGTTACAATGACACTGTGACGTCATCTAAACAAGTTGAAATACACACACTTGTTTCCCCACTCCTTTTCTTTGAATAGTAATAGGGTGCACATCATCTTGTTCACTTTGGGACTCCTCTTATTGCTCCTTCCATCCCGCTTATCTTAGACATGCTATATGTGATTGGTTCAAAGTATTTTCTCTTTCTCTTATTTTCTCTGAGCTAGACTAATTGCCAAATAATGTTTCCTTTGCATTAATGTTTTTAAAATAATTCCAAGTTAACCTAATTTAATTAAATATGTGTATTAAAAAGTATTAAATAATTGACGCTAATAACTTGCATAAAGCTACAAGCAAATCCTCGTACCCCGGACACCGGAACACAGAACCGACCGGAACAAAACCGACTTTCACTGCCCAGTTTTGCAGAAACATATTTACAGTCAGCACTTCTGCATGTTATTAATTATCTAGTACAGTTAATGAGACTATTTATGTTCATGGACCACTGAGTTCGGCAGAATTAAGCTTGCGGTGATCAAAATGTTTGTTACTGCATTCTGTCGACTTAACTGGGGTATACTGGTAGTTCATAAAGTATTCATAAACCGGTCGCGTATGGTAATTTGCCCACGAAATTGTTGAGAAGGACAAATATTATATTAAAGGTAGAGGATCCAGCTGCTTTTAGCAGCATACTTCGTTCGAAATTTCCTGGAAAATATCAGGCACTTCGTTAAATATAAAACTGAACATTTAATAAATAACTGAAAATATTATTTGAAACAAAATTATTAATTTAGCCTTAGCTAATAAAATCTCGACGTTTCGGCTTTCACTTTGAAGTCATTTTCAAGATGATCTAGTTGATTTACTCCGAGGCCTCAATCTGCCTACTCCTCAGAGTTCACAACCAGAAAAGAACGAGGACGGCCCGACCTCTGTACGACGGACGACGGTCTTAGAGTTCCAAATACGTGGAAACCGCTTATTTCCAAATTGCCCATCCGAAACTCTTCTAGTCAAACGTCCGCCTCCCGTCTCACTCCCACCCCTCAACCGAGCGGCCCACCTACAACCTCACCTATTAATACAGAGGTAGCGCCAACCACGTTCTTTTCTCTTTGTGAACTCTGGCGAGTAGGCAGATAAGGCCTCGGAGTGAAAATGGAATGCGAAAATGATCGGACGTAAACTCCTGTTTTAGTGATAACTGATGACGTTCTGATCACAATGGGATCCTATGGCAAGTTATGCCTCGTTTGAAAGGTACTTAAAAGATGTATTCAACCATACTAATTTTTTTAGGGTACAAGGTAGTTTTGATACATGAAATAAATAAATACTAAAATTTTAGTTTAGTGTATAATTAATACATATTAACAAGTCCGCCCTTACAGTAAATGTTCAAAATGTGCTCCACCTACTTCCTAGAAGTAAAACATCCTATTAGTAAACTTTTGTCGCACTTGTTCAAATATTTCAGCAGAAATTGCTCTACACTCTTCAATAATTCGTTGTCTTAAAATCTATACTGTCAGGTGTTTTAGCATATACTTTAGATTTAAGGTACCCCCACAGAAAGAAATCCAAAGGTGTAAACTCCGGTGACTGAATCGGCCATTCTACCGAACCTCGTCGCCCAATTCATCTACCAGAATATTCCTGATTAATGTTTTATTGCAGCACAATAGCGTGGAGGAGCTCCGTTTCAAAGTTATCAAACTCATCTAGGTTATCTTCCAGAATTTCGAGAATTAGTGGCTCAATCGCGGTCTCTAACATCTCCAGGTATGCTTTACCGGTTAAGTTGCTATTCGAAAATATATACCCAACTATGTGATTTCCCAGTATAACATCCCAGACATTTACTTTTTCTGGAAACTGTGTATGCTTCTCACTAAACACGTGAGGATTTGTGCCACTCCATTACTTTACTGTTTTAGTGTTCACATTTCAATTGAGGTAGAAACTACTTTCGTCATTAAAGCATTTTTTTTAAAATAATCTGGCGCTTGATCAATTTTAGTGGTCATATTTTCATAGAATTACAGTCTTCGGTCGGGGTCGTCTGAAAGTTGATGTACCATTTGTAATTTGAGTATTGTATGTAGGAGTGAACTTTTTTTTTAACACCCTGTGCACCGTCCTTTGATTGACTTTACAGGTAAATGAAACTTGGAGTGCAGATCAAGTAGGGTTTACTACCATTTCTGGAATTATGTCAATTTCTTTGTCATTAGAAATGTTTAGTCTGCCAGATCATTTTGCATCTTTAACACTGTTGTTTCAAATTTATGAAGAAGTTCCCTCAAATAAGATATCGAATAGAGCACTCGGGATACCTCTCATTAAAAAGGCGCTCTAAATTTCAAATTTTGGACATCTAATTTTGAGCAGAAGAATTCGGTTTTCTGAAAGGAGATTTGTAGGCCAACTTTCTCTGCACATTCCTTAAGGACTTCGATCTGTTTGGTTGCCCTTTGTTCATTGTCTGCGAGTATGGCTAGGTCGTCTGCGAACGCCAGGCATGATATTTCTATGTTGTTTGTGGATCGTCCGAGTCGTATTGGTTTCCAGTAGCCTTGATTTTTCAGTTCTTTTTCCTATTCCCTTATGACTTTGTCCAGGATCAGGTTAAAGAGGAGTGGGGATAACCCATCTCCTTGGCGTACTCCAGTTTTAATCAGGAAGGGTTCGGAAATTTCTCCCATAAATTTCACTTTAGAGGTTGTGTCAGTCAGTGTCTGCTTGATCAATCGTAGTGTTTTGGGGTCGAGTCCTTGTTTTTCTAGGATGTTGCACAAATATTTTCGGTCGATGCAGTCGTATGCTTTCTTGAAGTCCACGAACGTGCAGATGATTGGGACGTTCCTGATAGCTTTGTATTTCAGTATAGTTTTTAAGTTAAATATTTGTTCAGTGCATGAGCGATCAGGGCGAAAGCCTGCCTGGTACTCGCCAATTTTGTGTTCTCATTGTTCTTGTGTTCTCTGGAGAAGGCATGCTGAAAGGATTCTGTAAGTGACTTGTAGTAAGGAGATTCCTCTGTAGTTGTTCACATCTGTTCTGTCTCCCTTCTTGTGCAGCGGGTGGATAAGAGCACATTTCCATTCATCTGGTAATTTTTCTGTTTGCTAAATGCACGTGATAATTTGCGTAAGTTCCTGCAGTGAATTTGATCCGAGGTTTTTCAATAGTTCCGCGGTGATACCATCTTCACCGGATGACCTGTTATTCTTTAGTTTACGTATGTGCCTGTGGATTTCTTCCTGTGTTGGTGGTGGTGATTGTGAATGGGTATGGATACAATTTTCCTTGGGGAATCTTGTGTCGCGTTCAGGGCAATTGAGGAAATCAGAGAAATAGTGTGCCAGTTCCTGACAATTCTCCTGATTGTTTAGCTCTAATTTTCCATTCCGCTTTCTGAAGCAAAGATTTTGTGGTGTGTATCCACGGATTTCTCTTGCAAAAGTCCTGTAAAAGCCGCTCGTGTTACAATTGCGGAAATTCTCCTCTATAGAGTCTAGTTGTTCCTTCATGTACTACCTCTTAGTTTGCCTGATAACCTTTGCGGTCTGCTTTCTAGTCACGTCAAAAATCTGTTGACTTTCTGGAGATTTTTTAGTGTTGTACTGGTGAAATGCTCGTTTGCGTCGCTGCAATGCACTTTTGCATTCCGAATCCCACCAAGGGTGTTTTGTATCAGTTTTCAATGGGATCAGTTCCTGTGCTTTTTGTGGAATTTTTTCCATGTATCTACCTGTTCTTTTTCCCATTTCTCTTTTATATTGGATTCCTTGATCTTTTTTGTGTCGAATTTCTATAGATGTGCTTTCTTGTGATGAATTCTCCTTGGGGTGCACTTGACTTTGCTTCGTGTTAGGTAGTGATCTGAGTCAATGTTCGCGCCCCTGCGGACTTGTATATCTTGGATCTTGTGTGGGTATGAGATCCCAACGTGGTCTATATGGAATTCTCCAATCTGTTGAATAGGCGAATATTCTCAATTACTAAAAAAAATATCCTTTTTACAAATTAACTCATTCAGACCCTTGTTTGACTATATTTGGTTATTTCCATTAGATTACGAAAATTAATACTCCCTGTTGGACCGAAATTATTAACCAAAAGGTTGTGATATTACTTGTTAATAAGTATTTTATCTTAAATTGTTTGATTTCATTTAATGATTTATTTGGTCACCAAATCGAACCAAATGTTTATATTTACGCAAATGCAAATGTTTATATTTATTTTAATGCAAATGTTTATATTTACATTTAATATTCTGTCAATGTGTACGTATATACATGATTTTCGATTCAATTATAGGCTGGTATTTATATGAAATACTCTGAAAATCATCATGTTAAAACCAAAGTTTTCATATATAATGACATTTAATGAATACTATGTGTAGATACCGATTTATTATTTTCTTTGACAACAGTCAGCTTTCATTTAAATACTATTTGTTGAAGTTTTGAAGACAGAAACCTCCACTATACCTCTAGTAATTAAATAATTAAGGTCATACCTTTTATCACCTGTATTATGCCATTCACATCATTGCCCCTGCCACCAGAAACTTTAAACAGACTTGAAGCATATAAACAACGTATCTGGGATACCTTGCAAACAAGATGATATAGATAATCCAGTTTGGTCCATAATTCAATAGTGTGCCAGCTCCTGACAATTCTCCTGATTGGTTAGCGCTAATCTCCCATTCCGCTTTGTTCCTTCATATACTTCCTCTTAGCTTGCCTGATAACCTTTGCGGTCTGTTTTCTAGTCACGTCAAAAAGCTATTGACTTTCTGGGGATTTTATAGTGTTGTACTCCTGAAATGCTCGTTTGCGTCTCTACACTTTCGCATTCCGAGTCCCACCAAGGGTGTTTTGTGTTTTTTTTTCAATGGGATCAGTTCCTGTGCTTTTTGTGTAATTTTTTTGTGGATTTTTTTCCATGTATCTGCATGTTCATTTTCCCATTTCTCTGTTATGTTGGATTCCTTGATTTTTTTCGTGTCGAATTTCTGTAAATGTGCTTTTTTGTGATGAATTCTCCTTGGGGTGAACTTGACTTTGATTCGTGTTAAGTAGTGGTCTGAGTCAATGTTCGCGCCACTACGGATTTGAACATCTTGGATCCCTCTTTTTTGTGGGTATGAAATCGCAATGTGGTCTATCTGGAATTCTCCAATCTGTTGTATAGGCGATCTCCATGTCTTCTGTTTTCGTGGAAATTTTCTTAGGGATGCTGACATGATCTTAAGGTTATTCTGTTGGTATAGTTCGATGAGTCTTGTGCCATTTTTATTGGTAAATCTGTGACCGGGGAATTTGCCTACTGTTTTCTGATCGATTTTTTCTCTAGCAATTTGTGCGTTAAAGTCGCCCAGTAAAATTTTGACGTCGTCCTTTGGGCCATTACCTTCTCTAGTGTTGTCCAGAATTTCTCTGTAGACTTGAGGTTTTTCTTGTTGTCTCCATTTGTGGGACATGTACATTGATCATGGTGTATTTTTTATTGGCGCACTGTATATATATATATATATATATATATATATATATATATATATATATATATATATATATATATATATATATATATATGAACACTTTTGTTCGTTGCTTGACCGGGAAGGAGCCCCACCTATCCGTTCAACTGGATGACATATGTTTCGGGGGTACATGTATTCAGGGCGCCGACATATACTATACCATCAAGAATAGGGAGACGCTATCCACAGCCAAAAACCCATGTTTTCGCCGACTTTCTGCGTTTTCTGCGCTAAGCATGTGCAAGACCCAACAACCAGCCTTCTGAATGTTTTCCAGCTACTGCAACCGATGGAAAATGACTTGTGGAGTAATACCCAATTGTTCAGCAAGCTCCTTTTGTGCTCGACAAGGATTTTCTTTAAACAGCTGATCGAATTGCTCATATTCAAGTTTTTTTGGTGCTCTCGAACGATGTTGATCCCAAACATCGAAATTTCCCATCCGAAGCTTTCCCTAACATGTTTTGCACGTAGTCTCAGGCACCGTATTTTACCCCAAATGAGAGCAAATCATTTCTTTCGCCTCGAGAATATTTTGTTTTAGTTGAAAACGGAATAGAATACAGTACCTCACGTGGCTGTCGAAAAACACTGTGCTCACTTGGGACATTTGTGAGGTTATATCGTGTAGCAAAGTTTTCATATGCGGTTTTTGTTTTATTTTAATGATTGGTACTACGAATTGCCAACATAACGGGAAATAGATTTGAACTTGAAGTTATAGTTGATTAATTTGGAGAGGTCCAAACTTATTTGTATACCAAATAAATATCTCAGACTCCACCGAACTATAGTTTTCGTCTTCCGATGATTCCCATCTTCCAAATATGGTAATGTCTAGAACGTCCATTTTTCATTGCAATACGCTCTGACCGTTGTTCGGCTTTTTTTAGATATATCTCTGGTAGCTGTTCTTACGGTCATTTTTTTACGTTCGCCACAAAGCGACTTATCACGGCTGCTAAACAACGGTACCGCTTTCTTGGGAAACCGTAGAGTGCTTGTACCTTTTGTGCTTTTTTGTTTTGGTAGAGTAATTACTCTTTTAGTGTTCACTGTACAATCCAGTGGCAAACTCCAACTTGTCGCACAACACTTCGAGTACTTCTGGTAGAATCCTCATCAACAAGATATACAATTTGTTCGTCGATTTCACATTGATTCACGTCGATTTCTCGTTGCCACCCACATTCTTGACGCACTGCCCTACACTGAAATAAAAAGTTTTAATAATGTTCATTGTTCATTAGTTTATTTGTATTTAATTCCTTAAATAATAACCAATTAATATTTGAAAAAAAATCTTTTACACATATTTGCTTAAAATGGTAATTCTTCATAGTTTTTCTATTGGCGATTTAGTAACTTTGTAATTTTTTTCTCGGGAACCGATAGGTTTTTGACCCTTATTGTAAAAAACATTTTTCTTTAAAATGATGCGAACGTTGGTTAAAATTACAGAACTACTTTCCGCTACATCCTGTATTGCAAAGTCACAAGCTAGAATAATATCCAAGGGAGTCAAAAAAGCCTTTTTTTATATTTTAAGTGCTAAATTGGAGGTCAAGATAAAAGTTGGGCTTCTCATGTTTGCTGTGTGAATTGTCACATAAATTTAGTGCAGTGGGTGAATCGCAAGAAAAATTCTATGCCGATTGGTGTTCCTATGGCGTGGAGAAAACCTACTGATCATGTAAGGATTGCCACTTTTGTATCACTAAAACAGAAGGGATTTTAAAATAGCAAAGGGAAAAAATTCAGTATCCAAATTTACCTTCTACAGTTAAGCCAGTTCCTCATAGCCAGGAACTACCGGTACCGTGACGTGACCTGTACGTGACCTGGGATTGTCAAAACAAAAATCGGAACTTCTTGGTTCCAGACTTCAACAGTGGAACCTGTTAGATAAAAATGCAATTGTTTCACTTTACCGAAAACGAAATGTAACATTTTCAAGTTTTTATAAAATGGAATCATCACTATGTGTCTGTTGTGATATTGACGGTTTAATGAATGAGTTTAATATGCATTATGTACCTTCCGACTGGCCTATTTTCATAGATTCACCGAAATACAGCTTAAAAGCAGTCTTGCTTTATAATGGAAACAAAAACCTATCTATTTCTTTAGCCCATTCACTGACAATGAACGACACCTATGAGAACTTAGCAACCATATTAAATCGTGTGAAATAAGAACAGTTTCAATGGGATATTTGTGGGGATTTAAAAGTGATAGGTATATTGCTAGGACTTCAAGGGGGTTTTAGAAAGTATTGCTGTTTTTTTTGTGTCAAAAGAACATTACAGTAAGAAAGATTGACCTCATAGAACTTCTTTTGAACCTGGTACTTCAAACATAAAATATGCCTCCCAAAAAAGGTACTTCTTCCGCCTCTCCATTTTAAACTTGGATTAATGAAAAGCTCTGTCAAAGTCCTGAACAAGGAAGGTAATGGTTTCAAGTATCTAAAATAAATATTTCCTCAATTAAGTGATGCAAAACGACAAGAAGGCATATTTATTGGACTGCTAATAAGAAAGCTTCTGATTTCCGTTCTCAAAAAAAATTAAATGAAAAGGAATTGCCAGCTTGGAAGTATTTTGTAAGTCTAGTGAAAGGATTTCTGGGCAACAACCTCCTCTAACAAAAAACTATACGTTTTATAGTAATTAGCTTATTATTTTCGAATTTAAGATTACAAAATACTTCATAATTACATTAAAAAAAACTTTGAATTTGTTAACCTGTGTGTTTATTTCTTATCAACTCTATTTGGATTGAAAATTAGTGTTTTACGGTTTTAATTTTACGAAATTAAGTTTTTGTTTTGAGTCATGTCATCGATCTAGGCGCTATTAGCGACTTGCCTAATACACTATTTATACCATATTAGAACATGGAATATATTGTATAAACACAAACATGCACACCAAAATGGCAGGAATCAAACGGCCGGTACCATCGGGTCACTACCTTACGGGCCACCGCGCTAATGTGGCCGTTTGTAATTAGTAAGTTGAATGAATATAATAAATAGAATAAAATATACATAATATAAGTGGATAGACAAGTAAAAGTGTGTTGCCAATGCATACAACCTTATATCTGAGTCGATATTCTACCGATATTTTCAATGGAAATACTATAAACATATTCGACCGACATTTTCAACAGAAAAACAGTGGCGGGGACAAACAAGATGCAGTTGATTAATAAAGGGAACTAAATAGAAAGCAACTTAGGGACATTTAAAATTAGAGATAAATAGTTACCAATCAATGGATAACGACTCTACAGATGTACTACCATCATCTGTAAGTATGTAAGAAAAAAAAATTAAGAAAAGTAGTGGGAATCAGAGTCCCTTAGAAAAAGTAAAAGCATACACGTAAATACCAACAAAACAGACTAAGCAAGACAAGCCAGACGAAAGGCTAGGAATAATAATGAATTGAACAGAAATGAAGGTCAAAGTCAGAGAATGGAGATTTTAGAAGAGAATTAAATAATAGGTAGAGCAACTGGGAATGGTCAGATAGAGGAAAAACGAAAAATAATATTGTGCTTACATGCTTTAAAGTAGACAATAGTGAACTAAAAACTAAAATCAACAATTTCATGCAGTGGTTTTTGGAATCGAAGTACAAGTTTAAACAGTACGCAAACACTAAGACTAAAATACTAACCAAATTTATATTAGGCATTATGTCATTGAAATAGTGATCAAAAAGCAAAGAATAATGGAGCAGAGAGTAAATAAGAAAATATAAATAAAAAAACTAAGAAAATTAAGACTAGTTTTAACAAGCTAATATCAGATGAAGACGAACATAAATGGAACTAAGCAAATAGAATAGAAAAACACAAAAAATCAAAGAAGAAAAATTAGAATGTAAATGAAAAATGCTCAAGTAATGAAAAAGGGAAAACAAAAGATAATACTATTGCTAGACAACTTAAATTAACGAAAAGAGAAAAAGAAACAACAAATAGAATCAAGAAACATAAATAGACAAGAAAACAATTGGGAAGAAAAGGATTGTGTTAAAATGATAATGCTAACGTCGATGGCTAGCTAGTGTTTCTAGACACTCTCTAGTACACTCTACACACACTGTAATAGGCATCAAATATACAGGAAAAGTAAGTTCATTGGTAAAATAACCGTTATGTTAATGTGGTAGAACTATAGTTTAGTTCAACGATGGCGAACCAGTGGCACGCGACAAAATAATTTAAGCACGACATTAATTAAGGAATTTAGTTACCTAATCGAAACAATTTATAGTTTCGTGTACATTTTTTCATTCAGTATTATCAACATGACTGGTTTGGCAAAAAAATTAAAAATACAAGATAAGTATAACTTGGTGAACTTAAAAATATAGCATGATTAGTAAAGGTGATAAAGCGGTGGGTGTTGTATGTTCTGGAGCACTGGTATTAGAACATCGTCTGTAAAACGGCATTATGTAACAAATCACAAATATCTTTGTGAAAAAAGCGAACCAGAGCAAAAGGAATGTATTGCATGTGCAATTAAAAAGATAAATAAACAGTCAACGTCTATGAAAGCAAGGATTATCATACACGTGCCGCAAGTTTCTTGGCTGCAAATATCATTGCTCGGCAAACCTTTTAACGAGGGAGAGTTTTTGAAAGAAGCTTGGTTAGCATGCGCCTCTTCACATTTTGATGATTTTGAAAATAAAGATGAGGAAATTCAGTGCATCAAAGATCTAGAAACACAATAAAAGATAGGATCCTAAAACGGACGGAAAATGTAAAAAGTAAAAGTAAAAGTACAACAAAAAAATTACATCGAGTCCTTTCCTTTTATATCGCTGCCTTGACGAAAGTACTGATGTAACTAAATCTGTTCTTTTAGCTGATTTTGCTCCATATTGTGTACTAAACGATATCAAATAAAAATTAGTTGTGATAACATCGTTGCCAACAACTACTAAGGGCATAGATATTTGTACGACTGTTAAAAATTCACTTGCTGAGAAAGAAATTGATTTAAGTAAAATTGTTTTGATAATGACTGATGTCGCTCCAAGTATGGACCATAAAAAATGGTTTTATCAGTTTATTTCAAACACATATGTATGACACTCGATTCTTGAATTCTACTGCATCGTTCATCAGTAATATATGATTGATATAAATATGATTGGTTGGAAATTGAAGACATTAAAATGCAGTTGATTGTTTTCCAGCCTAGTTCAATATAGATTCAAAATATAGAATTAAATTAAATAGAAAGAGTATCAGGAGTACAATACCAAAATTATGAAAACGTGGAAATCAATTCCAGAAACATTTAGCTATCTGAAGAAACTTGCTTTTACTATCTTAACAATATGGTCCTCTACCTATGCCTGAGTCATTATTTTCAGAAATGAATGACATAAATACTCGCCTAGAAACCGTTTGTCAGATGACTCCAGTTCAGCTTGTATTCTGCTAAAAGTAACAAATTATGAACCTAATATAAGTTATTTGGCATCTAATTTGCAACAGCAGAAGTCGCACTAATTTTTTCTTTTATTTAAATAAACGTAAAACTGTTAATGTTACTATTACTGTACAAAATGTATATTTCTGGTTACAAATAAAGAGTTTTAAATTTAACTGAGGTAGCCGATACTTAATGGAAATTCATTTCTAATAAATAAGCAAAGATTAATATATCTCAATCGATAGTATTTGGTTTTATTTATTTTTTTCCCATTAATCACTATCTTAAAAAACGTCGTGGCCTTATTAAACATTTCTTTAGAAAAAAATAGCACATAGATCGATAAAGGTTCGCCATCCCTGGTTTAGTTATTAGGATCGAGTATGTTACTTAAGCCTTCTGCACTTTCTCGCCCTAATGTAATACGAATTATTCTGCATTATTTAGTTGGCAAATTGCCGCTTTAAGAAGCCTCTATAAGTTGCCGGTGGCCACAGTTAAGCCGATATAATGCTATTGCAAACTTTTTGTTTAATGCAAGCGTAATTTTCTTGATCACAGTTGCCCTCTAAGAGAAATACTTTTTGTAATTAACTAGATAATTCATATAGGCCACTACAAACGTAATAATAAACATAAATTATTGAGTACAAATGGTTTTGTACTCAACTTTCGGTTGAAGTAATTTTTGTGTTAAAAATGTTAAAAACCGATGATCGATCAATCTAGTTGAAAATTTGCGAAAATAAACAACTGATGATAAATTAGTACTATACATATAGATGTGTGAAAACTGGCATTGCCATGATGATATGATCATTTCAATTTTTTCAAATACGAAGATTCAATACGATATTTTCTGGTAAATTCCCGTAAATAAAATTATTGTATACCAATTAATATTAATATTCATTCGAACTTCTAAACCCACCGTATAGCAGACTTCATCCGAAAAAGCCGGAATATATGGTCATACCTTTGGACATTTCTCCAGATGCTTTCTGAACGTTCAGCTCGAGCCCGTATGAGGACGGCTTGAGGCCAAAAACCAGTCTCGGGGAAGGCTTGCTGACATTTGGGGGACGGCTGAAAAAATGAGCAATTATTACATAGAGCACCGAAAAATGTTCTGTTTTTTGAATTTCTAATTTATACTCAAACATCAGAAAATGTTTGCTACTTCTTGGTTATATTTTTTTTGTCGCATATTTCAAATCCAAGTCTAACTTGATTTTTTTAAATGACAACGGTACTTGAATTTGGCATTGTTAGAAAGAGCATTTTTTCTGAATTCAATGAAGTAAATCCTGTATGGTTCTTTTCCAATACAAATTTAAAAAGTCGCTAAAAGTTGTCTCGATCTGTTTTAGGGTAAATATATTTTTCATTTAGTAGGCTATGAAATTATGGATGACAGAAGTATTTGATTACACTTGACAACTGTTAACGTCAATTTGTTAATTTTAAATTTCTTTCAATTTCTATATGGAATTAATGTGTATTTAACTGAAATAGAAAGGTATGAGAGAAGCAGATTTAAATGCTTGAAATATAGCGAGATAATTGAATATTAATAGTTCTTTAACAATAAAAACAGCTGTATCGAATAACGATGAGGAGATG
This sequence comes from Cosmopolites sordidus, assembly GCA_031761425.1. Classification (NCBI taxonomy): domain Eukaryota; kingdom Metazoa; phylum Arthropoda; class Insecta; order Coleoptera; family Curculionidae; genus Cosmopolites; species Cosmopolites sordidus. The sequence continues at coordinate 524,243 of JARFXV010000282.1, forward strand.
GATAAGATAGTTTGAGAATCAGAGTAAGGCCAGTATTAGACAAGGCCTCCTGGGTGGCGCGACCTAGGACGCTCGACCTTATGATCAATATAGTTTGATTCGGGCGTTTCGAGAGGCTGAGGCTGAGATCGTTATGATTTATATGGGACTTGAAATATAATTCTATTTCCTTTAGTAATAAGTCTATATTTTGTTTTTTTTTAAGTCAATAATTTTGTTTATTAATCATTTATTGAGCATTTTAGTAAACAATGTCACACATTGAAGTGTGACATAACTGTAACATTGAATTAAATTTAAAAAAATACTTATGTGGCGTGAAAGGATCTAAAACAATTATTTTGTTTATTATAACACAATGATACACCGCATTTTTCACAAATCCTTTGTGATACTCCACTGAATTTAGGAAACTTGATCTTGCCATACTGCAATTGATGGAGCAGGTTGCGCCGGACCCTTATGTTTTTTTACCTGAATTTCATATTTAATCGATCTTCAATTCTTGATGTTAGGCTTTAGTCCAAGTGTTTATAAAGTCTCTTCTACCTCAAGTCGAAAATCTGATGAAGACGTGTGATTTTATGTGAATTTTTTTGCTTTTTGGACTCTTCGGCATAGAAGCCAATAATTAGCAATTATGAGGTCTAGTAAATGATAAAACATCGGAACTTGCCATCTCTTGCTCCGTTTCATAATTTTATATCTTCCCATAATACTATCTATCAAATTTACGCCACTCATGCGAGGATTCTATTCTCCTACGAAATGAGGGCGATCAATGTTGATGTATTAGGCAATTCACCAGTAAGATATGATACGAGAGTAACAACTTTGTTGTCCTTCAGAAGTACCCGACCTAACAAAGAAAACAAAATTGGGAAAATGAATAAATAAATCGAGAAATAAAGATATTTCTCTACATAGTTTCCTTTTAGCTCGATGCATTTTTCCCAGCGATGTTCAATAGCTTCGATTCCCTATTTATAGTGAGAATCGTCGAGTTCCTCAAAATAGCCATCAACCGCAGACTCCACCTCTTCATTGTTGGCAAATCTTTTGCCAAATCTTTCAAGTTTGGAAACAGAAAATAATCCGAGGGGGCTAAATCTGGCGAATAGGGTGAGCAGGAAACAACACGAACTTTAACTCATTGATTTTGGCCATCGCGATAATCGATGTGTGAACGGAGTGGTACATTGTCTTGGTGAAATAAAACTTCTCGCCAAATGCAGCCGTTTTTCCGGATATCATCACTCAAATGCTGCAATAAGTTCGCATAATACTCGCCGTGATTGTTTTCCTTTCTGAAGATTATAAATAAAAATTATCCCATGAGCATCCCAAAAAACTGACATCATGACCTTGCCTGCAGACGCAACTGTCTTTATTCTCTTTGGAGCTGATTCTCCCCTTTCAGTCCATTGTTTCGGCTGTTTCTTCGACTCAAGTGTGAAGTAATGGACCCATGTTTTATCCAAGGTTTTTTCAAGACCTTTTAAATGAAAGTATTCTATCATATAATGATATAATGATATAAAAAACCATTTTCTTCATATTTTCAAATTCACTGAGAGTGTTCACTATTAATAGCTGCCAAACAAATACTAAAATAACGTAGCGTCGTCAAACTTCATAAGGTTGGCACTTTCTACCATAGTCATTCTTTTTAAACAACAACCACCATCTATACGTCTGGTCCGGTACTTCTGGGACTGCCCTCGTACATTTTTAGCTCTCGTTTCTGGTTCAATTTTATATGCAAATCCATTTGTGAGATTTTTGGAGATTATATCTATTCAAATTGTTTCTAGTTTTAGTGGAACAAATCTGTTTATCTACGCAAATATATTCTTTCATAGGAACTCTAGTAAAAGTCTCATTCAAATTTTCTACGATATGTCTAACTTTGAATAGTCTGTCACCATTCGGGTCATGGCCACGTGGTGGCATCCTAGAATTGTCACTGAAATGTATATATTGCCTAATTTTTTCAAACTTTTGTTGCGATATTGTTTCTTAGATCATAGATTCTTTGATCTATGTTCTTAGATTTCTTAGATCTTAGATTCACCAATAGATAAATTCCAATGAGTGGTTACTCTCGCTAAGTGTATCAATCACATCATATATATTGCTCCAATAAACTGCTGGATATTAGCATCAGTTACTTGAAAGTATTAATTAGGATTTTTTTTAATAATATAAAGATTCGTTTGTTCAGAAATAAAACTTCAGGTTTTTGGAAAAAAAAATATAAAAAGTATTGAATAGGTGTATCGAGCTCTAATAAATTAGACAGTAAAGTGGAATTCCCCAGAAATCCTGTTTGTTGGTTGTTTAAAGATTTTTTTTTTGCTGTTTGTTTGCTTTTCCAATTCTGTAAAAGAAGGGCCAGTAATAGGCTTATTGCATTCAATATCTTCAATGATTGAATCTACGTCAATTCCGGTATTTTCATCACAATCGGAAAAAGGTTTAATATGATCTGATAGTGGTTGGTGATAGAGATATATAACGCTGTCATCATCGTCATAACCGTCATCAAATCTATCCTCACTATCATACTGGAAAACTATACCACATATCTCATTATCCCGTAATGATCATCGGGCCATTGTGAAAGAAAATGAACCGATTTAGCAAAAACATCCACCTACTTTACTTACTACTAATATTACTCTCCTTACTCGATGTAACAGAAATATCACAAAACTTATTGTTGCCATATAAAAAAGCAAAAAATATTGATTGCTAACAATAAATAAACTTATTTATTTCCTTACCTATTGATTTCCAGGAAAATAACACTATTTGCGCATTTTTTGTGAAATTTAAAATTTGCACGAGTACAAACTTGTATTATTAGTTAACGTCGAAGTTGAAACTGATAGAAGCTGATCGGTTATGCCATCTATGATTTGATCAGCATATTAATTTGTTCAATAGTGTGGTACAATAATGTTACATCGATTTGAATGAACTAAATATACACACTGTGCTGTTGTCGCTTGATGTTATAAAGGTTAAATGTAAGATTATGATTTAATGCTACCCTTTATTTTATCTCAAATTTTTCTTACTCTTACATTAATTTGAAGCTATTTTTCTTGCTATCATATATTCTATTCTTTCATTTATATCTCAAACTATACAATTCTTTCACTGTTTTACTAATTTTCTTTTTGAATGGTATTTTTATCTTTTTTCTGTTTTGACTGTTTGTACCTTTCGTTAATATTTGGTTCTCTTTCTTTTTAGGGGATTGAATGTCATTAGACGTCTTAAGGTGAGTTCTTCTATACACAATCTATGCTTTCATTACGCACATTTTTAAAAAACAAATTTTATCTGTTACATTTGAATGTTTCTTGCATTACTCTTTACATCTTTTTGCTATAGTTAGTTACTAGTAGATATAACTCAAACCGTTTTTTATATCTAGTTTAGAGGTGGAGTGTTCAGACACTCTACCGAAAAACTTTAAGAGAGAGCTAGAACCCTCTGAAGTCAGAACATTTAAATAACATTTTTCAAATATATTCAAAATGATGTTATCTCGGAAGATTTAATTTGTCATATTAAAATTTGTTATTCAAATGTAAAGTCTTATTTTGACATGTATATTAGGACTTTAACATAATTCTCGGCACTAAACGATTCATGGACTGCGGATTTTTTCTCACGTTATAGTTATTTTAAAGCGACATCTTGTCACTTCTTTTCTACTCTATATAATCTGAAAAAAACAAAACAAATATATATAAATATATATATATATATATATATATATATATATATATATATATATATATATATATATATATATATATATATATATATATATATATATATATATATATATATATATATATATATATATTCCTCCATGGGAACCATGACAACCAACCAACCTAACCTTCATGGGTTAGTTCGTAGTGTTTCGCGAATGGAAGAATACATTAGAGTACATCCGATCGTTTGTCTCCCGTTTGAGGGGAACGTGCAGACTGTATACAACAAAACTGAAGATTGTTATTCAAATGTAAAGTCATATTTGATATATATATTAGGACTTTAACATATTTCTCGGCACTAAACGATTCATGGACTGCGGATTTTTTCCCACGGTATAGTTATTTTAAAGCGTCATTTTTTCACTTCTTTACTACTCTCTCTTTACTACTCTATATAATCTAGGAAAAACAAAACAAATATATATATATATATATATATATATATATATATATATATATATATATATATATATATATATATATATATATATATATATATATATATATATGCCTCCATGGGAACCATGGACCAACCATGACAACCAATCAACCTAACCTTCATGGGTTAGTTCGTAGTGTTTCGCGAATGGAAGAATACATTAGAGTACATCCGATCGTTTATGCCCCGTTTATCGGTAACGTGCAGACAGTATACAATAAAACTGAAGATTTTTTGGGTAAAAATATTGCGATTTAACCCAACTTACCTCAGTCCAAAAGTTAATACTAACCAAGATACAGGGTGTTAAAGTTATAATTTTGTTTTCATTTTTTGTCAATAAATTTCTTAGAAAGTATCTTTCTTGAACGAAATTAGGTAGTGGGGGTTTTTTGAGATAAGCCATTTAAATGTTTCTTAAAATTTTATATAGATTGTAGAGAGTGCTATCTACTACACTTTTCTACGTCTGAAAGGTCACAACTTTTTTGCGCCTTAGTGTATTCGCATTTTTATTGAAAATATTATTTTGTCCACTTTTTTTACGAAAATAAGATATATCTCGCAAATATCGTTTGGAGTTACCGTTTTTTAGATATCTGCATTTAAATTGTTCATTGCACTCTTTTAAATTACGCTTTTGAAATGTAACACTTTTTTAAGTAGATAGGCTATGATTAAAACAAATACATCAAGATAGTCTAGAGATGTAGTTACTATCACACTTTGCGTTTATTGTCCATATTTAATATTGTGGGTATTTACATAGTTAAAATAGTTTTAAATAATAATAATAATAAGAACATTTTTAATACATTATAGTAAAATAGTTTTTGAAGATTTTCACTTAAGTCAAGAACAAAATGCCCGGGCATAAATTGTTTTCTAATGAAGACATGCGAGATAGAAGCATAAGGAAATTTTAATGGACGTCGGGCTCATCGAATATATTTGGAAACGTATCTATGACGAATAGAGCCGGATTTTAAGATTTTCAAAAATCTTAACGACAAACTGGGTGAAACAGGTTCTTTCTGACCGAAACGAAATTTCGCAGGTCGTGCGAAGACTCTAACCACCAACCAGGAAGAAGAAATTGTGGTTCGCGTAACCGTAAACCCTAAAGTAAGTACAAGAGGTATTGCTCTAGGAGTTGGGGTAGGCAAGTCCACCGTTTGTAATTTTTTTTCACGAGGAGGGACTGTATCCGTTTTACTTCAAGCCTGTGCAGAATTTACCGGAAGCTGATTTGCCAGTCAGACTGGAATTTGCCCATTTCTGTCGTACCCAGCCAAATGCCGACCTCATGTTTTTAAAAAATATATTGTTTACAGACGACAGACGTTTACAAGTAAAGGTGTATTAAATTTTTGAAATAAACATGCGTGGGATGTAGAAAATCCACACTTAGTAACCGAACTTTAAAATTTACGTTTGGTATTGGTGATTATTTTTTGGGTCTATTCAAATTACCACCTAATTTAAACGGCGAACTGTATCTTAATTTTCTTCAAAATCATTTACATGAACGAGATAACATTTCTCTAGAACTAAGACGAAACATGTTCATACATGATGGAGCCCCGACACACTTTTCTAGACCTGTCAGAGACTACCTGAATTTCCCTTTTCCTAACTGCTGTATAGGTCTTGGGAGTCAGAAGCCTCCTCCGACGACTTCAATCCACTTGATTTTTGTGTTTGGAGATATGTGATATCATTAGTGTATGAGGAAGTAGCGAATTCTCGAGAAGAATTATGGCATACATTTGAGAATGCTGTAGATTTTAAAATCGGATGATCATTCAGTAAACAGTTACTAAACTGTAAATGGAAATCACGTCGAACATTTATTGTCGAAAAGAGAAATCTTTCTTCATTAATTCTTTTGAAATTATTTAAAAATGTTCAACATTGCTAAAGACATTTCGTTTGCACTCTCTTTTAGAACGTTTATAATCGTTGGTGTGTAATTGTTTTATATTAATATAAAATATTAAATTAAAATTAAATTAATTGTCATTGTCAATATAAATATCATTCACATATCCCAAAAATTAGTGTGTAGTGTTATGGTTCCAATTGTGTTGTATATATATATATATATATATATATATATATATATATATATATATATATATATATATATATATATATATATATATATATATATATATATATATATATATCATCATCATCATCATCATTAGCCCGTATCGATCCACTGCAGGATGAAGGCCTCTTCAGCATGCTTCCAACCTTCACGGTCCTGGGCTTTCCTCTGCCACTCGGGTCCAATATACTTAACGATGTCATCAATCCATCGTGCTTTCGGTCTTCTTCGCGGACGTTTGCGATCAAGCGGTATCCACTCCAGGATTGCCTTGGTCCATCTTTCGTCCCATCGCCTCGCTATATGGCCTGCCCATCTCCATTTCAACTGTTTTACTCTTCCAATGATGTCACAGACTTTTGTTTGTTCCCTGATCCATGCGCAGGGCTTTCTGTCTCGTCTTGTAATGCCAAGCATACATCTTTCCATTCCCCTCTGTGCCACCCGAAGTTTTTGAATTGATTGCGATGTGAGTGTCCAGGTTTCACTTCCGTATGTCATAACGGGTAGAACGCACTGATCGAATACTTTTCTTTTCAGGCAAAGTGGGAGTCTGCTCTTAAACACTATGTTGAGCCTACCAAATGCCTGCCAGCCATATTTAACACGCCGTTCCACCTCCCGGGCGGTATTCCCCTCCATGGAAATCCTCTGCCCAAGATATACAAAGCTGTCCACAATCTCTAAATCCCTTCCTAAAACTGAAATTCTTCTGTCCTGAGCGAAGTTATTGAACATAACCTGACTCTTTTTCAGGTTTATTTTCAAGCCAAATGGTTCGCCAGCCCTTTGCAGTTCTTGTATGCGTCTTTGCAGCTCCTCTGGGTCTTGTGAAATGAGAATAATATCATCTGCAAATCTAAGATGGTTTAAGTTTGCACCATTGATCTTTACCCCATCCTGTTCCCAATCCAGTTTACGGAATACTTCTTCAAAACCAGCCGAGAAAAGAATAGGCGATATTGCGTTACCCTGCCGTACACCTCGTTCTATATTAATTCCCACTTCAAGATCATCAAGGTGAATTGTGGCTGTAGCTCCATCATATATCGATTCTAATAGGTTTACATAGGCTCTCTCTACACCTTGGCTAAGCAGTGCATCCATTATCGCATGCTTTGAGATGGAATCAAATGCTTTTTCGTAGTCGATCAAAGCCAAGCACAGTGGCATGGTGTATTCGTTGTGCCTTTCTATGACCTGCTGTACAACCTGGATGTGATCCATTGTTCTGAATCCACTTCTGAATCCTGCTTGTTCTCTTGGTTGTGCGTCATTCAGTTTTTTTAATATTCTTTTAGAAATTATCTTAGTGAAAACTTTGTACATCACTGATAGGAGGCTTATTGGACGGTAGTTCTTTAAATCTTCCTGTGCTCCTTTTTTATGTAAAATGATCACTTCTGCATTTTTCCATAAGTCAGGTACTTTTTGTTCTTTGAGGCATTTTGAGTATAATTTTGCCAGTGTTTTATGTAACGTCCGACCACCAGCTTTTAGCATTTCGACAGTTACACTATCCTTTCCTGGAGCCTTGCCGTTCTTCATCAATTCTATAGCATTTGTTACTTCCTCCACTAGGATATCTGGTATTATATATTGTTCTTCCGTGGGTATTGCTGTCCCTGACTGGCTCTGATCTTCATATAACTGGGAATAAAACCTTCTGACAATCTCTAACATTTGGGTACGCGTCCTGCACACTGTGCCATCCTCACGCTTTAAAGCATATATTTGCGTTCTGTTGTTTCTCAGCTTCTGTTTAGCTTTGTTAATTCCTTTGTTTTCTTCCAGGGTTTTTTGCACTAGCTGCATATTGAATCGGCGCGTGTCCTCTCTGATACGCTTTCTTGTAGTTTTGCAGAGCTCAGTGTACCCGACCCTGCCAAAAGGACTACCTGCATTTCTC